>OY756425.1:25272568-25717745 GCA_963576905.1 Mystacides longicornis | reverse complement strand
ATCACCTCTGCCAAGATAATCTGAATGAACCAAGACCACTGCTATGGTACTATATGCAATAAAAAGGTGGAAGCCCACAAAGACCAAGGATGCACGGGATGGATGGAGAGTAGTGATCCTATATTAACAAAATAGACCAAGAAGAGGATTATTTTGTCATGCTTACATTGCCCACCTAGGGCTATCGACCCATTATGATGACAATGACGTGGTCGATGGGGTTTCATATTAAAGTTTTGGGTAAACACAGTCTGAAAAGAAAAGCTCCATACAAAATGTTCTCGCACTAAAATTCAATCTCGACACACGACAAGTAGTGTGAAAAGCAGTTACTTGTACAGGGAAAGGATTGACATTTATGTATACATCTGATAGTACGGCATCCATCAAACCAAACGCGATAATTCACACACCAGCGCTTGGAGTCGTTATGTTTGCAAAACTACCCTGGGGAGACAGTATGAACCTACAAACAATGGTTTCCTTCCTACACTAACATAGGAGCGTTGGTATCAGAGACTAGACTAGGTATTTGCACATATCTCAATCACATAAGAACAATACCCGCTGTGGGTTACAACTAGATAATGTTATGAATATAAATTATATCTTTACACCCGTGTTTCTTGTGCTACCTAAATGGTAATAATATACAGACCCAAACAAGCCTTCTGTTACGATATTATTAGATCAGCTGTTTTGATACCTACCCATATTTTATTCTCTTGATTTACAGTTCAAAATAACTTGTAACATTTTTGATAGGTTATCCCAATCTTTTTTTTGTAATTCAAGTTTGAAAAGGATAATATTATACTTTTATCTTTATGGTGCAGATACAACTCCATTGAAATCTTCGCAAAATTTTATCGATTTATTTAAATGTAATTCGGAATAAATTAGGTTAATACATTTCAGATTACTTCTTCCATTATAAGAGTACCTCCCGAACCATCAATGTTTGTTGATTTTTTAATATTATTTCATTATTTCGATCAGCCTGTCTTTGTCTTCCTCCTCATAACCAATATTTGTTATTTTATTTTTTTAATGTTTAACTTTTCAAAGTTTTCACTGTTCTTGTAAGGAAATAGCAAATCTATCTAAAGATTTACTGCTTTATTGAAAAACTCTGATCAGTGGAAAATAGGAGTTCAGCGGTAGAAAATTTGCGATCAAGCCGTCGCCGTCGAGGTAGTTTAACCCAAATCGATTGATTGCGAGCTGTACCCCTAGTATAAGTTTTCGATGATCGAATATCGAAACGATCATCGAAAGAGTTTCGAAAAATTTTCATACAAAAATGATCGAATGATTCGATCGTTTGATTTTCGAACACCATTTGCTCGCTAATAAGCGCTTTTTAGCGTGCAATTAGCTTTCGATTAAACTCGTACTAGCCCCACTGATTTCTGTAGATTTTAGCCCGCCATGTTGGATTTTATGTCAACTGACAATGGTTTTGAGTGTACAACAACGCTTTCTGTAATAAATATACTGTTTTTAAGTTTTTTTCCCGTCCAATTAGGTGCTCCCTTCATATTTTGGTCCTTTTTGTTTTGGTTTATCATTTTGATAATAGAAATTTTAAACAAATAAAGCAAATATTGCATTCCCGTAATCATCGAAGTCTTACAACCATGATGCACCAACTAAATTTATGATAAATAATATAATGACGTTTTGAAGAAAATATTCAAAGAGTAGGTACTATTATAGTAGGTACAAAATATTAAAATAGAACTGATCTGAACTGAAAACATAAAGGTTTCGTGTGATTTTATAAGGACAACAATATTTTTTTTTTTTTTTTATTTTGTTTTGGCATTGCATCCAAAAAAGGATGATACAGCCAGATTCTTGTCATATTAAGTCAAAACAAAAACAAATAATAATTCATAAAAAAGAGAAAAAAAAATTACAACAAGAGCATGTTTTTATTTATGAAATTAAACAAAATTTTATGGACATCTGGGGAATTAAGAGAAAGCAAGTAAATGATACATAAAGGGAAACTGACGTTTTTGAAGAGAAAATAAATATCCAAGGAGTCCCTCAGTGGACACCCAAAAAACACGTGATCTAGCGTTTCTTCATCCCATTCGCATTCGCATAATGGAGATTGAACAAGGCCAAATCTGAACAAGTGACTATCCAGTCGAACATGTCCAAAACGCATCCTGGATATGTTCACTATGAAACTCCTAGACATTCTTTTAGAAGCATTGAACCACGGGCGCGAAGGTAAATCTGGCTGTATCATCCTATAATGGGAGCCTTTGGTATCCTGATTCCAAGCTGAAAGCCACAGCTTTCTACATTTCCGTTCTATTATTACGTTAAATCCGTTCCGTTAAATTATACCGTGTGTTTTTTGTAGCCTTGCTCGTGAATAGCATCGTGTTTTTTAAAATCGGTTTTCTTGTTTAGTCTGTGTTAACTATCCGGCGTGTGCAGTTTGACAGACATCGGCGGCTAGATTCTCGTTTTCATACATCGCATCGTGCCGGCCATCTTGAATTCGTTTTTTTGTTCGTAAATTATACCGTGTGTTTTTTGTAGCCTTGCTCGTGAATAGCATCGTGTTTTTTAAAATCGGTTTTCTTGTTTAGTCTGTGTTAACTATCCGGCGTGTGCAGTTTGACAGACATCGGCGGCTAGATTCTCGTTTTCATACATCGCATCGTGCCGGCCATCTTGAATTCGTTTTTTTGTTCGTAAATTATACCGTGTGTTTTTTGTAGCCTTGCTCGTGAATAGCATCGTGTTTTTTAAAATCGGTTTTCTTGTTTAGTCTGTGTTAACTATCCGGCGTGTGCAGTTTGACAGACATCGGCGGCTAGATTCTCGTTTTCATACATCGCATCGTGCCGGCCATCTTGAATTCGTTTTTTTGTTCGTAAATTATACCGTGTGTTTTTTGTAGCCTTGCTCGTGAATAGCATCGTGTTTTTTAAAATCGGTTTTCTTGTTTAGTCTGTGTTAACTATCCGGCGTGTGCAGTTTGACAGACATCGGCGGCTAGATTCTCGTTTTCATACATCGCATCGTGCCGGCCATCTTGAATTCGTTTTTTTGTTCGTAAATTATACCGTGTGTTTTTTGTAGCCTTGCTCGTGAATAGCATCGTGTTTTTTAAAATCGGTTTTCTTGTTTAGTCTGTGTTAACTATCCGGCGTGTGCAGTTTGACAGACATCGGCGGCTAGATTCTCGTTTTCATACATCGCATCGTGCCGGCCATCTTGAATTCGTTTTTTTGTTCGTAAATTATACCGTGTGTTTTTTGTAGCCTTGCTCGTGAATAGCATCGTGTTTTTTAAAATCGGTTTTCTTGTTTAGTCTGTGTTAACTATCCGGCGTGTGCAGTTTTGACAGACATCGGCGGCTAGATTCTCGTTTTCATACATCGCATCGTGCCGGCCATCTTGAATTCGTTTTTTTGTTCGTAAATTATACCGTGTGTTTTTTGTAGCCTTGCTCGTGAATAGCATCGTGTTTTTTAAAATCGGTTTTCTTGTTTAGTCTGTGTTAACTATCCGGCGTGTGCAGTTTGACAGACATCGGCGGCTAGATTCTCGTTTTCATACATCGCATCGTGCCGGCCATCTTGAATTCGTTTTTTTGTTCGTAAATTATACCGTGTGTTTTTTGTAGCCTTGCTCGTGAATAGCATCGTGTTTTTTAAAATCGGTTTTCTTGTTTAGTCTGTGTTAACTATCCGGCGTGTGCAGTTTGACAGACATCGGCGGCTAGATTCTCGTTTTCATACATCGCATCGTGCCGGCCATCTTGAATTCGTTTTTTTGTTCGTAAATTATACCGTGTGTTTTTTGTAGCCTTGCTCGTGAATAGCATCGTGTTTTTTAAAATCGGTTTTCTTGTTTAGTCTGTGTTAACTATCCGGCGTGTGCAGTTTGACAGACATCGGCGGCTAGATTCTCGTTTTCATACATCGCATCGTGCCGGCCATCTTGAATTCGTTTTTTTGTTCGTAAATTATACCGTGTGTTTTTTGTAGCCTTGCTCGTGAATAGCATCGTGTTTTTTAAAATCGGTTTTCTTGTTTAGTCTGTGTTAACTATCCGGCGTGTGCAGTTTGACAGACATCGGCGGCTAGATTCTCGTTTTCATACATCGCATCGTGCCGGCCATCTTGAATTCGTTTTTTTGTTCGTAAATTATACCGTGTGTTTTTTGTAGCCTTGCTCGTGAATAGCATCGTGTTTTTTAAAATCGGTTTTCTTGTTTAGTCTGTGTTAACTATCCGGCGTGTGCAGTTTGACAGACATCGGCGGCTAGATTCTCGTTTTCATACATCGCATCGTGCCGGCCATCTTGAATTCGTTTTTTTGTTCGTAAATTATACCGTGTGTTTTTTGTAGCCTTGCTCGTGAATAGCATCGTGTTTTTTAAAATCGGTTTTCTTGTTTAGTCTGTGTTAACTATCCGGCGTGTGCAGTTTGACAGACATCGGCGGCTAGATTCTCGTTTTCATACATCGCATCGTGCCGGCCATCTTGAATTCGTTTTTTTGTTCGTAAATTATACCGTGTGTTTTTTGTAGCCTTGCTCGTGAATAGCATCGTGTTTTTTAAAATCGGTTTTCTTGTTTAGTCTGTGTTAACTATCCGGCGTGTGCAGTTTGACAGACATCGGCGGCTAGATTCTCGTTTTCATACATCGCATCGTGCCGGCCATCTTGAATTCGTTTTTTTGTTCGTAAATTATACCGTGTGTTTTTTGTAGCCTTGCTCGTGAATAGCATCGTGTTTTTTAAAATCGGTTTTCTTGTTTAGTCTGTGTTAACTATCCGGCGTGTGCAGTTTGACAGACATCGGCGGCTAGATTCTCGTTTTCATACATCGCATCGTGCCGGCCATCTTGAATTCGTTTTTTTGTTCGTAAATTATACCGTGTGTTTTTTGTAGCCTTGCTCGTGAATAGCATCGTGTTTTTTAAAATCGGTTTTCTTGTTTAGTCTGTGTTAACTATCCGGCGTGTGCAGTTTGACAGACATCGGCGGCTAGATTCTCGTTTTCATACATCGCATCGTGCCGGCCATCTTGAATTCGTTTTTTTGTTCGTAAATTATACCGTGTGTTTTTTGTAGCCTTGCTCGTGAATAGCATCGTGTTTTTTAAAATCGGTTTTCTTGTTTAGTCTGTGTTAACTATCCGGCGTGTGCAGTTTGACAGACATCGGCGGCTAGATTCTCGTTTTCATACATCGCATCGTGCCGGCCATCTTGAATTCGTTTTTTTGTTCGTAAATTATACCGTGTGTTTTTTGTAGCCTTGCTCGTGAATAGCATCGTGTTTTTTAAAATCGGTTTTCTTGTTTAGTCTGTGTTAACTATCCGGCGTGTGCAGTTTGACAGACATCGGCGGCTAGATTCTCGTTTTCATACATCGCATCGTGCCGGCCATCTTGAATTCGTTTTTTTGTTCGTAAATTATACCGTGTGTTTTTTGTAGCCTTGCTCGTGAATAGCATCGTGTTTTTTAAAATCGGTTTTCTTGTTTAGTCTGTGTTAACTATCCGGCGTGTGCAGTTTGACAGACATCGGCGGCTAGATTCTCGTTTTCATACATCGCATCGTGCCGGCCATCTTGAATTCGTTTTTTTGTTCGTAAATTATACCGTGTGTTTTTTGTAGCCTTGCTCGTGAATAGCATCGTGTTTTTTAAAATCGGTTTTCTTGTTTAGTCTGTGTTAACTATCCGGCGTGTGCAGTTTGACAGACATCGGCGGCTAGATTCTCGTTTTCATACATCGCATCGTGCCGGCCATCTTGAATTCGTTTTTTTGTTCGTAAATTATACCGTGTGTTTTTTGTAGCCTTGCTCGTGAATAGCATCGTGTTTTTTAAAATCGGTTTTCTTGTTTAGTCTGTGTTAACTATCCGGCGTGTGCAGTTTGACAGACATCGGCGGCTAGATTCTCGTTTTCATACATCGCATCGTGCCGGCCATCTTGAATTCGTTTTTTTGTTCGTAAATTATACCGTGTGTTTTTTGTAGCCTTGCTCGTGAATAGCATCGTGTTTTTTAAAATCGGTTTTCTTGTTTAGTCTGTGTTAACTATCCGGCGTGTGCAGTTTGACAGACATCGGCGGCTAGATTCTCGTTTTCATACATCGCATCGTGCCGGCCATCTTGAATTCGTTTTTTTGTTCGTAAATTATACCGTGTGTTTTTTGTAGCCTTGCTCGTGAATAGCATCGTGTTTTTTAAAATCGGTTTTCTTGTTTAGTCTGTGTTAACTATCCGGCGTGTGCAGTTTGACAGACATCGGCGGCTAGATTCTCGTTTTCATACATCGCATCGTGCCGGCCATCTTGAATTCGTTTTTTTGTTCGTAAATTATACCGTGTGTTTTTTGTAGCCTTGCTCGTGAATAGCATCGTGTTTTTTAAAATCGGTTTTCTTGTTTAGTCTGTGTTAACTATCCGGCGTGTGCAGTTTGACAGACATCGGCGGCTAGATTCTCGTTTTCATACATCGCATCGTGCCGGCCATCTTGAATTCGTTTTTTTGTTCGTAAATTATACCGTGTGTTTTTTGTAGCCTTGCTCGTGAATAGCATCGTGTTTTTTAAAATCGGTTTTCTTGTTTAGTCTGTGTTAACTATCCGGCGTGTGCAGTTTGACAGACATCGGCGGCTAGATTCTCGTTTTCATACATCGCATCGTGCCGGCCATCTTGAATTCGTTTTTTTGTTCGTAAATTATACCGTGTGTTTTTTGTAGCCTTGCTCGTGAATAGCATCGTGTTTTTTAAAATCGGTTTTCTTGTTTAGTCTGTGTTAACTATCCGGCGTGTGCAGTTTGACAGACATCGGCGGCTAGATTCTCGTTTTCATACATCGCATCGTGCCGGCCATCTTGAATTCGTTTTTTTGTTCGTAAATTATACCGTGTGTTTTTTGTAGCCTTGCTCGTGAATAGCATCGTGTTTTTTAAAATCGGTTTTCTTGTTTAGTCTGTGTTAACTATCCGGCGTGTGCAGTTTGACAGACATCGGCGGCTAGATTCTCGTTTTCATACATCGCATCGTGCCGGCCATCTTGAATTCGTTTTTTTGTTCGTAAATTATACCGTGTGTTTTTTGTAGCCTTGCTCGTGAATAGCATCGTGTTTTTTAAAATCGGTTTTCTTGTTTAGTCTGTGTTAACTATCCGGCGTGTGCAGTTTGACAGACATCGGCGGCTAGATTCTCGTTTTCATACATCGCATCGTGCCGGCCATCTTGAATTCGTTTTTTTGTTCGTAAATTATACCGTGTGTTTTTTGTAGCCTTGCTCGTGAATAGCATCGTGTTTTTTAAAATCGGTTTTCTTGTTTAGTCTGTGTTAACTATCCGGCGTGTGCAGTTTGACAGACATCGGCGGCTAGATTCTCGTTTTCATACATCGCATCGTGCCGGCCATCTTGAATTCGTTTTTTTGTTCGTAAATTATACCGTGTGTTTTTTGTAGCCTTGCTCGTGAATAGCATCGTGTTTTTTAAAATCGGTTTTCTTGTTTAGTCTGTGTTAACTATCCGGCGTGTGCAGTTTGACAGACATCGGCGGCTAGATTCTCGTTTTCATACATCGCATCGTGCCGGCCATCTTGAATTCGTTTTTTTGTTCGTAAATTATACCGTGTGTTTTTTGTAGCCTTGCTCGTGAATAGCATCGTGTTTTTTAAAATCGGTTTTCTTGTTTAGTCTGTGTTAACTATCCGGCGTGTGCAGTTTGACAGACATCGGCGGCTAGATTCTCGTTTTCATACATCGCATCGTGCCGGCCATCTTGAATTCGTTTTTTTGTTCGTAAATTATACCGTGTGTTTTTTGTAGCCTTGCTCGTGAATAGCATCGTGTTTTTTAAAATCGGTTTTCTTGTTTAGTCTGTGTTAACTATCCGGCGTGTGCAGTTTGACAGACATCGGCGGCTAGATTCTCGTTTTCATACATCGCATCGTGCCGGCCATCTTGAATTCGTTTTTTTGTTCGTAAATTATACCGTGTGTTTTTTGTAGCCTTGCTCGTGAATAGCATCGTGTTTTTTAAAATCGGTTTTCTTGTTTAGTCTGTGTTAACTATCCGGCGTGTGCAGTTTGACAGACATCGGCGGCTAGATTCTCGTTTTCATACATCGCATCGTGCCGGCCATCTTGAATTCGTTTTTTTGTTCGTAAATTATACCGTGTGTTTTTTGTAGCCTTGCTCGTGAATAGCATCGTGTTTTTTAAAATCGGTTTTCTTGTTTAGTCTGTGTTAACTATCCGGCGTGTGCAGTTTGACAGACATCGGCGGCTAGATTCTCGTTTTCATACATCGCATCGTGCCGGCCATCTTGAATTCGTTTTTTTGTTCGTAAATTATACCGTGTGTTTTTTGTAGCCTTGCTCGTGAATAGCATCGTGTTTTTTAAAATCGGTTTTCTTGTTTAGTCTGTGTTAACTATCCGGCGTGTGCAGTTTGACAGACATCGGCGGCTAGATTCTCGTTTTCATACATCGCATCGTGCCGGCCATCTTGAATTCGTTTTTTTGTTCGTAAATTATACCGTGTGTTTTTTGTAGCCTTGCTCGTGAATAGCATCGTGTTTTTTAAAATCGGTTTTCTTGTTTAGTCTGTGTTAACTATCCGGCGTGTGCAGTTTGACAGACATCGGCGGCTAGATTCTCGTTTTCATACATCGCATCGTGCCGGCCATCTTGAATTCGTTTTTTTGTTCGTAAATTATACCGTGTGTTTTTTGTAGCCTTGCTCGTGAATAGCATCGTGTTTTTTAAAATCGGTTTTCTTGTTTAGTCTGTGTTAACTATCCGGCGTGTGCAGTTTGACAGACATCGGCGGCTAGATTCTCGTTTTCATACATCGCATCGTGCCGGCCATCTTGAATTCGTTTTTTTGTTCGTAAATTATACCGTGTGTTTTTTGTAGCCTTGCTCGTGAATAGCATCGTGTTTTTTAAAATCGGTTTTCTTGTTTAGTCTGTGTTAACTATCCGGCGTGTGCAGTTTGACAGACATCGGCGGCTAGATTCTCGTTTTCATACATCGCATCGTGCCGGCCATCTTGAATTCGTTTTTTTGTTCGTAAATTATACCGTGTGTTTTTTGTAGCCTTGCTCGTGAATAGCATCGTGTTTTTTAAAATCGGTTTTCTTGTTTAGTCTGTGTTAACTATCCGGCGTGTGCAGTTTGACAGACATCGGCGGCTAGATTCTCGTTTTCATACATCGCATCGTGCCGGCCATCTTGAATTCGTTTTTTTGTTCGTAAATTATACCGTGTGTTTTTTGTAGCCTTGCTCGTGAATAGCATCGTGTTTTTTAAAATCGGTTTTCTTGTTTAGTCTGTGTTAACTATCCGGCGTGTGCAGTTTGACAGACATCGGCGGCTAGATTCTCGTTTTCATACATCGCATCGTGCCGGCCATCTTGAATTCGTTTTTTTGTTCGTAAATTATACCGTGTGTTTTTTGTAGCCTTGCTCGTGAATAGCATCGTGTTTTTTAAAATCGGTTTTCTTGTTTAGTCTGTGTTAACTATCCGGCGTGTGCAGTTTGACAGACATCGGCGGCTAGATTCTCGTTTTCATACATCGCATCGTGCCGGCCATCTTGAATTCGTTTTTTTGTTCGTAAATTATACCGTGTGTTTTTTGTAGCCTTGCTCGTGAATAGCATCGTGTTTTTTAAAATCGGTTTTCTTGTTTAGTCTGTGTTAACTATCCGGCGTGTGCAGTTTGACAGACATCGGCGGCTAGATTCTCGTTTTCATACATCGCATCGTGCCGGCCATCTTGAATTCGTTTTTTTGTTCGTAAATTATACCGTGTGTTTTTTGTAGCCTTGCTCGTGAATAGCATCGTGTTTTTTAAAATCGGTTTTCTTGTTTAGTCTGTGTTAACTATCCGGCGTGTGCAGTTTGACAGACATCGGCGGCTAGATTCTCGTTTTCATACATCGCATCGTGCCGGCCATCTTGAATTCGTTTTTTTGTTCGTAAATTATACCGTGTGTTTTTTGTAGCCTTGCTCGTGAATAGCATCGTGTTTTTTAAAATCGGTTTTCTTGTTTAGTCTGTGTTAACTATCCGGCGTGTGCAGTTTGACAGACATCGGCGGCTAGATTCTCGTTTTCATACATCGCATCGTGCCGGCCATCTTGAATTCGTTTTTTTGTTCGTAAATTATACCGTGTGTTTTTTGTAGCCTTGCTCGTGAATAGCATCGTGTTTTTTAAAATCGGTTTTCTTGTTTAGTCTGTGTTAACTATCCGGCGTGTGCAGTTTGACAGACATCGGCGGCTAGATTCTCGTTTTCATACATCGCATCGTGCCGGCCATCTTGAATTCGTTTTTTTGTTCGTAAATTATACCGTGTGTTTTTTGTAGCCTTGCTCGTGAATAGCATCGTGTTTTTTAAAATCGGTTTTCTTGTTTAGTCTGTGTTAACTATCCGGCGTGTGCAGTTTGACAGACATCGGCGGCTAGATTCTCGTTTTCATACATCGCATCGTGCCGGCCATCTTGAATTCGTTTTTTTGTTCGTAAATTATACCGTGTGTTTTTTGTAGCCTTGCTCGTGAATAGCATCGTGTTTTTTAAAATCGGTTTTCTTGTTTAGTCTGTGTTAACTATCCGGCGTGTGCAGTTTGACAGACATCGGCGGCTAGATTCTCGTTTTCATACATCGCATCGTGCCGGCCATCTTGAATTCGTTTTTTTGTTCGTAAATTATACCGTGTGTTTTTTGTAGCCTTGCTCGTGAATAGCATCGTGTTTTTTAAAATCGGTTTTCTTGTTTAGTCTGTGTTAACTATCCGGCGTGTGCAGTTTGACAGACATCGGCGGCTAGATTCTCGTTTTCATACATCGCATCGTGCCGGCCATCTTGAATTCGTTTTTTTGTTCGTAAATTATACCGTGTGTTTTTTGTAGCCTTGCTCGTGAATAGCATCGTGTTTTTTAAAATCGGTTTTCTTGTTTAGTCTGTGTTAACTATCCGGCGTGTGCAGTTTGACAGACATCGGCGGCTAGATTCTCGTTTTCATACATCGCATCGTGCCGGCCATCTTGAATTCGTTTTTTTGTTCGTAAATTATACCGTGTGTTTTTTGTAGCCTTGCTCGTGAATAGCATCGTGTTTTTTAAAATCGGTTTTCTTGTTTAGTCTGTGTTAACTATCCGGCGTGTGCAGTTTGACAGACATCGGCGGCTAGATTCTCGTTTTCATACATCGCATCGTGCCGGCCATCTTGAATTCGTTTTTTTGTTCGTAAATTATACCGTGTGTTTTTTGTAGCCTTGCTCGTGAATAGCATCGTGTTTTTTAAAATCGGTTTTCTTGTTTAGTCTGTGTTAACTATCCGGCGTGTGCAGTTTGACAGACATCGGCGGCTAGATTCTCGTTTTCATACATCGCATCGTGCCGGCCATCTTGAATTCGTTTTTTTGTTCGTAAATTATACCGTGTGTTTTTTGTAGCCTTGCTCGTGAATAGCATCGTGTTTTTTAAAATCGGTTTTCTTGTTTAGTCTGTGTTAACTATCCGGCGTGTGCAGTTTGACAGACATCGGCGGCTAGATTCTCGTTTTCATACATCGCATCGTGCCGGCCATCTTGAATTCGTTTTTTTGTTCGTAAATTATACCGTGTGTTTTTTGTAGCCTTGCTCGTGAATAGCATCGTGTTTTTTAAAATCGGTTTTCTTGTTTAGTCTGTGTTAACTATCCGGCGTGTGCAGTTTGACAGACATCGGCGGCTAGATTCTCGTTTTCATACATCGCATCGTGCCGGCCATCTTGAATTCGTTTTTTTGTTCGTAAATTATACCGTGTGTTTTTTGTAGCCTTGCTCGTGAATAGCATCGTGTTTTTTAAAATCGGTTTTCTTGTTTAGTCTGTGTTAACTATCCGGCGTGTGCAGTTTGACAGACATCGGCGGCTAGATTCTCGTTTTCATACATCGCATCGTGCCGGCCATCTTGAATTCGTTTTTTTGTTCGTAAATTATACCGTGTGTTTTTTGTAGCCTTGCTCGTGAATAGCATCGTGTTTTTTAAAATCGGTTTTCTTGTTTAGTCTGTGTTAACTATCCGGCGTGTGCAGTTTGACAGACATCGGCGGCTAGATTCTCGTTTTCATACATCGCATCGTGCCGGCCATCTTGAATTCGTTTTTTTGTTCGTAAATTATACCGTGTGTTTTTTGTAGCCTTGCTCGTGAATAGCATCGTGTTTTTTAAAATCGGTTTTCTTGTTTAGTCTGTGTTAACTATCCGGCGTGTGCAGTTTGACAGACATCGGCGGCTAGATTCTCGTTTTCATACATCGCATCGTGCCGGCCATCTTGAATTCGTTTTTTTGTTCGTAAATTATACCGTGTGTTTTTTGTAGCCTTGCTCGTGAATAGCATCGTGTTTTTTAAAATCGGTTTTCTTGTTTAGTCTGTGTTAACTATCCGGCGTGTGCAGTTTGACAGACATCGGCGGCTAGATTCTCGTTTTCATACATCGCATCGTGCCGGCCATCTTGAATTCGTTTTTTTGTTCGTAAATTATACCGTGTGTTTTTTGTAGCCTTGCTCGTGAATAGCATCGTGTTTTTTAAAATCGGTTTTCTTGTTTAGTCTGTGTTAACTATCCGGCGTGTGCAGTTTGACAGACATCGGCGGCTAGATTCTCGTTTTCATACATCGCATCGTGCCGGCCATCTTGAATTCGTTTTTTTGTTCGTAAATTATACCGTGTGTTTTTTGTAGCCTTGCTCGTGAATAGCATCGTGTTTTTTAAAATCGGTTTTCTTGTTTAGTCTGTGTTAACTATCCGGCGTGTGCAGTTTGACAGACATCGGCGGCTAGATTCTCGTTTTCATACATCGCATCGTGCCGGCCATCTTGAATTCGTTTTTTTGTTCGTAAATTATACCGTGTGTTTTTTGTAGCCTTGCTCGTGAATAGCATCGTGTTTTTTAAAATCGGTTTTCTTGTTTAGTCTGTGTTAACTATCCGGCGTGTGCAGTTTGACAGACATCGGCGGCTAGATTCTCGTTTTCATACATCGCATCGTGCCGGCCATCTTGAATTCGTTTTTTTGTTCGTAAATTATACCGTGTGTTTTTTGTAGCCTTGCTCGTGAATAGCATCGTGTTTTTTAAAATCGGTTTTCTTGTTTAGTCTGTGTTAACTATCCGGCGTGTGCAGTTTGACAGACATCGGCGGCTAGATTCTCGTTTTCATACATCGCATCGTGCCGGCCATCTTGAATTCGTTTTTTTGTTCGTAAATTATACCGTGTGTTTTTTGTAGCCTTGCTCGTGAATAGCATCGTGTTTTTTAAAATCGGTTTTCTTGTTTAGTCTGTGTTAACTATCCGGCGTGTGCAGTTTGACAGACATCGGCGGCTAGATTCTCGTTTTCATACATCGCATCGTGCCGGCCATCTTGAATTCGTTTTTTTGTTCGTAAATTATACCGTGTGTTTTTTGTAGCCTTGCTCGTGAATAGCATCGTGTTTTTTAAAATCGGTTTTCTTGTTTAGTCTGTGTTAACTATCCGGCGTGTGCAGTTTGACAGACATCGGCGGCTAGATTCTCGTTTTCATACATCGCATCGTGCCGGCCATCTTGAATTCGTTTTTTTGTTCGTAAATTATACCGTGTGTTTTTTGTAGCCTTGCTCGTGAATAGCATCGTGTTTTTTAAAATCGGTTTTCTTGTTTAGTCTGTGTTAACTATCCGGCGTGTGCAGTTTGACAGACATCGGCGGCTAGATTCTCGTTTTCATACATCGCATCGTGCCGGCCATCTTGAATTCGTTTTTTTGTTCGTAAATTATACCGTGTGTTTTTTGTAGCCTTGCTCGTGAATAGCATCGTGTTTTTTAAAATCGGTTTTCTTGTTTAGTCTGTGTTAACTATCCGGCGTGTGCAGTTTGACAGACATCGGCGGCTAGATTCTCGTTTTCATACATCGCATCGTGCCGGCCATCTTGAATTCGTTTTTTTGTTCGTAAATTATACCGTGTGTTTTTTGTAGCCTTGCTCGTGAATAGCATCGTGTTTTTTAAAATCGGTTTTCTTGTTTAGTCTGTGTTAACTATCCGGCGTGTGCAGTTTGACAGACATCGGCGGCTAGATTCTCGTTTTCATACATCGCATCGTGCCGGCCATCTTGAATTCGTTTTTTTGTTCGTAAATTATACCGTGTGTTTTTTGTAGCCTTGCTCGTGAATAGCATCGTGTTTTTTAAAATCGGTTTTCTTGTTTAGTCTGTGTTAACTATCCGGCGTGTGCAGTTTGACAGACATCGGCGGCTAGATTCTCGTTTTCATACATCGCATCGTGCCGGCCATCTTGAATTCGTTTTTTTGTTCGTAAATTATACCGTGTGTTTTTTGTAGCCTTGCTCGTGAATAGCATCGTGTTTTTTAAAATCGGTTTTCTTGTTTAGTCTGTGTTAACTATCCGGCGTGTGCAGTTTGACAGACATCGGCGGCTAGATTCTCGTTTTCATACATCGCATCGTGCCGGCCATCTTGAATTCGTTTTTTTGTTCGTAAATTATACCGTGTGTTTTTTGTAGCCTTGCTCGTGAATAGCATCGTGTTTTTTAAAATCGGTTTTCTTGTTTAGTCTGTGTTAACTATCCGGCGTGTGCAGTTTGACAGACATCGGCGGCTAGATTCTCGTTTTCATACATCGCATCGTGCCGGCCATCTTGAATTCGTTTTTTTGTTCGTAAATTATACCGTGTGTTTTTTGTAGCCTTGCTCGTGAATTGCATCGTGTTTTTTAAAATCGGTTTTCTTGTTTAGTCTGTGTTAACTATCCGGCGTGTGCAGTTTGACAGACATCGGCGGCTAGATTCTCGTTTTCATACATCGCATCGTGCCGGCCATCTTGAATTCGTTTTTTTGTTCGTAAATTATACCGTGTGTTTTTTGTAGCCTTGCTCGTGAATAGCATCGTGTTTTTTAAAATCGGTTTTCTTGTTTAGTCTGTGTTAACTATCCGGCGTGTGCAGTTTGACAGACATCGGCGGCTAGATTCTCGTTTTCATACATCGCATCGTGCCGGCCATCTTGAATTCGTTTTTTTGTTCGTAAATTATACCGTGTGTTTTTTGTAGCCTTGCTCGTGAATAGCATCGTGTTTTTTAAAATCGGTTTTCTTGTTTAGTCTGTGTTAACTATCCGGCGTGTGCAGTTTGACAGACATCGGCGGCTAGATTCTCGTTTTCATACATCGCATCGTGCCGGCCATCTTGAATTCGTTTTTTTGTTCGTAAATTATACCGTGTGTTTTTTGTAGCCTTGCTCGTGAATAGCATCGTGTTTTTTAAAATCGGTTTTCTTGTTTAGTCTGTGTTAACTATCCGGCGTGTGCAGTTTGACAGACATCGGCGGCTAGATTCTCGTTTTCATACATCGCATCGTGCCGGCCATCTTGAATTCGTTTTTTTGTTCGTAAATTATACCGTGTGTTTTTTGTAGCCTTGCTCGTGAATAGCATCGTGTTTTTTAAAATCGGTTTTCTTGTTTAGTCTGTGTTAACTATCCGGCGTGTGCAGTTTGACAGACATCGGCGGCTAGATTCTCGTTTTCATACATCGCATCGTGCCGGCCCGCAGGGCCACTTTTATCCTGACATGCCTGACCTTGACCTCCTGAGCAGGTTAGTTGCCAATTGTAGTTATAGTTAGTTTTAAGTTTAAGGTATGACGAATGTTTTTAGTTTGTAATTAGTCTCTAAGTAAACCCCGATTTGACAATCCCACCATCGGTGAGGCTCGCCACCCATCATGTCGTGTCAAATAGGGGAGGCGCAAAGAGGAGAGCGGACGAGTGTAGGTTTGGTGTGTGGAATATCAGGGGATGCATGGATGCTAAAATTAATGAAGTTATTGATATTATGAATGATAAAGGTCTGGATATTGTATGTCTGAATGAAACAAAGAAGAAAGGCTGTGGTATGATTAATAAAAATGGGTTGAATGTTATGTGGTCTGGTGTGCCTGAGTCGGAGCATGCGAAACAAGGCGTGGGGGCTATTTTATCAAAAAGAATGAGTGAATGTATGAAAGATTTTAAATTTGTTAGTCCTAGGCTTATTTGGATCCGTTTCAGAATAGGCATTACGAGGATTTTCTTAGTAATAGGATATGCTCCTTGTGATGGCGTCTCTGATGCCGAAAAGGATGAGTTTTGGGAAAACGTTAGTGATATTGCAGAAAACCGAGGGGATAACGAAAGATTAATTTTAGCGGGTGATTTAAATGGGTGGGTTGGTGTTAGAAGACAGGGTTATGAAAGGGTTCTGGGTGCATATGGGGATGAACGGATTAACGACAATGGAAATAGGATACTGGATTTATGTTTAGAAATGGATCTCTTTGTTGCAAACACCTTTTTTGCACACAAAAAGATCCACAGATACACGTGGCAAAGAAAGGATGAAAAAAGTATGATTGATTTAGTGTGCGTGGATTCTAGACTGAGGGGTTTGACCACGGATACTCGGGTTTTTCGAGGTGCTGAACTAGGGACGGACCATTTCCTTGTAGTTGCAAGAATTGATCTGTTCCGTGGTTGGCGATCGAGACCGAGAGAAGTGGGAAGCTCCAAAAGGATACGAATCGAAAAGTTAAATGAGGATAATTGTAAGGATGAATATGTAAGATTAATTGAAAGCACGTTGAACAACTTAGAATCAATCAATTATAGCTTAGAGGAACAATGGGAAATCATAAAACAATCTTTAGTAAATAGTGCGATTAAAGTATGCGGGGAATCTAAAACGGGTAGGAAAAAAGGTGATGCATGGTGGGACAAAGAAGTGAAAGCGGCTGTGGATAAAAAACAGAATGCGTGGAAGAATGTAGTTTGTGCGAAGAATGACTCCGACAAAACAGTTATGTATGATATTTATAAGAAAGAGAAGAATGCAGTTAAGAAACTTGTGTGCTTGAAAAAGAAAAAATTAGAGGATAATGAATGTAAAAAATTAAGTGCGAATGTGAATGGCAATTTAAAGCTTTTTTGGAAGGAAGTGAAAAGGAAAAGGTCTGGGAAGGATGAGAAAGTGAATTGTTTGAAAGATAAAAATGGATGTATGCTGACACAGGAAAAGGATATAGGTCTGAGATGGAAAGAGTATTTTGAAGAGTTGTTTGAAACCAAGGATGGATGCGGCAGTTTGTGCCAAGTAAGTATAAATGGACAGGGTGATGAGAGTCAGCAAATCAGTATGAATGAACTTATGAATGCGCTTAAAAAAGCAAAAAATGGGAAAGCGCCAGGTTGCGATAGGGTAGCAACGGAGCTTATCAGGTATGGCGGCCGAGTGACGCTGCAGTGGTGCCTGGAGCTTTTCAACTTGTGCTGGACGGAAGGCCGTACCCCAGGTGACTGGAGGAAAGCCATTATCTGCCCTCTGTACAAGGGGAAGGGCTCCCGGTTGGACTGTGGCAACTATCGTGCAATCAGCTTGTTGAGCAACGTGGGTAAATTATACAGTAGAATTTTAGTAGAAAGGGTTAGAACAATAACTGAAAATAAAGTTTGGGATGCACAAGGGGCTTTTATGAATGGGAGGGGGTGTGCCGATCAGATCTACGCTCTGCGGATGATTACGGAGAAGCTTTTGAGTAAACATCAGAAGCTTTTCTGTGCATTCGTAGATTTGGAAAAGGCATATGATAGGGTAGACAGGGGTAAATTATGGGAAGTTCTATCAATGTATGGAGTGAATAACCGGTTGATTCGTGCCATTGCTTCGCTATATTCGGAAAGTACTGCGTGTGTGAAGGTGAACAGTCACCTTTCACCGGAGTTCTATCTTACGAAAGGTGTGAAGCAAGGGTGCGTCATGTCACCCTGGTTGTTCAATTTGTTCTTTGATTTTTGCGTCAGTGGGTTAAAAGATATAAATATAGGGGTTGAATTGAATGGTATAAAGGTATGTGCGCTTATGTATGCAGATGATTTAGTACTTATGGCTGAGTGTGAAAATGATTTGCAAGAACTTGTGTCAAGTGTGTTTGAAAATTGTGCAAAAAATGGTCTAAAAATGAATGTAAGCAAAACAAAGTTGTTGGTATTTGAAAGGGATGAAGCAAGAACGAATTGCAAAGTAACCGTAGAAAATGAATGTCTTGAGCAAGTGAATGAGTATGTGTATTTAGGAAGCATGTTTAGTCGGGATGGAAAGTGTGAAAAAGAAATCGAACGTAGGAAAGTTGCTGGTCGCAGGGTGGGCGGTGCATTAAGACCTATAATGAGAAACAACAACGTCTCACTACAAGCAAAGAAACTAGTGCATAACGCAATCCTGCTACCATCGATGATGTATGGTTGTGAAACGTGGACATGGACGAAAAAAGAAGAATGTAGTATAAATGCAGTAGAGATGAAATCTCTACGAAGAATATGTGGAAAAACTTTATGGGATATGGAAAGGAATGAAAATATTAGGAAAGAATGTGGTATGGAAGTAAGTGTTGTGACAAAGATGAAAGTTAATAAGTTGAGATGGTTTGGGCATGTGGAAAGAATGGATGCAAACAGAATGACAAAGAAAATTCATAAGGCTGAAAGGAATGGTGTAAGAAAGCGTGGGCGACCGAGAATGACGTGGATTGAACACATCGATTCCGTCCTCAAGGAAGGCCAGGTAAGAAGTAAGAGAAATAGGAGAAGCTGTATGAGAAATGGTATGTCGGTGGAAGAAGCGAAAGAAGTATGCTTGGATAGAAAAGAGTGGAGGTCCGTTCTCTCTGCCTACCCCTTACGGGACACGGCGTGATGGGTAAAAAAAAAAAAAAAAAAAAAAAGCTTTCTGGTAGGCTGAAATCAGGAGGCTGATCTCCTTGAGAACAAGCCTCCTTTGCTAAAGAATCGGCCATTTCATTGCCGTAAATACCTTTGTGAGCTGGAATCCAGGCTAGGATTACATCTTTATTCATCTCTTTCAATTCTAAAAGAAGAATCTTAATGTCAAATATTAATTTATTTCGCGAAAAAAGTGATACTGGAGACGCTAAACTTCTAATCAATGACAGTGAATCCGAGAAAACTATAAATCTTTGATCTGATAAATATAAGCACCCACGTAGGGCCTCTCTCATTGCAAGGCATTCACACGTATAAACAGAAGAATCAGGAGGCAATATAAAGCCCACTCTAATCTTTAGTTTTGGGATCACATAGGCCGAACCACCTTCACCGTTCAACCCCGCTTTGGATCCGTCTGTGTAAATTTTTATGTGATTTGGCCAGTGTTCATTCGCGGTTGCAATGAATTTACTGTTGTAATTATCAAACGAGTTATTTGGTTTCTTATCGATGCCAATGTTTTCTACAACATTAGGGGCTACTTGTAATGCTTTAAGAGGTAAGTCAAACATAGGAGACGGAAAATGATATTTTGGGCCATTATACATAGAATTTATTGTGTTGAAGGCAGAGCAAAGTAGAGGAGAGCGTTTTTTTAACCAATATCGGTTTGTCTGAATAGACTGATTAAGATTACTTATGTTGTTGAAAAGAGGATGACTTACGTAGCTTATTCGTTTCATCATGAATCTTTCTGCAACGTATTGTCGCCTTAGATGTATGGGCATTTCTTGGCATTCGATTTGAAGGGCACCTATTGGAGTAGAGTTCATCGCTCCGGTTATGAGTCTGAGACACTTAGATTGTGCTCTCTCAAGCTTGGTTTCGAGGTGAGCAGGAAGTGAATCTAACAGAAAACAAGCATAATCCAGATGGCATCTGATCAAGGCATTATACAGATTTCTCATGACAGTAGGGTGAGACCCCCATGTCACGCCAGCCACTGCTCTCAGGATATTCGTATTTTTTTCACACTTTGTAATCACTGAATTAATAAAAGGGTTCCAGGTCATTTTCCTATCCAGTGTAAGTCCCAAAAATTTCGTTTCAACAACCTGAGGAATAGGTACATCATTAAGGGTTACAGTGATGGTTGGATCTTTGTGTTTCCGAGAAAACGCCAAGATTTTGGATTTGAGGGGAGAGATCTGCAGGGAGTGGGCAATCAGCCAACTGTTGAGGTGTTCAAGAGATGTCTGTAAACGATTCGTGGCTCTATTAATATCCTTATCGACAACGTATATTACCAGATCATCTGCATATTGTATTATATGACAGTAATCTGGCATGTCTGATCGGATGTCGGAACAATAAATGTTAGAAAGCAGAGGACTCAAAACCGACCCCTGCGGGAGACCCCTCCATACTGTTCTTGTGATCTCTTTTCCGTCGTCTAATACGATGATTCTTCTATCAGTATACAAATTAAAAATGAGCGTAGCCAGAGATGAGGGAACTGAGAGTTTCAGGAGTTTATTGTATAATTTGTGGAGGCAAACATTGTCATATGCTGCATTCATATCCAAAAAGGCAGCCAAAACAAATTCTTTTTTAGAGAATGCCAGCTGGATGTCTGTGGTGAGAACACTTAGACAGTCCATACAAGATAGGGATTTTCTATACCCATATTGATTCTGTGAAAGGGATCCAGTGTGTTCCAGAAACCATTCCAGTCGTGATCTAATGAGGTGTTCAAGGGTTTTACCCAAACAGGAAGAGAGGGCGATTGGACGATATGAAGCTCCGAGATTAGGATCCTTGCCCGGCTTGGGTATTGGGATAATAAGTTGGTATTTCCAATCATCTGGAATTACAGCTGTATCTAATATCTGATTGTAAATGTTTAAAAGAGTAAAAATGAATTGATTATTAAGCTTTTTCAGGATGGAGTATGGAATAAGATCAATACCAGGAGAGGAATTTTTTGTTTTTTGTAATACAATTTTTAATTCATCCAAGGTGAATGGATATGTTAATGGACAGAGGTTATTGTTCTCCACTCTTTGTATTTGAAGAGGGAGCTGTGACACATTTGGAACATATGAAGGAGCTAGGGTATTAACGAAACTGGACAGCCAAATTTTTGGGTGTTGGATATTTCCAGGACTGATCTTTGATCCTCTGAAGCGTTTGATCATTTGCCATACGTATGATGAAGGGGAATTTGGAGATAGTGATGAACAAAATTTTAACCAGCCATTCCGTTTTTTTTGTCTAAGGATTTTTTTTGTTTTAGCTTGTAAAGCTTTAGCAGACAAAAATTTTTCGGGAGACATGTCTTTTTTATATTGAAGCATGGCAGTTTTGCGTGCATGTATTAAATCATCACACTCCTCGTCCCACCAAGGAGCATTCTTTTTGGGCTTGTTACCCCCTTTCTTCTTTTTTGGAATGCTTTCATCAACAACGTTGAGCAGTATTTTGTGGAAGTTTTTATAGTTGGTCTGGACAGGAGAGTTAACATTGAAAGCTTGGGAGAGTTGCCGACCAGAAACCTCCATTATTTCTTTAAATTTGGACCAGTCAGCTTTTCTGACATTGTAAAGTTGCCTTTGACCCTTATATATATATATTGATTGGAACTGGAGCACAAGGTTAGAAGTATGGGAAAGTGGTCACTGGAAAAGGCGTCATACGTAATGGACCAGTCTATTGAGCTGGCTAAGTCTCGAGTGCACAAGGACAAGTCCAGTGCACTTCGATTTTGATTAGCAGGTGTGAGTCTGGTTGCAGACCCGTCATTTAGAATACATAAATGGTGATCGTCAATAAAAGATAAAAGGCGATTTCCAGCCCTGTCCGAGATGGAACACCCCATACTTGGCTATGAGCATTAAAATCTCCGAGGAGAATGAATGATTGAGGAAGGAGAGGGATTATAGAGTTCCAGTAGTCATTATCGAAGCCAGTATCGGGTGGTATATACAATGAGACATAGCCCACATTTCCAATGTTCACAGCTACAACCTCAAGAAAAGGGTTGTAAGGAAGTATTATCTGAGAGAAAGGGAGAGTGGAGCTGATTAATAAGGCCGAACCGCCCCCTCTACCCACCTGACGGTCACACCTAACGCAAGAAAAACCTGGAATGTTGAAAGAAAAATGTGGTCTGATCCATGTTTCTGAAATCGCCACGATCTTTGCGTCATAAAGATTAATAAGGGTAATAATATCCGTTCGATTGCTCACAGCACTACGAGCATTCCATTGTAAGATTGTTATATTTTGTGAGTGTTTGTTCACATTTATACAATCGCCAATAATATTATTTTAATGGCACAAACAACAGTAATTTTTGCTGTGAGTAAAAAGGAGGGATAAATAAAAGGTTAAGGGAAGAATTATTTTGTGTCACTGGTATGTTCAGTTTGAGCATTTGCTGAACTCACCAGTTGCGAGGACATTTGATTAAGGATATTTTCGTCATTAATATTTGTCAAAAGGTACGTGAAAATCTTGTAAATCAGTTTTAAAGCTTGAGAATTTTCCAATAGTTCAGTTATTTGGGTCATTTCCGTGGTTAGACCACAGGAAGGTTCTTCAGAATGTGGTAGTAGAGCAAAGCCATCCTTCATCTGAGAAGGTTGACCATTTTTATACATTAAAAGGTTTTCTATCGCTTTTTTATCGGTGTTAGAGTTTTGACTTGACGGACGAACCTGGTCCGGTATTTTATTAATTTTTTTTTTGTTAGAGGAAGAGACCACCTCACTGAAGCTCCTTTTTGCGAAGGGGACTTTAGACGAGGCTTGGACAAAAGAGACCCCTTCAGAGGCCATAACGCGTCGAATGTCCTTTTGTCTTTGTAGTTCTGGACACAAATTACTAGTTGTTGAATGTTCGCCCTTACAATTAAGGCACTTCTTTTCTTCTTCTTTCTGGCAGGTGCCACTCTCGTGTTTTTCTCCACACTTCACACATCTGGGGGCATTTTCACAACGCTTGTGCGTGTGACCAAATCTTAAACATTTGTGGCATAAGTAAGATGGAGGAATATACAGGTCTACTTTTATAGCATTATAAAAAAGGAAGACTTGATGTGGGAGTTTTTGACTTTCAAAGGTCAACAAGATAGTACCCGAAGGTCTCCATTCGAATTTCCCATCCACATTGACTCTTCGATCGAGTCGTCGTAATTTTATCACACGGCCATAGGTGGAAGGTACTTGCAAATTCTCTAAGATGTCTTTATTTGCTTAAATCAGTAGGTATTCCTCTGATCAAGCCACTTTTGAAAAGTTTATAATTAGGGATGTATGCTTTTAAATTGTTAGATGATAATTTTTCTGATTTTATGAAATTATTTGCATACTTATGTGATGAGAATGTAACAGTTATTCGACGTTTACCGTCAGCTTTAACACCACCAGGGACTATTCCCTCCGTGCCGCTGCGTGACAAAAAGCCACCCACCGTCATGGGATGTATTTGTTTACCCTTCTCTGTGCTCTCTATGACTACCAAAAATGGAGCTAATGCCGAAGCAGGATATTCTAACTGTTTGGCTTCCAAAGACATATTTTGGGAATTGGTAGAAATGGTTATCTTTTCCGCATCATCAATCTTTTTTCTTTTCAAGCTCACCCTATCTGGAGGGTCTTTATCGTGAGGATCATCCATTGTGACGCTTACTTCATAAGAAGAAAAAATAAATAAAGGTTTTTTAAGCACAAACTATATGGTAAGTATGTATGAAAGAAAAAAAAAAATAAAGAAAAAAAAAAATCGGTCAGTGCCGTGATTAAATTAAAAACGTAAGAAATATCAAAAAAAAGAAAGAAGAAAAAAAACACACACTTCGATGTTTTACAAAAGAAAAAAAAAATAAAGAAAAAAAAATCGGTCAGTGCCGTGATTAAATTAAAAAAAAAAAAACGTAAGAAATATCAAAAAAAAAGAAAAGAAAAAAAAAACACACACTTCGATGTTTTGCAAAAGAAAAAACAAAATTAAACTGAATAAAAAAAAAACATACGAAAAAATAATATTTCCGCCCCGTGGCAACAATAATGTCACACGGGACAAACAAAACAAATAATGAAAAATAAAACAAAATTTCTTATTAATTTGTTAATCTATTCTACAAAGTTTATATCTATTTAAATTAATAGTTAGTGAAGGTAAGTATAATAATAAAAAGAAATAAATTGAAAAATCTTATCGAGTTCAGCAGAAAATGTATTCCAGTTGCAACTTGTCACCACGTAACAAAAAACACGTCCAGCGGGAACGAAGTCATACACTCAACCCCTTAACAATATTATGATAATATAAAATTAAAAATTAAAAAATAAGATCTGGCACCTATTCTGCACCTACTCGAAATCATTCAAATCTGACATAGCGCATCTCGGCTGTTACCACTCGCTTTGCCGGGCTACTATTTTGTTTGTTTACAAAATTTTGTACGAAATGTCATCTTCATACATAACAAACTCGGATAAAGTATATTTTTATAAATCAATTAAAAACTGATCAGTGAGTTATACGTAATCTTATGATTAACGAATTTTTTATAAGTAAGACGGTTAAGGTTGGCGTTTGTATCAAAAGAAAAAAATCCAAGACAACTTAGATGCGCCTTTATGTGGCTTAGTGTGAACCTTCCTGAAGTTCCATCAAGTCATAACTACCTACCTGTTGATTGTTCCTATCCTGTCTTACCCTTGGTGACAAAATCGGACTAGTATTCAATTCTTTTGAATATCTTGCCACATACACATCAAATTGAAACCGAATTAAAACAAATTAAAAAAATACAGATTTTAAGATAACATATTAAAAATGGTTTATATAACTATTGGAGTCATCCAGGCTGCCCCACCTTGAAAAAAGACTCCCAAGACTCCTCGACCTCGCAAGAGGCCACCTCAATAAAAGGCCTTCACGCCTAAAATAGGAAGAATAATTGATTTATATTTCTGTTTGTCGACCATAGGTTATCCCAATTAATATATCTGATAATTAAAAATTATGAGTACTACCTACTTAATTAAAAGTTGCCATTTTATTTATCTATCATCTCTAACTTAAATATAAGCGAAAAAATTCTCGTAATAAAATAAAATGTGAGAATTATTATCTGTGTTTATTAAACCGCATTGAATCTGTTTTATCTTTGTGGGAGGACAATATTCCTCAACGCAGATTTCAGAACTGAATACTAGCACAGATCCTGGGACGACATCCTTGTACTGAGACTAAATAAACTTATTATTTTTTTATAGCTATTCAAATGAAACCTTTGAAAATTTGATAAAAGACAAGTTAAATTTGAACAGAATCGGTTGAATTATCACTAACGTTTGGGGCCTATGAACGGGCTATAACATAGCTAAAAAATTTCGCTATAAAAATATTGGTTAATGTCCCAGATACCTTGGAAATATTTGCATTTGGCATCTCGTATACAAAAGTGTATAACTTCAACGACTACACTGATTCGCATTTTTTTTGTTGTGTTTGTCATTGTCCACTGTCCAGGGAAGGTTCTGCGCATTCTATTCTAAACGAAAGTAAGTACCCGTCTTAGCGCTTTTGACATGCAAACATTTTTCTCTTTTTGAATTTTAATTGGCGTGCGACATAACTGTCAGTTGTTTGGTAATTGGTGCGATTGACAGAATGTGCCCAGAAAACATTGTTCAAAACAAATGCATCAGTCGGAATTATATTGTTAAGTTATTTTTTTTTACATTATACAAATGCGAATTCAACATTTAATTTTATAGTTAGGACTGTTGGGAAAGCTAGTTTCTCATAAAATTCAATGAAAACGTAAAAATATGTACCTAAATTCTCTGAATCCGCTCATAACGGAGTGGTTGAGTCGACATTTAACGTCGCGGAAACCGAAATTTTTACCGGCGGAAAACTTCAATTGGGGAGAAATCTTCGAATGAAAACACCTTGCATGTAATATTAAATACAACATGCTACATTGGGTAAGTGCCTATAGGTACGCTTAAAACTTACAACTTAACCCACATCCGTATTGAAGGTCGCAAGCCCTAATCTCTAATATAAATTAAAGTCGGGTTAGTGCGAACACTTATAACTCGAGATCGGCTCAACAGATTCTTTCAATATTTGATTTGTTGCATTCTTCTCCGCTCCGGATAACAGAATAACTAATAAAAAGTTGAAAAAGAAATGATATAAAATACAATATTTAAGTTAGTATGGAAATGATCACCGGCGACGCGCCAACGCCATCGCGGGTATTTCCCTCTCATTCTCGCATACGTGATTGCTGCTCTTACAGTAGCCCATCCCACTTACTCCAGCGCAAAGTCAACAAAATTATTGGGCACATTCGTGTCGGTACCTACTTCATAGGTGAGGTAGGATGTGTGCGCGCGCATATTATATTCTCACGTTGTTCCCTCCTGAGCTTTGAATACGAATGAAATATGGATGCTTTAGAAATATTTTAACATTATTATTTTATTAGTAACTTAATCGGATTAATTATGTATTTTTTTTCTGGGGGCGCTGTGCACAATGAACGGGCCGCCTCTGGTTAGGACTACAGGACAACGTCTGTCGGGAAAGCTAGTGGTATTATAACTTTAAAATAGTACACGTATCAATTTGATGTTTGTAGTATCCTATTGTACGACTATTTAAACAAATATACAAAAATGAACACAATAAAAAAAAGCCATATACATTCAACTTGCTGACCAATTATCCATGCATCTAATTAAGATATTTTCCTATTAAAAATAACACAGGTAAGTATGAAAAAATTGAAGGTTTGATTAGAGATTTTGATAAAATTTGTTTATAATGTAAGGACAAGCTCACAAAATGTTAAATAAACTGAGGATAAAACGGATAAAAAGGTTTGTATTATTATTATTATTTTTTCATTTAATTTAAAAGGAAAGGAAATGACTGAAATATTTTATTTGTATATTTGATTGTTCTGCCTTTTAATAAAAGCATTTAAGACAAAGAGGTGGGTGCCCACCCCTTCCCACCCCTCCCCCTAACAGAAAGTTTTATTCATTTCCACGGAAACTTTTTCAGGAATATTGAAAAGCTGTTATGAGCCCACAGATATGAAAATCCACAATGGATTCAGATGAAAGTTATGAGGCGAATATTTGTTAGAGTTTTCATGTACGTTCTAAGCGTCAATTTTTTTGTTTCATCTCCAATCCCTTTGATGAGATTAAATTCATTATATTTCTGAATAATATCGTATTTACACACATTTTTCTACTCTTCTTTGCTTCTAATAGACATCTGCCATATTTCAGTCAAGCGCTGGTTTTATTTTTAAAAAACCTCTAGTATAAGCTTGAAAAACAGATTTTTAAATTATGATTAGAAGAGAAGATTGTTTTTTATTCAACGTTTGGGTATGAAAAAAATATTGAGCGAATATAGAAATTTAGAAAATCATCACAAAATGTTAAACATAATATCATTATTATTGAGGAGTAATGCAGAACACTATCATATTGTGTAATATTGAACGTGAATATACATGAGGCTTTATTATATAACTAGCCTTTTTACCCGTCCATAAAATTGTTGATAAAGTTTGTTGAGAAAAATGTGAATTACAGAACCTGATTTATGGATTAATAAAATATGGTACCTATAAAGTATGTCCCTAAGAGGGGTCAAAAAATGGAGAATTGATTGACTGATCGAGTTTGTATTACCTGTAAGTCTGAGGATTTGAATTGGTAAATAGGTAGATATAATTAGATAGTATGAGAAATTTGTAGAATTGCTGTGGAGGCAGCAAAGGTGAGTCATAAACATAGCATTTTTATCTATTTTCTATACCTTCCCCTTCAAGTACATTTAGATAGAACACTTGATTTCAGTAAATGCTTTAGTTGTTCTTCTGCAAAAATATAATTATGTACCTACAAAGCTTTATTAATTCTTAATATCAAATTTAACAGGTAGGTACATAATTATTTTAAGTGTTAAGACCTCTACCCGAGCCAGTGATTTTGTACCTGAAAATCTTTTGTATGAAAAATTGTCAGTATAGCCAGCAAGAAAATATTGCATAAAAAATTCCTATAAATATTCTGACTCATCTGGGAATTGGAACCAGAAATTTCTTACCAGAAGTGGGTGTTAATTATTTTGAGCATAGTAAAGAATTTTGTGGCCAAGGATTCGAACCTGCACCTCACATCCAGCCTTCGTGTGAATAGAAAAATCAGTGTAGATTGCTTATTAAAAATATAACACAGGAATAGGGTAATAATAAAAATTTCAAGTTGCTATGGCAATTATACCAGCAATTTATTAAATCCCTATGCCCCTAAGTGGGGCGTAAAGGGAGTTTGGATTTCAAAAATTAATTTTACTTACATTAATAAAACAATCAATACAATAATTGGTAAAGAAACACACTTTTATAATAAATAACTAAGGTATTTTGCAGTTGATAAACTTCATTTAACAGGGTAAAACTTTTTAATAAATGATAATTTTGAGTATAAATATTTAGGTACTTCTAGAGAATTAGAACTCTCATCTCTCATAGGTGCTTAATATAAGTCATACCAAGAGTTGACAATTAATAAGAGATATACAAAACATGTAAATGTTATTGTTGTGAGAAAATATCTAGAAAATTTTGACACATTTTAAAATTCTGTAGACATTTTGGCATTGCATTCATTATAAGATAAAATCCTAGGAATCTCAGCTCCATAGACGAATTATGGAAGGCATAAATGCAACGGGCCGTTGGCCCGGTGGCTAGCATCTTAGCAGATTGTTGAATTTGTCGATTACTCAAGGATTTCAATTTGACCACCTAAATAAGGAACGTTGTTAACGTGAAGTCATCACACAAAGCCATTCGAAATAGCAAGAGAAGAAAGTCATAATCCAGTTAGTACTGGTCAAATGTTAAAAAAAAATGGCATTTTAAAATTGACCATAAATAACGGTGTAATGTTGAATATATCAGTCTGTAATAATATGAATCTTTTCAATGTTACAGGAAAAGAGGTCTGATTATAGAAACTTCAACTAAATTTTAACAAAAAAAAAAACAGGTTTACAATAATAATAATTCTGAAATTAAAATAATAATATATCTAAATTAAAAAAAAATTAATAGTTTGGAATTTAGTTAACAATAATAATTGTCCTCCAATGCAATCACTTGTAAGTTAATGATGTTGCTAGGTTCTTTTAACAAATCTATGAATGCTCTTTTTAGTATTTACTTAATACACATAATCTGCAAATTAAATATACATAGATAATCTTCATATTCATAAGAATAATATTAAAAATTGTGAAAAGTTCAAGTAAATGACGTTTTAATCGGCCTGGTGTTGGTTATTTTAACATAATATCTATATAAATATTTCTTCTTCCGATGGCGCTACAGCCTAATTCAGCCTTGGCTTCCAATACTGGACGCAGAGTCAACCTTGTCTCTACATCTGTCCTGATTTCGTGGGTCAAAAAGTTGCTCGGCATCCCTCCTGACCTCATTCTCTCATTGCAGCCTAGGTCTTCCAATTCGGCCGGATGTCCACCCATAATTCTCTTTGGTGCTCGCAATGATGGCATTATCTGCTCATGTCTGGCCCAGCGTAGTCTTTATCTATAATAATAAAACCAATATTAGTATGGGACTTTCTAAGGTTAGACAGGTATCTCAAAATTATCTTATGCATAATTTTAAAACAAATAAGAGATTACACTTTTTAAAATAAATAAAGTAATGGATATAACATGAGTTTAATAAAAAGAACATAAACAAACGTTGATATTGATAAGTTATTATTGAGAAGATTCAATACTTACTTAGAATTGATTTGTGTTCAAGCAAATTTATATTCATAATTCATCCCTTAGTCAAAATATTATCAGATATTGCTCTGCGGTCTCTGTGATTTGTTGCAATGAAATGACTGGCTCAGATACTTATCTGCAACAAAAAAATAATGTGTGTTGACAAATGTTTTAAATTTGCTGCATTTAATGTCTATTTCTTTTTATAATTTACAATAAAACATTGGAAGGAATTTGGAATAATGTTCCACAGGTTGAAAATGTGAAACTTAAGAAGTAAGTGAAGGTGATGTTTGTATCTGTATGATAATTATTTTTAGGTTATAAATTATATGTTTTTTGAAACTATAGGTTACATACCTGAAATCCAATATTAATCAATTTATATCTCAGTCCATCCATCAAACTCTACTAACTTAAATATTTTTCCAAGGAATGAATCAGTTTTGATGTCTATTTTCGACAAACCACTGACATTTCACGCGTAAAAAATTTGACAGCTCGTGCGGAAGTACCATAGATGGAGATAGTGCATACAGTTCAGAAATCATTAATTATAAAATTGATTATATTGAAAATATGTTTTTTATTCATATAAATAATTAAAACCTTTTTTTATTTAATAATTAATTATGACGTAGCAAAATTACTAATTAATTATAGATGACATTTTATTCCGCTTTACATATTTTCTTTTGATAGTGTCTTTAAAACAAACCTTCATAAAAATATAATATGAAGTAGATGTCATTTACACACAAAATATAATATATAAATTGGTTAAACAATATTATTATTTTATTATTCTTAGAAAACCCATCCTGGAAGAATGATTTGTGAAAAATACGCTGCTTTATTTTAATCTTATTTTAATTAGGTTATAGTGCGCTGCCAAATCATAGATTTACTTAGACATAGATCAATAGAATTCATAGTCAATGTCACTTGTCACTCATTGTTGATAAATATTGATATGTCAAAAAACATAAGAGAGTGATAATATAATGCTTCCAATTTTGAAAATATAAATACATAAATATGAGTTTGCTGCTCTAATAGATTTTTCGGTAGGTACCAAATGTTGTTTATTAATATTATAATCCCTTCTTTGTAATTTTTAAGTATTGGCTCAGAAACATAAAAAAATATTGACATTTTCTGTAACATTCTTTCCATCGCTAGGATTTTATTATTTTTTAGTTTAAGAATGCATGAATCACTTTTAAATGGTAACCAAATTGAAAACAAATGAGCTAAGACTTTCATACTCTTTTTCAAAATATATAAGCAATATGATGTATGCTAAACTAAAAGATTTGATTTTAAATTCAACCATTAGTGCAAAGGGGGTTAGTAAAGAAAAATTAACGCAAATATTTATTGACTGATGATTAATTTATTCATTTTCAGTGTCACAAACCTTGGTTACTTTTATCTGTCATCAAATTGTGCTGTGACTGAGATACCTTTGGGTTTTTTTGCGTCAAAACGTGTCAATCTTCATAGACTACATCCAACGATTGCAGTTTTGGTCTTTCAAGGATTCTTTATTCTACAGGATCATGTTTGAGATGTGTAAAGAGAATATGTTGTTGACGGAAGAAACTACTACAGGAATAATCCCATACCATACATTTTAAATATAATGCTTCTTGTCGTATTATGAAACATACGTGAAGATTGTTATATTAACGCAATAAAATATTAATATATATTTAACATTGTTTTTAATTTATCTTCATACCTATTAATTAAGAATTTAGATAATTTTGTTATTATAATAGCAAATAAAGTGATATTCGATGATTCTGTCCACAACAATCTGTTTTATGTGATTAATTGAGATATGAATATTATACAGTATTTCTTATTTATTATGATGTGGATAAAACAAATATATTTTTTACTATAATAAACATGCGCACATACCTGACAAATCCATTATGATTTTGATAAACAGGAACGTCATTAGTTCCTGTCAGATTCGCTTTCTTTCAGAGTTCTGTTTTATCGACCAAATCTACTAAAGAATTTTTATACTCATTTCAATTTTCAAAAATCATTTTTACGATTAATATATTTAAATGTATTAGTTCCTGTCAGATTCGCTTTCTTTCAGAGTTCTGTTTTATCGACCAAATCTACTAAAGAATTTTTATACTCATTTCAATTTTCAAAAATCATTTTTACGATTAATATATTTAAATGTATTATGAATTTAATTTCATGTATCTTTATTATTTACCAACATTTAATATGATTTTATCAGGTACTTACTCATCTAATGGCCACGACAGATTTACACAAACTGCGGCCATAAATTTTTTTAAATGTGTCAAATTACAAAATGGAGGAATTATATTTCCAAAATTTTGCATTAAATCTTTATTTATTGAGAATAATAAGATTTGAATAACATTTATATGTATAACGAATCAATCTCCAATTATTTTATTACATTTTCATACCGTAATACCAAGATTCCATTCAACGTTTACATGAGTAATTTTGTTTCCAAACGATGGCTTACTGTCTTTTTTGAAAAATTTGTATGAAGATCCTAAAAAAATAAAGTTTTTTAAATAGCGCTTAATATATTAAAGTTAACGTTGCCAATTGTATCTTAGAACGTTCTCGAGCAAATTTCACCGCTCTGCGCAGATTCATATCTGACGTAGCATTTGTATTTTGAGCGTGATGCTCCGACATAACGGAAAGTATTGTCAAAGGCAAATAAAAAAACATTTCTGAATTATTATGTAGATTTCCATTCTGCATATCTAATAATTATCAACTCTCCAAACCTATTCGACCAATACATTGGAAGGGGGGATATAATGAAAAGATCACGTGTATTTATTATTATGTTCCCTTATCAGCCTCAGTAGTTTATGTTGACACATGCCAAGGTGCAAGAACGTATCTATCAACCCTCTTTGCCTGAGTAGTGCTGCACTGCCAACAATTATTAGGTATTATTATGTATAACATATAAATTTCAGAAGGTTAAAATAAATAAATAAAATTTTACTTATTTCAAGCAAACATAATTAAATATAATATGATAAAAATAGGTACGGAAAATTTAAACATTAAATAATTTAAATAAAAATAAATAGAGAAATTCCACTAGGGTATATCAGAAGGCTTAATTTAAATTACGTAGATAATATCTCATTATTATTTACGTAAAAAATCAACACAGATTGAAAATTATAAAGATTAATTCTAAAAATATAACTTGGACGCGATGTAAGTAGATTTTTTTTGGGCAAAACTGGTCCTACATTTTAGGAGCGTGTATTCGCTACCCGATCTTACACTCGCTCAACAGTTGGCTTTATTTCAGTGAATGTATGTGGTTCTTCTTTTTAAAATGTAATTTTTTGAGAAGGAATAACAATCACAGATCGTGTACCTACTGTTGAATGTCATATTTTTTATAGAATATGATAATCATCATCCACCGATAGCTTTTTTAAATCTGATCTCATCCAAATTAAACACAAAAATACACCATCGATATCTTTCATGGAAAACAAAACTTGTGTTATGAATGACGAAGATGATCGGCAACGAGGATCGAACCTACAGCCTAACAACATTAACAAAAATGGATATAGTCATATCCTGGCGCCTTAGGTATACATGACAGCAGTCGCAGTTTTTAAATTTGGTTGCTCACTTGTCTTCTTATATATAAAAATGGAGAGCTATTTCCCGATGTCATCGCATCACGCCTAAACGGCTGGACCGATTTCACTAAATCTTTTTTTGTCGTCTAGGCTTTTATCAGGAGAAGGTTGTTATAGAAGAAAAAAATAATAAAAATGCACGGGAAATTAGAAAATTAAAGAAAACTTTACATAGGCTGTTACGCCTATAGGGCTCGGGAGACAAAAACATGAAAATATTATGCAATACCTATAAGCGAAACAAACAGAAAAATTTCAAACTACTTCGGTTAGTATACTAAAACCCGTGGGAGGTATTGTGTGAGGACTGCCCTCCCTGACCCGTCTGAGTAATCCTTTCAGAGGCTCTTCTAATGAATTTAATTTAATGGTTACATGACTGTGTAACTTGCAACACAAAACAAGTAAAATTTAAATCCTCATATAATACGAACTTGGGTATGAACAAATATTATGATTAGTAAACTAGATACTCAAACCTCTACTGCAACCAGCCAATTAATCCAATTTGGTATCACTACACAACAACTATTATTTATTTAAACACTACTAGCAAATAAACTCAATCACTAGATGTAACTATTAATCTCTACTTGTTTATTTTAATACGTCACTACGCAATTACAGTATTCCCGACACCTCTCTACGCTTATTTCCAAATATAAACCGAAATTACACTTTCACCGAATAACTAATTATTTTACAATAAATCTACGGAGACTTTCGAATCAAAACACTACGTCAAACTCTAAAACAACACAGGCAAGCGTTAGCAGTGTAAGTCTAAATGCGTGCAGCTACGTGTAAGCGTGTTATGAGCGCTCGCCTTGCAATACAAATCTTTTTAAGAACACTTCCGAGAGGCGGAGTCAGGACAAGGAAGGGGGAAAAACTGGAGTCAAAGGATGATCTTATTGGTGGAGGCGCCTGTGATGTAGTGTGCGAGGGAGACAGGGTAATTGTTTTTGTGACCACTACAAAATGTCTACGCGCGTGAAACATATAATAAAATAATATAATTATAACATATCTTTCCGTATGAATCTTCATACCTAGTAATCAATAAATCTTTTCTTTATACATGATTTTTCATCTTAACTGCTAGGTTAGTATTATGATCTACGTTTTTCATAAACCTTAATTTAATACATTTCTTAATAATAATCTTTTGAAAGCTTAATTCTTAAAATTAATTACAACCTTATGAATATATGGAAATCTTATATACTAGACATGTTCAATAATTGTCTTAATATTAATTATTATTAATCTTATTACTAATGTTGGCCATTAATCAATTCTATCTTAGGTAATTCTTAACCTACACATAGGTATATTCCTTCTTAATTAAGATGCTTATCAGTAATTAAACTAACGTGCCTTAATCAATAATTAATCTAATAGTCTTATAATATCTTATATTACTCCTTAGACATATGTGTTATCATTTATACGTGTTTTAAATATAATTTATTTACTCTCGGTCTAAAATCATATTATAAATTCTACACATTGTTTAATCAAAAAAATTAAGTCTATTACTTTTCACGATTCTAGAAACCATAATTTATTACGCACATTTTAAACAACATACCTACTTATGTTAATTTATAGTTACAACTACATAGGTACATAATTTGATACTAAGGATACAATACAATCTACAATCATAACAAACTTTTATTACAATGGTTTTTTCAATTAGCCCAACATAAAATGCATGCACTAAAGATATTATTATCTACCTTCCTTCGAAGCATTAAAAACCCATTTCTTGAGAATTTTTGTGTATCCTTTATATTTAACCATAAACAACAGACCATGTTAACTATGTAAAACCTTATCTACAGTATCCGAGTAAATTAACAAAAGGGCATTGTAATCCATATTGCCTGGTTAAAACCTGGAACAGGGCCATGTTCAATTCGGTCGCGCCTTCCTTGTCTATACGCAGAACGTGAGTGAATTTACTCTGAGGTATTGCAAAACGCTAAGGTACTGAATTTGTAATTTATCCAACAGTAATGTGACTCTAATATGGATCGCCAACCCACTTTAATTTATTAACCTACTATACATTTTGTATTAAAAAAATTAACCGCCCATGGCAAGTGCCTTCCGGCATAAGCCCGGTGCACGCCTCTGTTCGTCTTCACCCAAACTAACGGGAATTCTGTTGTTTACCATATCAGTGTACTGGGATAAGCCCGAGCCTTTGTTTATCTATCAGAACTTTCTAAAAATTTTTTACAATGCATCCTACCACACTATTTTTCTAAGAACGGATTTTTGGACGCTGTAGGGTGACCATAACAAGGCAACCTTATTAGTAACTTTTACCATATAATTTTTATTCCAATTTTGAAATTTTGACAGAAACTGTAAATTATTAGATAGTTGATGCGATTGACTGAATGAGAATGGAATATACATGGTTCAAAACAGACGCATCGGTCGGAATTACATTATTCAAATGCTAATTAATTCATCACCATACAAATTCGAATTCAATATTCATAAATATGAACACAGGACAACGTCTGTCGGGAAAGCTAGTTCACAATAATTTCCAACTTTTATCTCTATATTTCATTCATTATTAAACATCTACTCGTTGTATCCATGAGATTTTTCGATATGTTGAACATATTGAGAATTCTCATGATTAGGAGTTTCGGAGACTTAATCATTACCACCTAATGGCGAACGTTGTTAACGTAAAGTGATCACACTAAGCCAGCAACAGTAGAAGACGGTCGTAAGCCCGTAGTGGTTTGTTCCATTTAAAAATAGAACATCAGTAATGAATTGTTCGAGTCATTAATTGTTACAAATTCGTCTCCATCATGAAAGTGAGCAAGCGAAACGCTAAGCTACATCCGTTTCTAAAACAAAGGTAAGATTATATAATAGTAAAGGAAACATTTTGGTTAAGCTTATTAACGAATAAAATAAATCATGTTATACTTTATATAAAAAAAAAATATATGTCTAAAATAGTAATTAGAAATGTAATTACCTACTTATTTTCTATTTTCATTAGCTAAGTATTTGATTGTCTAAATTATTTATTGCGCGCTACGAATGGCAAGGTTATTAACCGAAACACACAGCCTTTAATAATTAATTTTCCATTATCAGTTAAGTACATAATGCGATTTAGTAAATACCTAATAACAATATTAATTAGATTATGTTGTATGGAGAAGCAATTTAACGAAAATGAAGTTATGCTCGAATTTCGGGTTTCTGAAAGTCGGAAACTAAATCTTTTTCGTGATAGAAAATACAATACAGTGACTTAGTGAGTTAATATTTAATTACTTTTTCATACACACACACAAACAACATTAAAATGTGTAAGTTATTCCTAATTAAAGATGATATCAAATAAATTCATTTTAGCAAAATGTCTGCCATCTCTAACAACTTTCTACATTTGTGTTCAATATGAACCTAGAGTATAGTTTATTATTTGAAGCTCTCACATGATGTACGAAGATATTAAAGATGGTAGGTAAAATATGAGGCGGAAAATTAATAGGTATGACATTTGTTTAAACTTTTCAAAACTTTCAAATTAGATCCATAGACTAAATAAAATGAGCAAACACTTACCGTCTTATTTATAAAAAAATCGTTAATCGTAAGATTACGTAACTCACTGATCACTTTTTACTTCATTTATAAAAATATATTTAATCCGCGTCTGTTATGTATGAAGATGACATTTTAGACAAAATTTTGTAAACAAACACAAAAGTAGCCGTGCAACGCGAGTGTTTACAACCAAGATGCGCTATGTCAGATTTGAATGATTTCGAGTTAATGATGGAGAGTAGGTAGGTACCTTATTTTTATTTATTTATTTTATATCAAAATATAGTTAAGTCCTTATTTAATCATACGAAACATTTATATTTCAGCCATAATGAATTAATTTATGTTTGATCACTTCATTTGTACCTACTTAAAAAGTATTCTTTGAATATTTTCTCCAAAACGTCATTATATTCTTTTAAATTTAGTTGGTACATCATGGTTTCAAGCCCTCGAATGATGATACGAGAATGCATATTTGCTTAATTTCTTTAAATTTCCTATTATAAAAATGATAAACCAACATACAATCGACCCGACATATTTGGACGGGGAAAAACCTTAAGTACAGTGTATTTATTGGAAAAAGAGTTCATCTAGACTCGAAACAACTGTCAGTTGATGTTAAATCCAATATGGCGGGTCAAAATCTGCAGAGCGATATGCGTTAAACTATCTCGATGACAGCTTGATCATAATATCGCTGAGCTATTTTATCCACTGATTGTAGTTAAAGCAGTAGGTACCTACTAGTACTAGAGATGGGACTAACGGCTTAAATTCAAAAACGTTATAGGCATTTCGTTAATTGAAAATAACGTTGATATTAAAAGCTGTTTTAAACATTTGCTATCTGGAAACTTAACTTTTTCTAAAAAAAGGTAGTTTCCAAAATTTGCTATCTGGAAACTTAACTTTTTCCTAAAAAAAAAAAAAAAAAAGGCTCGTTTCCAAAATTTTGTCCTTTTCTCAGTTTCATACATATTTCTATTTCATTCGGCTAATATTACCTGACATATACATAATAGGGGTGGGCTATTATTTCCCAGACTATTATTTTTATTCAACTATTATTTATAAATATCGTTAAATATTAATAACGTTAGATGCGTTATTTTTATTTATCTATTATTTTTATCAGCTGTCGTTATAATGCCCATCTCTAACTAGTACAGTAGTTTTTTTTTTTTTATTATTTTATTTATTCGTTTATTTAATAATGGCAATATCCCCCCCCCCTTCAAAAATGCATACGCATTTGTGTGAAGTTATTTTTGCTACATGCATAGGTATTATTGTGGAGATAGAACGGCATGCATTCCACACAATGCAATAAAACATTAAAATATCATTAAAATATACCTAGGATATAGAGAACATTCTAACATTTGGCAACGGAAAAATTATACATTATTCCGTCGTCCACTTAGTTGGAATACCGTTTCAGAGAATATCAGTTTTGTGTGGAGCAAGGAAATGGAATTATTAGTCTGAAGTCAAGTATGTGGAAACATAATAGGTATGTAGATTCCTTATTGCGCTTTGAAAATACGAAACGCGCAAAATAAAGTGACTGAAACTTTACATTTTTAGAGTGCAATTTTTTGACGTATAAATACTGTAGAAATGATGAGATCACTTGGCAGTAGGTATATGCAGATGGAACTGATTGAAAAAGTGAAGAATTATAATATTGGAAGATAATGTGGATGTTAGCATAGTGATTAAAATGAAAATGAAAATAAATTTAGGTGCTTTGGGCATGTAGAGAAGACGATTGAAGAGAGCATAATATGAATTAGGTGGACCGCTCATATCGGTCTCGTCTTAGGAAGGAAAAGTCAGGAGTATAAGGAATATGAGAAAATGTATGCAGATCGTAATGTTGTTGAATGAAGTGAAATTAGTTTATCTGGAGAGGAAAGAATGGAAGTTCGTACCCTCTCCCTAACCCCCCCCCCTTCTGAAAACAGCGTGAGGAGTGTTGACGAAACTATTCAAGAAAATAAAAATATCTCTCCAGCGTTTAGGCAGTCGTTTTGCGCCTCTGTGGCATTTTTTCGACTCTTCTCTCCTCTTTTCTTGAAACATTTTATCAAGTAAGGATTTTGATAAATCTGGGCTCGACCAAAGTGCACACAATATCTTTCACAAAAAGCAAAACTTATGTTGTGTAAGATGCAGATAGTCGGCACCAAGGACCAACCACTAAGAACGTTGACGACTGCACTTCTAGGCTACTTTTAAATAAAATAATATTTTGTTTATTCAAAATGGCGCTTCTTGTGTAAGACAAACACAAATCTTTGAACAACTAATTTCAAAGACTCTTCACTTGGTATCTAATTGAAAATATCACAGCAGAAATTTATTATTAAAAGTTTTCAGAGAGCGAAACTTTGGGAACTTCCCGAGCGGAGAGGGAGTCGTGCAGAAAATACAACAAGATGCAACTGGGATCCAAATCTTAACATAATAATTCAAAAAAGTTGGTTTAAATGGGTTCAATTCTTTCGACGTATGTATACAATAGGTAAACATACATCACATGTGATGTACTTCCTACTACATCGCCATCTTTTGAATTTTTTAAAAAGTAAAGCAATTATAGAGGAATTGTTTTGATTTCAAACTTATGAACCTTCGAATTTCATACTGCATCCGAATCAACGATAACTCTTACATAATGCAATGAATTATTAGCTAAAATTTATTAAGTTTTTACATCGTAAATTGCATTTTATTCATGTAATAAGCCAAAATTATTTTTTTTATTGGGTTAGGTCGAAGGTCGACGGGCGGGACATCTAGTAGAATAATATTATAATCTTCCGCCCACCTGTACAATATTTGCACGCCGACCCACTCAGTAAATGGAATTCAGCAACTATATGTAAATAACTTAGAAATGAAATAAACTTTTATCCAGGTATTTTTCAGACGCGATCTTATTTTATTTCGTGCCTTGATAAATTAAAAATAATTTTTACGTTTTCTGCGTCTGATACCGTTGAATCTGAAATACCAAAATTCACAAATTCCAAAATCCCTCCCGAAATGCCATAAACAAATTATCATCCCAAATACAAATACCGGGCGGGAAATCCTACTTCTTTTTCATTCTTCTTCAAAATTGCCACTATCAAGCTGAAGCATAATATGGATACCATAAGTCAAACCCATATCAACATCGACGCGACACGATCGTCGTCCCAATTCTATAGGGAGACAAGTCAAAAATTATCAAATTTGAGTTATTGATACAAAACGATTCCAAATGATGGTCTGCTTCTATTTCTTTAGAGAGATAAGTCAAATTTGTCCTAAATTATTTTTTATAAAAGATGTCTTTTCATGGAATTATTAAAAAAAAATTGAACATTCAGTTCAATAAGAAGACAACTCAAATGTCTCACTTAAGAACTGTCAATGATTAACTTTCATTCTAGTTCTATAGGCGGACATCTTAGATGTCCGCCTATAGAACCGCCAACAACTGAAAAGATCTAGTTCTATAGTGAGACAACTCAAAAGTTTCCTTGAAAAGAACCATTCTATCAATAATAAAATCATGAATCTTAATTTTAAACATAATAAAAGATTTGACAAAACAGTACTTGATACATTTCTAAATTCATAAGCTCTTAGATTGCAATTTTTGACACTTACTATATAGTAGTTTCTATCCATAATTAAAACTTTTTTTATATGAAACGCCGTATCTAGTAATTTATATCTATGATATTAAACAACATATTAAGGTCTCTAGTATAGGTTTAATTGATAAATCAAAAGTAATATTGATTATATTCTTCATTATTTCATGTTTTACAATCCCCAATTTTCTGTTAAAAAAACGTAGATCCACCTATTACAGTTAATATTAAGGTTCCAGATTACAGTGAATATTAATGACTGGTTGACTCCTCTGCAAGATGAAGATATTTTTGGATATTTATTTTATTAGGTACATGAAAAACTTATACCTATTGGTATTTGAAAATTAGCACAAGATATTGGTTATCGGAGAAAATTGTATTGGATACTATAAGTAAATAAAATTTATCGAATCTTTAATGTCATCATCATCAATTTGCCGTGGGGTTGTCGGCTAAGAATAGCACCTTTACTCTTTTTGCTGGTTTTTCGAGCATCCTGTAAGAGGCAGGAAATCGAAAAATCAGATCGGGACCGTGGGGTTGACCACCTCACGTACTTAAAACAATCGGTCAGAAAAGGCAACAGAATTAAGCCTCGGACGCCTTGACCCCATCAGGTGGGCCTTTGTTGACCACGGCTTGACTTAGGAACAAGAGCTTAAAAATCGGGACTCTGAATGTCCGCACTCTGAGGGCGGGCGGGGAGCTTGTTGCTGCCAAGTTGGTGGGAGATTATGGACTAGATATCCTGAGACTGAGTGAGGCACGCATCCCAGGCTCGGGGCAGAGTGATGCTGGCAATTATGTCATGCTTCACTCTGGCCACCGGACTGCACGGATGCGTGTCGTTGCTCTACTTTTAAGTAAATATGCCTTCTCTCGCCTTCTTGGTTGGGAACCTGTTTCTGACCGCCTGATGAGTGCGTCCTTTAAGATGAGTGGCGAAACACTGACGGTCCTTCCATGCTATGCTCCCACTGAGGATGGGGACGCGGCTGCTAAGGACTGTTTCTATGACAGTCTGGATGCAGTTGTGTCCCATGTTCCGAGGCGCCATCGCCTAATAGTTGTGGGGGACTTTAATGCCAAGGTTGGCAACGACCCCCAGAATGCACCAGGCGTCATGGGAAAGCATTGCTTAGGAGTGATGAACGATAACGGAAGCCGTCTCATTGGTTTCGCCACGCTCCATGGACTCTTAATAGGGGGAACTCTCTTCCCCCACAAGGATATCCATAAATACACCTGGACCTCGCCCGACAGAAGAACGAAAAACCAGATAGATCATCTCCTGGTAAGGGCTTGCAACCAAACTGACCTGCGGGATGTCCGCACCTACCGGGGAGCAGACATGGACACGGAGTGTTCCCGTTAAGGTATTATCTCAGATATTACTACACCGCATTCGGGGGCCTGTCATGGCTGTCCTGAGAGAGCAACAATGCGGCTTTGTACCTGGAAGATCCTGCACGGACCCAATTTTCTGTGCTAGGTGCGTCTTTCAGCAGTGCAAAGAGTTTAACTCTCCAGTCGCTTGTTGCTTTATAGATTTTGAAAAGGCCTTCGACAGCCCACATAGACCATCAATATGGGAAATTCTTGCTCTGTATGGTATACCATTAATTAGTTAAAATGGTACAGTCCCTGTATGAAGACTCCGAGTGTAGCGTGAAAACGCCAGGTGGTCCTACTGAAGCTTTTAGGATCACCACGGGAGTCAGACAGGGCTGCGTACTGGCTCCTTTTATATTCATTATTGTCATGGACTTGTTGTGAAATTCCGTGCAAGGAGCAAGAGGTATACCGATAACACAGAGAGATGGTCTAATGGGCGAACTGTGCGATCTGGAGTACGCGGACGACCTAGCGTTGTTCAGTACGACATTGGAGGAATTACAGCGTAGTGTTTCAAGACTCTGCGACGAAGCAGCACGCCTTGGTCTTCGAGTCAACGCCAGTAAGATGGAGCTCATGAAGAGTAATGCTTGCCTAGATAAACAGCTACCGATAACCATCGACGGTCACCAGGTCTCCCGGGTGGATAAATTTAAATACCTGGGAGCAACCATTACCACCTCTGGTGAGCTCGGGGCTGAGCTCCCGATACGTATCGGAATGGCAAGTGGCGTCTTTAAAAACATGACCAAGATTTGGAAAGCGTCGGCGTTTAGTGTCGAGACGAAATGTAAACTGTTTGTGCGTGTGTGTTCCCCATTTTCTTTGCAACACACACGCATCAAACAGTTGGGTGTGAGTCCTGGCACCTGACCAAATCCCAGGCACAAAACGTCTCAGCCTTTGAAATGAAGTTCCTAAGAAGAATTCTGCGCGTAAGATGGTACCACCGCATCACAAACGACGCTATACGCCGGCGCACCCAGCTTGAGCCCATCACCTCTACACTTGTGGGGAGGAGATGTACTTGGCTGGGACATGTGTTAAGGATTCCGAATGACAGTTGGCCGAGGAGAGCGCTGTTCTTCCTCCCATCAGGGTCCCGAAGACGAGGAAGACCCTCTCACACAGTGTTCCGCTTCGTCGAAGCAGAGCTGAGGGACATGGACATCGTGTGGGAGGAGGTCATAAACATTGCGCAGGATCGAGCGCAATGGAGAGCTCATGTTGCCTCCCTATGCCCTTGAGTGGGGTGTAAAAGGGAGTGTTGTTGTTGTTTGTTATATGTCAACAATTTTTAGGTTATATTTTTTCAAAGAATTGCTTAAAACTCACTAATCTGCGATTCTGGGATAATACTTTCCACCATCATCTTAATTTTGCGAGTTCTCGTATCCATTTTAAGATTATTAACCTTTCTCCGCAATATTTTTACTTATTATCGGTATGTGTGTAAGGAATAATTGTAAATTGCTTATGTTTGATTTCACCTATTTTATTCTAATTTGCTGTGGATTTGTTTGTAAATAATTGCTCTAACCATTTAAGTTTTTTTTTGTAATTGCCCCATACACAAGTTTCTAACTTCAAATGGGGAATATAAAATTGACTTTTTCATTTGATATATTTGTTAATGTACCTATATGTTTTGTACTTGTATATATTTTTTAACTAATAAATAAATAAAAAAATAAAAAAAAAATATATAAAACTTCTTAAATTAAATTTTCGACCGTTAAAAAAATCCAACCCACTATTATGAACACAGAATACGTACTAATAATCACTACTAATTCACAAAAAGTTCAATTTTATATAGAGACAAATCAAATGTCTCCGTATAGAATTAGAAAAATTTACGGGTGACAGATTATCGTTAAAATTAAGTCGAAATACCTTTGTATTTTTAAATATTTAGATATTTATAAAACATTTTAATAAACTAAATTTATGTTTTTTATAAAAATAACAATATTTCTCGCAACATGGCAAGATAATATACAAAATTTATTTATTTTCTTTAAAGATATCAAAGAAATACTTTGTTCAAAATCTTCAAATGCGTTTTACTCAAAATGGACTTTTTCGACTTGTCTCCGTATAGTATTGGGACGTCGCGATGCTCCGAAGGTAGCTTATTTGCGTCTCCAATTGCCTTATGCATGGTAGTTGGGGCTCATGCGGGATATTATGTACCCCGTAGGCTTCCTCAAATCGTGACTGTGACAAGTGAATTGTGACAGTTCAGTCGATGGAACCTTAAATTGACGGTGACCTGCGGATGCCTTTAAAGTTTTCGATACCAACTGTGTAATACACAAAATCATTCCAATGGATGCCCGACGCATTCTTCATAAACATTTGCTATACGAGTGTTTTGAGTATAGATCAAGTTCCATGTTTCACAACCATAAAGCAGAATCAGTTAATTTAACAGATTTCTCTTAAACAACATAAAACAGAATTCATACAATTATGTATCTCACTAACATTTCTAATCTGATATTGTATTTAGAACTTAAGATTTACTAGTATAGGAATTTTCTTGACCCAACTATACCTACCATTTCCCTACGCACGTTCGTGAATATTTCTGGAATATTAATAATATAAGATAATTAATCCATGTATGGGAGAATACCTCAATTAATATCAAGTTAATGGGGTTTCCTGTTCCCCATAAACCTTGCGCTCATCAACAACATTAGTTAGAGAATACCGACATTATCTCTCTGTTATGGGGACCACACACCACACATACATCATTGTACATATTTGCACCATACACAATATCATATTTTACTATTGATGAATAGGCTGTGTTGATTATTCATTCAGGCCGAATCACAAGCCCCTTACACTATGCAAGCCAAGATAAATTGGATACCACGGATGTAATTTGCTCGGCGCTGGTACCTGCCTGGAAAAGCAATCCAATTTCATCTCAACAGTCCATAGTGAACAGTCACGTTGTTTATATGTTCGTGTTTCAATTAATTTCAAACAAATTTATTTCATATAATTTAAAATGAAGTTTGTCCGTAGAAAAAAATATTTATATTTATCCGGAAGAAAAAGTTTTTTTTTTAAATTTATTTGTTTAATAGATTGGTAGCATAACTGCTACGATCGCCAATAATTCTTGTTAGTTTTTTTTTTTTTTGTTATTTGTTTTGTAAATGATATTTTATAATAGAAGACCATAAAAATAAATAAACATCGAAATCAATATGAATATTACTGACATCAAAACAGAAAAAAATTTCTGCTTATACTCGCATAAATCTAGATTAAAAAATAAATAAAAAATAAATATAGAATTTATTCATACCTACACTTATTTAAAATATGCTATTAATTTGAATTTTCGTTCAATTTTTTTTATCAGCACGCTGTAGCAATAATCACAGTCAATAATACATCAAACCAATTAGTCATCATATTGTAAATCATTATCTATGTTTGGTCCTCACTACTATATGGTGTTGAAACTTGGAGCCTTAAAGTCAATATGATGAACCGTATAGAGGCATTTGAAATGTGGCTCCACCGCAGAATGCTCCGTATTCCGTGGACCGATATGGTGACTAACACGGAGGTGTTGCGAAGAGCTGGTCTTGAGAGGGAATTGTTAACTAGCGTCAAGAAAATAAAAATGTTCTACCTGGGACACATACTTCGCAACACCAAGTAGTACAAGCTGCTTCACCTAATAATGAAGGGGAAAATAGATGCAAGTCGAGGTGTGGGTAGACGGCAGATGTCTTGGATGAGAAATATCAGACAATGGACCGGAATCCAGCGAGTGGAGGAACTGTTTCGGTTAGCCCAGGACAGAGAAGCCTACGCCATAGTGGTATCCGACGTCGGGGGAACCTGACATGGCACTTGAAGAAGAAGAAGATCTGTCCTTGAAAGCCTAATTATGGCTTCTTAAAGTACTAGACTTTGAATATTGTCGCTGATTTTTTTGCCAAACTCTTGCAGCCGAGTGTGATTGATGATTCAAGGGATACTTTGTCAGATAAACCGCCTGCTGTTAAATTTGAGGTTATGAATATTTTTTAATGAAAATAAAAAAAAAGAACAAAAGATTATCTTGTCAAAAGTAGAAAAAAAATTGAATATAAAACACCTCAATCAATGCAAAAAAAAATACTCACATTGGATAAAATAGTCAATAAGCAAAGTGTCTTACATCACAATAAAATAAAGTTCAACGTAATGTGGATGGAAGAGAGCGCACCAACTAATAGTGAGAGTCGGTGCAATAAGGTTAACAAATAGCCAATTGAGATTTGCACATTCCCATTTCCTTCTCACCTTTGTATAGAGTAGAGGACAGATTGTCCGTAATGGTTTCATTCCGTTTGTTACATCCTCCGCCAAGTGGTGGTAAAAAGTTCTATTTGTACGTACACTCCAACATTTTTAACTAAGAATATAATATCATTAAAAGATCTAGTTTACGGTTTGTATTATTACTTCTTTCAAATTATGTTTTTTTTTTATTGAAGTGGACAAGATAGGTTGGTTGCAAGATATTAACCCAGGCAATAAGTCCGCCAATTTTGGTTTAATATTATTGTATATTTCTACCGATTAAGTGTTTAATATCTGTATATTAATACGTGAAGGAAAAACTTTGTAACCTTTTTTACGGAAAATGCGTGGACGGAGGAGTATGAAATTTCGCACACTTATAGTTTATATACAGGAGGGGTGGCGAATGTTAATATTTTCTTAAAATTGTGCATAAAAATAGATTAAATCAATAAAAAAAATATTACAAACACCTACTGTAATGTTATGTATTTGATACTCACACTTTCACAGACTACTCATAAGGAAAATCAACTTCAAAAATAAAAATTTAAAATGTAAGCGCCTCACAATGTTATTATTATTATTATAAGTAGCCTAAATAGTTCATTTATTAACTTTCTAACAACTTACTAGGTATTAACATCCGTATGCAGTATAATTTCTACACTCAAGTGTCGAGATATAAAATGTGTATGATTGCGTAAGATTTTGAATAGTATAATGTATTCACATCCTGGTATGTAAGCTCAAAAACCCTTATTTCTTTCTTTCGAAATCTTTAGGCCAATGTCATATATTTTATCTTCTTCCAAGAGTGCAATAGGAAAAATTCCATCCCAAAGCACAAGTTTAAAATTTTTAGGAGATAACTTGTGTGAATATAAATGTGACTATTATCTTGAAACCATGCTTGTATGCAGATAGGTATATTTCTTTTAATTGTGTAATTTTGATTACTAAAATTTTTATTGAATATTACTTTTATCCAAATTTATGCATCGTAAAAATATTAATCATTTTTTTACGAAACAGTTTCTACTGTGCTTCGTTCCTTCGAAAGGCAGCTAAATGATGAGGATAATTTGATAGGATGTTGCGCGAAATTGAGCAAAAACTTGCAGTATAAAAATACATAAAATGAGACGTCACTTTTGTAGTATTATGTGATACCTACTAGAAGAAGTAGAAAATATTACAATATAAAAAAATGATATATTGTTCGTTAAACATCAACCAAGTTTTAGGGTATAGAGAAAAGGGTTTATAAGAGACAGATAACTAAAACTTATTTGATTTATATCAATTTATCAAAAACTTACTCTTCCCGCAAATACGAAATAGATTAACAAGTAGGTAAGTATCCGAACAAGGATTTTCGTTCCCTTTTTTTTCTGAAAATGTCGCCTCATTGATTAGTGTTACCGAATTCCGTCCCACTATCCCCATTCATCCCTCGAGAGGCATTGAGTTATTTAAAGGCTCGCCCGTCCAGGATGCCTCATTACGTTTACAGCCACGTAAGTTTCAAAGAGGGAGAGAGGAGATGTAATGGCAAAAAAAATCACTCCAAAGAAATGTTGTAGATAGATGTTTTGTCCCTTTCCCAAAACTATTTGATGATTTCTTTTCTCCGAGAAAAAAACTGTACCTACGTAGAAGATATTACATGTAGGTAAGCAGAACCTTTTCTTCTATGTATTTTGTAAAATTCAAAGACCATTCTTAATTCGATCCCAATATCTATTGATAGCTGAATACATCCGAATTCACATCATTCCCTTGGCCACATGTTTACCATCCCTGATCGTAATATGCAAACCACTTCATTTGACTATTTTCTTCATCAAGAACACAATATGTCTCTTCCATAACATTTTATCCCTCTTGTGAGCTGCATCGATCCCTTTACGGTGCTGACGGTTCATCACACGCAACTTTTATTTCAAAACAATAATCCCCGTTGACTAGAATTTCTCCTGGATTTTCCTATCTAGATAATAATAATAACACTTTGTTGGGTAAAAATATACATAATTAACCAAAATTGGCGGGCTTATTAGATATTATGTATTGACTGAAAAAAAAGATAACCTATGCTTAGAATTCCAATAACCTCTCACAGTGGTATTCCAATAACATGTCACAATCAGTTCAAAAATTTATGAAATTGTAAAAGATGGGTCGTACAGCTCTGCGATCACATAAATAATCAATAACCCACTGCTCTCCCATGTATTACACTTACGGCCGGTTTCATAAAAAAAAGGAGACTTTAAACTCCCTTAAAAAAATAACGGATTTTTGTAATTTAATAGGGCCATAACATCCAGTTGGATGAGCCGCCAAAAAAATAAATAAATAACAACAAAACGACATTTAAAACCGACTTTTAGCTAAAGTACCGTTATTGATTATTATTTTTAGTCAAAGTCGACTTTAGGTAGTACAAATTTTTACCACTGGAGTTCATAGAAAATTTCGTTGCGCTTTCTCTGTCACAAAGATAAACATTTTGTATGCGGTGACACTGTGGACAAAAATGACTAAAGTAGAGCGGAAAACATAGCAAAACGGGAAGAATATTATTGTTTACAGGTTTCGTTTACTAATTCATAAACCATAATAATAAATTAACACAAAAACGACACTTTGATGCTCTATTGAAAAATGAAATTGACAGATCAACAGAAATTCCGCGAATATATTAGTAAACAACCTATGTTTTCCATAGATTTCCATGGTAACACTACCAACTGCTACCAGCTTTAAAAAAAAATTGACATTTCAAAATTTAGCTGGAATATTTTTTATGAAACGCGTCAGCTTAAAGGAGTCTTTAAATTTTAAAAGGAACTTTAACTAAAGTGTTCTTTTGAAGCTTTTTATGAAACCGGCTGTAAGTGAGCTGATAAAGAGGTCCATAACTGTACATCTACGTAGTAGAAGATGCGTGTATAAGCATTGATAATAAATAGATCACACACAATTCTTTTGCCCTCAGCCCTACAAAATGATAGGTGGTCAATTTATTTTCCCTTTCCTCTTTCTCTTCTTGAGGAGAATACAATCAGTGTTTCTTGTTTCTCTATCAATCTTTATTTTCAAGGCTTTTAAAATAAAAAATATTTTACTCCGTGAATATACTAATACGTGAATATCACTTTTTTAACTAGCGTTTAGGTTTATGTTTATTGTCCAGAGTATTTAATACGAGTAAGCTTAACATTTTAAATATTTTACAATCTTTCTCTTTCACAACACAATCCTTTCTTTTCCTGGTATCTGTGAAAGATGTCAAAAGTGTATTTGTGTTAACTTTATGAGCCTTGAATCCATAAAATAAATTAAGGTACCTATGAGGACTCAACTCAAGAAAATGTCATACATCCCGTCATTTAGAAAATCAATCCAAAAAAATCCCTTTAATTATTGTTAACGTAAAGAAGTATGAAATTTAAAAGCGCAATCTTGTGAAATTCTTTCTGAAAATAATTATTACGTTATGGGCGTCATCAAATCTAAATTAGATATTTCTGAATGAAAAAAAAATCTAAAGTATTTTTGATAATATTAACATCAAACAAAATATTTGTGGAATTGAAATAAAAAATTAAATATTACATCGACTCACTGCTTTCCTATATATGTATTAATGTTTTCGTTATAATTAAAATTAAACTTTTCACATTTCCATTGTTTTTCTTTGCATTTTTAACATTTGAAAATGGAACAAGTTTGTTCATCTATTTTAATTTTTAAAACGAACAAAGAGCTTGGAACGTAAATTTAAAAAATAGAACAATTTCTTTCGGTATTGATTTCACGTGTTAAAATTTTAAACAACGACAGTTGGCGGCAGGTAAGACAACAGAACAATAATAAAATTGTTTACTGCCTCCGTTGTTTGCGCTTGTGCTGTTTCGTTGTTACATATGTTTGTTCGCTCATCAAATATTTACATTGCTTGCTTAATATATTATTATCTCGTGTAACTGAGCTGCAATGCTATATTTCCCGATGCACTCTATTTTATGAAAATCTACCAACACAAGACAAACTCAAATACAAAAAAAAGCTTACGATAGACATCCACGCACTATAACTTTGTTTGATTATCCAACATGTACATAAAATTTATTAACTTGCCCCCGTAGACAACTTGAATTTTGCGAACGAATTTTTCGTCAATGCAGAGAGCGAAAAAATGAAAAAAAATTAGGTATTTAAAACAAACAAACACACAAAAAAATAATTAGTTATATTATGCCGACTTCTTATCAATGGAATTCATATTGAGTACCCGGTTGGATCAGAATATTCTCAAAATATTTCTGACTTGAAATTTCTCCTGGGGTTCGCATCAAGGTCTCAGATTCAACCGTTTGATTAGAAAAAATTGCATGAACCAATAAGTTTCGCCTACTATAATGACATTTTTTGAACAATTTGTTGATTTTATTTTCAATCCCATTCCCCAATTTGGCAGGCCGACCACCCAAAAGATGGAATAATAGTTGAAAGATCACGACACAAAGAGCCTCAGAAACATGACATGCCAAAAGAAAAAGGAGAAGAAAATTTTCAATGTGCTGCAATAATTATTATTGAGTCATTTTTTGGGTTAAACCAACGATCATTTTACGATAAGTGACTGTAGGTACTTAACGTTTTTTTTTTTATTTTAGGTAGGTATCTCATAAATCAATCACCTAATTGATTTCGTAACAGTTGAGATAAATTTCATGAAAAAACCTAAAGCTTATCGTAAAAATGACGATTTCTTTCATCTTAAAAATTTGTTCTTTTTTATTATCAACTACGGAGAATAAATTAAAATTTGGTAGCGACGCTACACGTAGGTACTTACCAACCAGAAAGCAATAGCCTAGAGACATTTTCATTGAGGAAATTATTTTTACGGTTCAACAGCTTCATGAACTGGCGATTATCTCTTGATAATGGCAATGCTGTGTTAAAAGGTCCAGTGGTGCCAACTTAGCTATGTACATTTTTAATAATTCCTAAAATAATATTTTTATATTTCAGAGTGAATTCGTAGGAGTTTTGAAAAAAAGTATCGCCAATCCAATCTAAATGTCTACGATTATAAGAATACTAGCAGTGCTTTCACGATTATTTTATAAAATCCACAGATTGCCTAGAATTAATAAAAAAAAGTGATAACCAAAAATAATGTTATAAACTTATAATGAGACTTACAGGCCAGTTTTTTTTGTGGTAACAGCCTGTACAATCCGTTAACTTTACAGTGAGTCAAAGTTGTAGAAAAGTTATCCACAAACTATACCAAGTTTAAGCAAGAAACACCACATTTTCAACATTTGATTGGTCTAAAACCATTGTTACGTTCTAAACCTGTCATATGAATCCACATCTATTGAATGGTCTCTAAGACTATGACTAACATTATACATTATACCTTATATATACCTATAATATTATATATTTATAGATTGTTTAACTGGTCTAAAACTATCTTCGCGATTCATGCCTAATCAGTCGGATGGTTTCATCGTCTATGGCAATCATAATATCTATGTAGTAATATTGTTTGTCTTTTATATATATAGATTAAATAAAATTACAATCGAGTGTACGTAGATCATTATTTTTCTGTATTATCAGATGGTCACCCTCACACTTTTCGATATTACGGAAATAATGAATAATAATATGTTCTTAAAAACATTCCCAGCATCTTAAATACTAGTACAAAAGATTTCATTTTGCGAGCACAGACACATAATAGGTATGTATATGGCAACATTAGTAGGGTGGATATATAAGAATAGCTATATCTGGTACAGGATGTATGCTACAAATGACGGAGGTTGGCCTCTCAAAGAGAAGGTACCTATTCATATAATGGAAAATCGAACCGTACCGTAAAATTTTATTATTCGAATCCATTTACGTTATTTCAGGTGCAATTCTAAAATTAAAATATAAAAAAGCTTCCAGCAGCTTTGGTATTATTTTTTATTTCATTTGTTTTTTTTTTCGTATTTTAAAACTGTTCTTATTTTTTTCTTTTCTTAGTTGTTGGTCTGTGGTCTAGACTTTTGTTGTCTGAACGAAATAAATAAGAGTTCATATTTTTTTCATAAGGTTAACAATTCCAAATGAAAAGATATGAAATAGAGGGGTTTATTTGTATGAAACACCATTAAAAGGTCACAGTTCATAATACCTTTAATATTCTATAATAATAATAATAAGGGGATAATTTTTAACGCGCCGTTTTGTGACACAATGGCCACCTCAAGGGCGCAAAGCAAATACACATACATAAAAAAATTAATCCTATACAAGATACATAAAATAGGCTTAAGAGAACACAAAATTAAGCCATGGACTATTAACATGAGGCCTTGGACCCGAGATCTAGTGACTTTTGATATAACCATTATACTCTTTTTTATGAACTGTTAAGATGTTTGCCCTAGTACAGACTTGGCCTAATTGGGGAACATTTCAATTTGTTAATATCATTGTAATATTGTGTATGAATAAAATAAATACAATTTGTTATCTCGACACTTGATCAAACGAATTACGCAAAGAAGAAAGTGTGAAAAATGTTTAGAAATATTAATGTTCTTTTAAAGAGACACTTAAATTTTTCGAATATGAAAACCAAGTACTCTGTGTTTTCATTAATTTATTTATATTTTGGTATTTCCATAAGTAGGTACCTACGTTTTGAACATTCCATTTCATTCCATTTCAAATTTGACGTATCCGTGTCATTATACTTTCAATATACAGTTAAGAATAAATAAATAAGTAAATTATTTTTGAAAGAGCTCGCTAAGTTTTTGACTAAGCAATCTTAATAAGCACGACACAAGCTTTCAGTAGCTTACTGTGAAAGAGTCAAGGGGTGTATTTGTGTTCACTTTGAGTGAGCACATATTATTCATTTAAAAAAAATTATTTCAATACAGTAATTTAAATAAAAAATAATTTATTTGTTTTTCCGCAGGATGTGACCATGCGGGACCTGCGTCTGCGTAACTAGTCAGGTTATTAAATTTGTGGAAAAACAAATAAATTGTTTTATTTAAATTACTGTTATCTTATTAACGTTCAAACTTATTATCTAAATTAGTTATGGTCGAATTTCGAACACTGGCCGACCACTAGTTTAAATAAATGTTTTTCCACAAACGAACTAGGTATATAAAACAAACCAAAATTTCGAAACCAATAAAAAATTTTACAACTATACCTATTATATCTTCGGATTTTGACATGACAAAGTACACTTAAATCATATGTAATCGTTTAGCTATAATAGAGAAAACAGGTTTAGTATCTTTAAAATGAACAATCTTTAAAAATTGACTGTCCATAAACTGTAGGGAGAATTTTACCCCATTTGATCCTTAAAAGGTTAATGTAACGACCCCGTTGAAAGATGGTAAGTCCTAAAGTGCAGTGCCAGATTTATAGGTTAATAGTCTATTATTGATCCGGTGCATAAGACTCACACAATACATTGGATTCACATTCAATTGAAAGATACGCTCTCAAATGCACTCAATAACACCATTAAATCGGAATAACTTCAGCGCTAATTTCCAAAAAGCCATTTGAATTAAACAAGCAGCCATTAGCGGTAATATATTGTTACCACTGGAATATAATTTTTCCAATCTGAGGTATTTAAGAAGAATAAATTATTCGTGTACTCTATAAAATCCAGCTAGGTAGGTTCGGTGTTTCTAGTGAGTTTATTGTAAATCTCCCGTTATTTATTGGTGTAATTTTGACTCATGTGAGATTCAATAATAATCTCCAAAGTAAGCTTGAATTTCAAGCAAATCAGAGAGCAAAATATTTTCGATGAAATTTTTGTGTTCAGACATAAGAATATATGGAAAGAAGAGTTAGAACATATTATGTTAAACGGAAAAAAACGAATTCTACAGATAATCTACCCACTGATAACATACTAGCTGGTTTCAGAAAAAGTTTTTATTACTTCTGAAAAAAAAAATCGATAAAAAGTGTATCAATAAAAACAGCTACTACAAATGAATGAAATTGTAATAGCAATGGTTAGATTGCAGGTCAACTGTCAATAATAATAGTGTCATCTAGTAAAAATATCATAAAACTAGTGTTAGAACAAGTGAACTGTATGGAGAGGGTGAAAAACTAGGAAATTATGGGTACAATATACTTGAAGGGATGCACTGATAAATGTATGATTCTTGTGTACTCACCGGCTTTTGCTCTTGAAGTCACTTAGTAGCACATTTAACACTTTGAAGCAAGAACATGAAGTCACGCACTATGGCCGGCCACTGTAGTTGAAGTCTTTCTGAATGTATTTCTTCCAGTAGTGCGGTGGTGGCAATAATTCGGCCGCAGTAACATTATCTGTGCGGGAAACGGGTAGGTATGGAATATAAGTGCCCTAACAACTAGCTTTCCCGAAAGGCGTTGCTATGAATATTGAAGTCGAATTTTTATAATGACTAGTGGTCGACCAGCGCTCGAAATTCGACCATAACAAATTAATTTAGATTATGTGTTTGAACATTATTAAGATTGCTTTGTCAAAAACTAAGTGAGCGCTATTTCTCAATTTTCCTTCAAAAATAATGACATGGATACGTTATGTTTGAAATATTGATATGTTCAAAGTTTTTTCTATGGGTATTTAATACAAAAAAATATTAATCTTTTCTCAATTTGACCACAGATAAACAAAAGGTCTGTGTCAAATAATGTCAAATACATCGAAGCGTTTGAGCTTGAAATACATGACAATACAGTAGTGTGCGTAGTGTTTTTATTTTATTGATTTAATCTATTTATAGGCATACCTAATTTAAAAAAAATATTAGCATTCGCCACCCCTTCTCTATATAAACTTCAAGTGTACGAAATTCCATACTCCTCCGTCCGTGCAATTTTCGTAAAATAGTCACAAAATATACAAATAAATAAACTACCCATTTAACCAATAGGTATAACTCCGACCGATGCTTCTGTTTTAAACGATGTTTACAGGCGACATTCTGACAATTGCGCCAACTTTTAACCAACTGATAGCTATATATCAACCGTCAATTAAAAATTTAAAAGTTTAATTTTGCCAAAAGCACTAAATAGGTTACCAACGTTAAGTTCTCCTAAATTTACAAATAATCTTGATTTTTTTTTTCATAAAACGTTTTCTTGACAAACGTCAATACAGACAATAGCAAACACAACAAAACAAGAATAATTAGCGAAATTGGTTCAGGTATGATGCGATGACCAAGGATACATTTTTATGTATAACTCTCTAATATAAATTAAAGTCGGGTTAGTGCGAATACTTATAACTCGAGATCGGCTGAACAGATTCTTCTGATGTCTGATTTATTGGATTCTTCTCCGCTCCGGGTAAAAGAATACCTAATAAAAAGTTGAAAAATGGATAATAGAAAGTCTAAAATATAATATTAAAGTCAGTATGGAACCGATTTCCTGCGACGCCATAACAACAAAATTATGATGGTACTCGTAGTTCCCTCTTATTCTTGCAAACGTAATTGCCGCTCTTACAGTAGCCCATCCCACTTGCTCCAATTTTCATACAAAGTCAACAACGAGCACATAGAGGTAGAATGTCTGCGCGCGCATATTATATTCTCGTGTTGTTCCCGCCTGAGTTTTGAATACGAATGAAATATGGATGTTTTGGAAATATTTTAATGTTAATATTTTATTAGCGTAACTCAATCGAATTAATAATTATGTATTTTTTATGGGGGCGCAGTTCACATTATATACATATGAACGGGCCGCCTCGGGTTAGAACCACAGGACAACGTCTGTCGGGAAAGCTAGTATTATAGTATAATCTACCCATTACCATCCCATTTTGATTGACTTATACAAAATTATCCACAGATGGCATCGAGTATTCAGTGCACAAAGTAAGTACTGCTGGTGAATTTATGTAGGTACATAATAATATTACTATTTGTACTTGAACAATTTCAAATAGAAGTCCTTTCTTCGTTGTTTGAAATTCACATTGCATGGTATGTTATTATTTCCATTTCGAAATTACTTACTTATTATTATTTTATGGAGTTCATACAACCGCTATAATATGTTATATAAAGTCCTTAATGTATGCCGAAGTACAATAGAGCGTGTGTATTATTTTATTCAGTGGAGCGTCCATTGTATGAGTTTTAGCACGGTGACCGCATGAACAAGATTACCTTTTCGTACACTTTCAATTTGTTGTAACTACGGTACATACAATCACTAAATTTCATCCTTCGGTTAGCAGTTTATTAACACTTGGTCACACGCAGGGCACTCTGCTTTGGATAATTTTTTTTTAAAATCTTGATAGTATTTGAAGTATCTATCCTGCATTTCTTAATATCATTCACAACATAATTGAAATTTTGGGAAAATTAAGATTTTTTTTACAATTTCTTATGCCCGTGGGGAGGTCCGTATATAGAACTGTTTCACCATGGTGCACACGCAAAGATTTAATGCATAAATTGGTTATGATATCATTTAAATTACGGTGAATTATATTTATTTATTTATCGTATGGTTCTCACATCACATAATAATTAATTACAAACAAAAAAATGAGGTATATTATTCTATCAGAGTCAATAAAAATTATAGATATTATAGGTGAATTATAGATATGTAGGTACACGAAACTGTTGGATCTGATTTTGATGAAGATATTTTAAGCCACAGACTGATATAAATACTTGTATGATAAATAACAAAAATGTGGAATAGAAAGAACAATTCAAAAGTCGTATCTACGGATTTTTGTTATCAAGTGTTAAAAATTGTAAAACCCAAATAGGTATAACATGTTTATTTTTTTTATTTCGTACTAATGCTGTGAGGTTTAATTCAAAGATAGAATGTATGCGGATGACATACCTTCAAGTTTTCTCTAGTACCTACCTATAATTTGAATAAAGTTGCCGAATCAGTGCAAAACTTAAAATACACTTTGCCACACTAATAAGCAGGAAAAGGTCTTGCAGGTTACAACATTCACCAATCATTGTCAGGAGGTGGTTGTCATCTTGGTAGTCACCACACTCACATCCAGTTTCGTCTGCAGAATGTGAACCCCAACTGGGAAGATTTTTTCTACACATGGTGACACCAAACCTGAGTCTATTGCAGCAAATTTAATGTTTGCCCGTATTAATGCCCTCACATGTGTCACCCATCAAATATGTTGTGGAGCTATTTCTCCGTCGCCGTTGATTTAAAACATCCTGAAGTTATAACCAAAGTTTCGAATACTATGTGTAGGAAAAGAAAAAGAAGGTCCAGAAACGATATATTGTCATCACACAATACACATGAGAAGCAGACATTAGTGCCGCAAGGAGCAAGAGGGACATTATAATATCAAAGGGCGAGAAGCATTTAGGTGGTGAATCAATAGAACAACTTAAATCAAATTCAAAACAGAAGTAGATTAAGGTATATTTCTATCTAGGTACAATTTGATTGAAAATATATAACAGATGGATGATCAATAAAAGTAAATTTGTCCATAAAATAAGAGAAATTCTGAAAAAAAAATTATGTTATTACAATTCAGGGTTAGTATCCAAATAAAACTAAATAATATTATCAAAGATCACTTCTGCCCAATCAAACTTTTAGCTTTATAGCTACTCTAAATCATAAATCCAATGGAGAGATGATATTTTTATTGAAACATCCGAAACCAGACCAACTCTAAAAATATTTGTTTGCAAAAAAAGACGAGAAAATACGAGGCGGTCTTACCCCAATATTTCTTCCGATGGAAACCGGTTATATTTTACGAGCGGCCTTATTGAGATGCTCTGTGCTCTGTGGAACGCCGTAAAATATTATTGAAATCCCCGGTTTGCGTGGTTTGTTTCACAAAGTATATACCAAAGATTTTTTTATTGGTTTATGATTAAAATCTACATAATAATTCAGAAATGTTTGTCTGCCTTTGACAATACTTTACCGTATATGTGAACATCACGCTCAAAATACAAATGCTACGTCAGATATGAATCTGCGCAGAGCGGTGAAATTTGCTCGAGAACGTTGTTAGATACAATTGGCAATGTTAACTTTAATATATTTAGAGCTATTTAAAAAACTTTATTTTTTTGTGATCTTCATACAAATTTTTCAAAAAAGACAGAAAGCCATCTTTTGGAAACAAAATTACTCATGTAAACGTTGAATAGAATCTTGGAATTACGGTATGAAAATGTTATAAAATAATTGGAGATTGATTCGTTATACATATAAAAGTTATTCAAATCTTATTATTCTCAATAAATAAAGATTTAATGAAAAATTTTGGAAAAAAAAATCCTCCATTTTGTAATTTGACACATTTTAAAAAATTTATGGCCACATTTTGTGTAAAACCGTCGTAGCCATTAGATGAGTAATAATTATGTAGCTACCTTTAAAAATCATATTCAAATGCAGATAGGTATAAAATAATTTAGCAATAATTGTTGAATCATTTTATATTCAATATATTTTATATTTAATAAAGTTTCTTAAAATCATTGTTGAAAAAGATTTGCAAGTAAAATAATAAACATTGAAATTGGTATGAACATTCCATAAACAAACTTGCCGGTAAAACAGTGACCGATAAATTAGATCATTAGGTACAGTGAACTTGACAGAATCGTTGGGAGAAAAGAAATAATATCGACAATAATTGAGAATCTTTAAATGGCATTCAGGAATACTGGATTATAATCAGTGTAGTAAAACGTTTGTTTTATCCACAAAATAGTTTAGAAATATAATAGTAAATAAACTCAAAACTATGTTAGCTTATTTATCATATATTATATTATGCAAAAACAGTAATATACAAGGTTCATTTAAAAAAGACTGATGGTATTGTTGCCGTGAAAATTTGTTTAAAAAAACAATATGCATAGAGTTTCATCGTGTCAAAAGAAGTATTCTTGAAGAAAGCAATCAATCAGAGGTATGACTTGAAGCTTTTCTTAAAACTATCCAACGTTTGTGACAAATCATTCATCCTAGAACAAACACAAAAGATATAGGTACCTATAATGACGGATAATATCATTTCATGAATTTTTTGGGCTAGGTACACATTAATATGTAATCTAAAGTCATCTACATAATATTTTAGTCTGTTTATATTTTTGTAATGCAAAATGCCGGAGAGCGTTCTTAAATACACTTTGATGTATTTAAGTTAATATTTGTATCGAATTTTGTCACAGACAATGGTGGTAAATATTATATTGAATCTAAATCGTTATGTAGATAAACGCAAAGTATGGTAACTTATTTATCATATGTTATATTCTTTAAACAAAATACAAGAAAGATCATACCTATTGTTGTGGTAAAAAATCTTAATAGATGTGTTGAATGAAATATATCCTTGAAAGACAGCAAAATGCAGTGATCAGTAATGTTTAGAGACATTTTCTTGACGGAACCTCCAAGGTTCCTTCAATCCAAAAGAAAACCAAAAAGACTATGGTCATCCCATCCTAGAATAAAAACAATAAATTATGGTAGATAGTTATTACATGGCCACCATTATAAAATATGAAAACTTGAATCTATACCTGTAGATATATGATATATCTCCATTATACATCCATTCTCAAAGTATGCTCATAGCCTCATGTTGATTTTTTACACCCAACGTAAAATTTATTCCAGGACAAGAACCATTTATCACATTCATTGGGTTGTATAATATGTAAGTAATATAATTTTTGGTTGATGCTGGAAGACAAGGATTTCTATTAAAAAAGTGTTTATTCTACATAATTTAGTAAATATTACGTAGGTAGGTACATAGGGTAATCTAAATAAATAAATATTACCAGGTACTTACTTAGAAATATATTAACAGCAGCTATCAATTAAAAAAATATTCGAATTTTGAAAATGTTTTATTGTTTGTCAAAATATCGATGACAGCCAGTACGCCATAGATATCATTACGCCAGTACCATAGATTACCCATAAATTATTTGCGGTATTTTTTTGTGAATGAAAATTAAATCATGATATTTTTATTGAATGTTTTTTTTAATTTTCAGGTTTAGGATGTGTGAATTATAAACATTTTATATGAATTCATTTTATTGATACTTTTCTCCTTTTTAATAAATTCCGATAATAATTTAACACTAACTAAGAATATTTTTTTAGTGTGTTTTGGTTCTATGGTTCATTTGATACGTTATAAAAAATCTATGGATATGTCTAATTTTGTTGTCAAACTATAAAAAAATGTAAACATTGAATTTAGATATAAAATCAATTTTTGGGATTAATAAAACAGGTAAGCAAAGTTAATGAGTAAATATTATTTCAAATAATCGCGTAATTACAATGCAGCTAGCCAATTACATTAATTTATTTTCTGTTACTATATTTTTTTTACAGGATAGATTACAAGATATTTACAACAATATCAAGAATGAATTTCTAAAATGTACAAGTATGCATTTTATTACTGGAATAAGCAAAGCGGTAAGTCCCGTATTATTATTTGATAATTGTACATCATTTCATATGTTTGTGTATATAAATTCCATAATGTTTTGTTACAGATTAATTGTACTGCTTTTGTGCGTTTGACTTCTGGTGCCGACCATTTTCAACTATTACAACACAAGCATCGTTTTGTGTGAAAGATGTCAAAAGTGTAAATTTGTTCACTTTGGGTGAGTCCAGATTCATTTGTATAAAAAAATGTGTTTTGATGAGCTATGACATGCTAGAAGCAACATCGGATTCATACATTTAGTATGATTAGAGACACATTATCGTTGAGCATTGTATTTTTATGAAAAAATAAGCTTTTGGCGTGCCACAACACAATTGTTCACAACACGTCTGTAGGCCTAGACAAAATACATTTGGCGATCGACTACAAACGAATTCTTTCACAATGTAGAGTAGGAAGAAAATTAACTGTCCACTTTTTATATTTTTATAAGTGTCTTTGTTTGGTTTAAATAATTGTTTATATATTCCAGAGGACAGTTAATTTTTTCGTACTATACATTGGCAAAATCTTCGTTTGTAGTCGAACGCCAATTTGAATTTGTCTACGGGGCTGTTTCTACTGTAAGATTTAAATGTGAAATTTATTATGGAATACAAATTATAGCTTTTGGTAAAGAAGGTGCCCATATGATTTTCTATATTCTGTTTTTATTTATTTTTTTCTATTTTTAATCTGCTAGATCTAACAAATTATGTTATTTAATTTTACAAATTGGTAGTTGTGTTTATATTCATTGAAATATATGTAATTGAAATGAAATAAACAGAATGTTTTCATTTATTTATAACCAGAAATAAACTGAAAAAAAAATACATATTATAGTGTTTTAATTTTCTATAAAACATCTAATAATATATTATTCTCCTGAACCACTTCCAAACAATAGATAATTTTATAATAATAAAATAATTTTATATTGATTTTTTTAGTTTTAGTCAAATAATCCATCAACGACAAGTTAATATAAAGGATGAGAAGTCATGGATTTAGCAAGTATATTTTCAAATAAGGTTACTGTGTTAAAATATCAAATAATGTGATATTTTAAAACAACTTACTACCTATACTATTATAGGTGATTGTACTAGCAAGTCATTTCATTTACATTTCTTATAAAAACATGTCCCATAAACAAAGAAACAAATACTCCCATAAAATGGTACATATTTCTAACTTTTGAAGCTTGCCAATTATAAAAGCATTGTAGTTACCTATAACTTACCAAATAATGACTTTATGACGTCAAGAGGAGCATATCAGTTTGTGAGATAGCTACATGTATGTTTGAATCATGCACTTTTCACCATGATTACAGGACATCAGATTTATAAGAAGAACCACCTACGGAGAATTTATAAATGTAAAAGTAGTCACATCTCAATGTGTTGTTATTGCACTTAAACGCAATAGATCTGTTGATGAAAAAGCTTAACGCAGGTTTGAAACTTGACGTGGGCCTTAAATTCTTCAACTGTTGCGTTATGTTTTGATGATTGGGTGCCGACTTCTTAGTTTACTTATATTTATAGACATATTCCATAGTGAGAAGCTTTACTTGAACAATTTTTTATAAGTTTTATCCACAAACAGGTTGTTGGAAGTTCGGTGGTATTAGTCAATGACTTTCGTTTGCACAGCGCACTGAAGGCTGTGGGTTCAAGTCCTGGTGGTCCCATTTGCACTTTCACAACACAACCCTTTGGTTAGTGTGAAAGATGTCAAATGTGTATTTGTGTACTTTAAGTAAGCCAAGATTCATTTTCTTAAAAAAAAATCATAAAAATCTGTACTAAAAAGTCAAAACTTTTATTAATACAGTTATATATTTTTATTTTATTCTATAAAAAATATGATTTTCAAATAAGTATGAATCCACCTTCACAATTTGTTAAATATAAGGAACAAAAAGCTGTGTTGGTACATACTTAATTGCAGAATAATAAAATCAACATTGTGGTGAGAGCCCATAGCTCACCACATATAAATTGAGCACTCTGTCTTTTTAACTATGGGGCAAGCATAGAGAATAAGTCAGCAGTCTATGATTATGACTTACAGCGCTTTCTTATTGCTGATGAGGTGTGACAAAAAAATTAAGTCCAATTAATTATAAGTACATTATGTAGGTACACCACACTTTTATAAAGCTCTGTATGTAAACTTCCATCGATCAGATTCTATAACTCCCATTATTCTACAACTTTTTATTATTATTGTAAACCTGTTTTTTTTTTGTTGAAATTTAGTTGAAGTTTCTATAATCAGACCTCTTTTCCTGTAACATCGAAAAAATTCATATTATTACAGACTGATATATTCAACATTACACCGTTATTTATGGTCAATTTTAAAATGCCATTTTTTTTTTTAACATTTAACCAGTACTAACTGGATTATGACTTTCTTCTCTTGCTATTTCGAATGGCTTTGTGTGATGACTTCACGTTAACAACGTTCCTTATTTAGGTGGTCAAATTGAAATCCTCGAGTATTCGACAAATTCAACAATCTGCCAAGATGCTAGCCACCGGGCCAACGGCCCGTTGCATTTATGCCTTCCATAATTCGTCTATGGAGCTGAGATTCCTAGGATTATATCTTATAATGAATGCAATGCCAAAATGTCTACAGAATTTTAAAATGTGTCAAAATTTTCTAGATATTTTCTCACAACAATAACATTTACATGTTTTGTATATCTCTTATTAATTGTCAACTCTTGGTATGACTTATATTAAGCACCTATGAGAGTTCTAATTCTCTAGAAGTACCTAAATATTTATACTCAAAATTATCATTTATTAAAAAGTTTTACCCTGTTAAATGAAGTTTATCAACTGCAAAATACCTTAGTTATTTATTATAAAAGTGTGTTTCTTTACCAATTATTGTATTGATTGTTTTATTAATGTAAGTAAAATTAATTTTTGAAATCCAAACTCCCTTTACGCCCCACTTTAGGGGCATAGGGATTTAATAAATTGGTGGTATAATTGCCATAGCAACTTGAAATTTTTATTATTACCCTATTCCTGTGTTTTATTTTTAATAATCAATCTACACTGATTTTTCTATTCACACGAAGGCTGGATGTGAGGTGCAGGTTCGAATCCTTGGCCACAAAATTTTTTACTATGCTTAAAATAATTAACACCCACTTCTGGTAAGAAATTTCTGGTTCCAATTCCCAGATGGGTCAGAATATTTATAGGAATTTTTTATGCAATATTTTCTTGCTGGCTATAGGTACTGACAATTTTTCATACAAAAGATTTTCAGGTACAAAATCACTGGCTCGGGTAGAGGTCTTAACACTTAAAATAATTATGTACCTACCTGTTAAATTTGATATTAAGAATAAATAAAGCTTTGTAGGTACATAATTATATTTTTGCAGAAGAACAACTAAAGCATTTACAGAAATCAAGTGTTCTATCTAAATGTACTTGAAGGGGAAGGTATAGAAAATAGATAAAAATGCTATGTTTATGACTCACCTTTGCTGCCTCCACAGCAATTCTACAAATTTCTCATACTATCTAATTATATCTACCTATTTACCAATTCAAATCTTACAGGTAATACAAACTCGATCAGTCAATCAATTCTCCATTTTTTGACCCCACTTAGGGACATACTTTATAGGTACCATATTTTATTAATCCATAAATCAGGTTCTGTAATTCACATTTTTCTCAACAAACTTCATCAACAATTTTATGGACGGGTAAAAAGGCTAGTTTGTAATATTTTAAACAAGTCCTTTGTAGAGTTTATTTTCAAATATTTCAAAATGTAATTTGATTAACTCTTAGGAATTGCCAGCCATCCATTCTGGAGGGGAAGTTACTTATTACTTCTTCCCTGTTACGGAAACTGAATAAGAAAATGTAATAATATTCTTGTTGTGGTTTATTAGATCAATATCTTGTAATATCTGTCTCTTTCTTTCTATACCATGCTTGTTCTCCCCAGTGTCAGCATTCACTATGAATGCTTTCCTGTCACTTTTGTGATGAAAAAGTACTTCAACTCCTCTTGTTCCTATCTAATTTCAGATGTTCCTCAGCCATGAGGGCTTTCTTCTTTACCACTACCATGTTTCCTCTCAATTTCCCTCCTGGAGTCTAAGACAAGTGTAAAAAATGTCCGCCAACGGTCGGTCAATCGTTGTTTCTATAGTAGGTAACAAAGTAAAAACGATAGCCTTTTATGTTGTTACCATGGGAAAACCATTTTTTCTTTAAACTTCTTGATTGGTTAATGGTTGGTATTGTTTTGTACTGGAGGTCGTGGGGTCGATCCCAGGTGCCGGCCATCGTCCTCTTTCACGACACACGCTTTGAGTAGCTTACTGTGAAAGAGTTAGAAGGTGTATTTGTGATCACTTTGAGTGAGCACAGATTATATATATTAATAAATATTTTAAAACCAACAACTTTCCGTCGCATTTCACCTATTAGTTCATAGAAAATAACACTTTTTATGATAATATAAATTTTCCAGCAGGTACCATTTTGTTTTTATAATAAATCAAAATAAAAGAAAAACTCTTATTTTCGTTCTTTTAAAGACGTCTATAATAGTTTTCGTTTTTCTCTAAAAGAATTTTGTTATCCGTTTAAAGTAATAATACAAAGTAGCTAATATTATTTTAGTTTCAAAGGGATTCCTCCAAGCGTATAGGTATACAATATACATGTAATATTTAAAGCTTTTTCCTAACATAATTCTTTACCACACAATAATATAGGTAATTATTTTACAAAGAATTTATCGTTATTACAAAAAAGATTAGTTTAATATGAACTTTTCCCTAAAAAAAGTTTTAAATTTTTTAAAAATGTCTTATAGCCAGTTATTGAAATTTTGACGAAAGTAGTACCTAATACATTTGAGAGAAGAGGCGAATAAAGCAGTTATACAGAGCTGGTAAACGTTAAATCAGAAGGACATTTTGTCATTTCATGACGTGCTACTGCTTCTAGAAATATTCATTTTTTCTAATTAAGGTGAACAAAACTAATTAATTTTCGACATATTATTATGTAAGCAATGCGTGTTGTGAACGAATTTTCGCACTTGATATAGTTTTTCGATCACAAAACGGCGCTCAAAAAAATATTATCTTATTGTTATTATTATGATAATGTTGACGCGTGGGATGGAGTTCGCGACCAAATAAGTATAATAGTCGACGAGAAAGCTACTTGGACACCAATCACTTCTACTCAGTTATCTATATATAAAAAAAACACGAAAGTGTTTTTATAGATACTACACTTTGTATGACCCTTCGTAAGAATATTACTGTGTACACAGTAGGTATTTAACTAAGGTTTAAACCTATATGTAACTGAGGAAGCATTTGTTTTTATATGCAACTATTAATCATTTCCTAGTTGGACTTTATAATTATTATACTTTTATTTATTTTAACAGAGAATAACTGTAAATCTAAAGAAATAAAACAGAGTCATTAGTTACACCATTTATAACTCAATAACGGCTCAACCGATTGTTATGATGTTTGGTTTTGTTGGATATACGTCTCCACTCCGGATCATAGTACAACTATTATAAAAGCGGGACGACAATTATTAATAGGTTAGCTTGTTACAATAAAAAAATAGATTCTAATGGCCTTAAATTAAATTATCCCCCATCGATAAATGACACATGTTATATAATGAAAATATAATAATTTGTACAAAAAAATTAAATCAAAATATATCGGCTTGTATGTTACTTTGACTTGAAAAAGGGCGCTATAGGAAATCCAATTTAAAATAAAAAAGGGAGTAGGTTGGGTTGTCCAGTTGTGTTTGGACCAATCGAGGACAAGATTTCAATTTGTTTGTAGTTTTATCAAAAGACGAAGAAAAAATTACTGATAGCAAAAAACAATATAGGCAGGCATATTATCTGATTCTTTCCAATATATTTTCTCAGTATTCCTTCCCATTTCTAACAAAATCATTTTCACTGCTATACCATTTTCCTTAAATAGTGTTCATTAAATTCCTATTAGATAGATGCAATGTATTATTATTATTACTATAATAGATTTTATCCCTTACCTGAAAGTTCTCAAATGACTCATTTCCCAAAGTCGTTTAGTGATTTCCCATCAATAGGAACGCGTCTCCTGCTACATACGTAGGTACACACCACTCCACTATTATTACCTCCAATAGGCGAGAATATGTACGAACGTAGTATTATATTAAAAAGCGATTTGCCGTAGTTTCTTCCTAAGCAGAGCTCGACAACTTCCTGAACGTAATGTGAATAGAATGAGGGGATGTCCGTTCCAACAGGGTTGTAATATTTTAAGAAGGTACCTGCGTCAATTTACTTTTTTTTTTCATAACATAACTAACGTAGTCTTTTTTATACGCTGCAATGCAAATTATTATCGAATACATCAACAACTGATGACCACTACTGTACGGGCTTACGACCGTCTTCTACTGTTATTTCGATGGCTGACTTAGTGTGATCACTTTATGTTAACAAAGTTCGCCATTAGGTGTTTAAAGTTTGAAGTTCATTGAATACAAATATAATATTTACACACATCAGGTATTACAGGAATGTCCGACACATAAATTCAATGGCGTGATGGAAGACCTCAATAATTTGACGACCGAAGCCATCGAATGGCTGAGGGATATACATGCAATTTTATAGCGCCTGACATGCCATACGTTACATTAAAAAAATCATATAACTAACACAAGGCATGTCCCAATCAGATTTTTTCTGGTATAAGGGTCAAGTTGTAGTGTCCTATTTGCCATTTGGTGTTTGACCACTTACTGTTATTAACACTATTTATGTATATATACATCTATTTAAACTTTATCTCTCACTTATTATTAACTTCTTCATCTCTCTCTTATATTAAAACTTGCCATGGATGTAACTGTTTCTGATAGTGAATAATATTATATTAACGATGCAGTGTACATACGTACAACCAAATCTCGCTCTATTCGTTCTAGGATATTCCATTCAAATATGTTCTCTCTGTCTTCTCTGGTAACCGTGTATCCCACCAGCCGTCACAATCTCTATATTACTTTTGATAAGTCCATTTCTTAATTTATAAATCATCTTAGCTTTGTGTTTATGTTCAAATTCCCGAGAAATTTCAACATGTTCAACATGTGGAAAAAAAGAAAAAAAAAATTGAATGGATGAATCTTACTTTGTTATATTTATATTTTATTTTATTTGTTATTGTAATTATAGTATATCGTCACACATTAGGTTTAAAAAAAAATCTATATGTTAAAAACACCACCTATGTATAATAAGGTATCTTTAGTTGTGTAAAATGTATTGATATATAATATTATACTATTGTAATATATTATAAACCTGTATTTAGGCACATATCACTCTTATAGGGTGAGTTGCCGTAATAAAAAAAAAAAAAAAACATGTGGAAAAATCCAATACCCCGGGCAGGATTCGAATCTGCGTCCCTCGTCGTCCGAGACGGTAACCATTGGGCAAAAAAACATAAAAAAAATTACCCCACTAAGCATTTGAAATTATTCCAATAGGTACTACTTTTGTTTTTTTTTTAATCCTGCCCTATGAAGCTGAATGTTTATAAATAATTGAAAAAATACAATCGGCCAAAACGAGAAGAAAGTGTAATTTAATTATTATCAGGGAATTCCATAATAATTAATTAGAAAAAAGGTTCACTTATAAATGGATAAAATTATGACTTCAATAATAACTCAAATAAAATAACAGTTGATTTTTCATTGAAAAGAAAATATTTAGGTACCTTCTCTATATTTTTTGGTGTTTATTTTTGACCTTTAAACTTCAAAAGGTTCCAATTAGTCGCGAAATAAAAAAAACAAACGGTAGGTAGGTATCTATAATTTGAATATTTTTTTTACATTAGGTACTTATTTCATTAGGGTGTGAAAATTCAACAAAAGAAAAATCAAGAGTTAATGAATTTCATATCCGATTGAAAATTTTAATTATGTACAAAAAGAAAAATATTAACCAGCCTATTGATTCGCCTTTACAAAAATGTGGATTGGACGAGAACCAGCGAACGAGAAACATTAAAACAACAACATGACCGAGTATGCAACTATAAGTACCTCCACTACGCTCTATCTTGGGCGGCTTTTTGACCTCCTATCACATCATGTCCAAACCCCTCAGCTCTACTTCGCAGGAACTTAACACGGTGTGGTTCAATTCTTTGTTTTCTGTATAATGAACACGCTGGTTATGATATTTGCAGAACCTTTGAAAAAGAAAAAATACCTACTAGAGAAATAATGTGCTACTGCGCATGGTTCCAACAAGTACCACGTGACTGCTGTTAAACTCATACAAACTGTGAAGTTTGTCGATAGCGGTTTGTGTCACACGTTTTTTTATTTTTTTATAGTTTAGCGTTAACACAGATGAATTTTATGTTTTAATCATATAATTAGTTAATGGGTTTTGTTGTAATCTATGGGTTTTGTTGTGTGGTCTTGTGCTTGTGGATGAAAGTAAAATGAATTATTATTGTTAATTTATCTTCAGTCACGTGACTTTAACAAAGGAACCAATTGTCGGTTCTGCGTATCTAAAAATGTTCTCTAATATAATATTTGTACTCAGTGTGCAGAACGAAATTTTTCACCAATCTTACATATTCATACTTAAGTCTGTAGACGGCGCTAATTTTAAACACACACCAAGATTGCTAAACCATAATACTAGCAATAACCATATATCTCTGGACAGCATAAAAAACATCGTTTGGATTGTTTCATCGCAAACCCTCCATTAAAATGATACTTAGGTATGTGTCTACTAGGGATTGCAATCCCGCACCATTTTCAATCCCGCGGGAATGTTGCGGGATTGGCACCAATCCCGCAGGATCCCGCGGGATCCCGCACGGTTAGATAGAATTGAAAAAAAAACCTTTTCTATGGTATGTAATAAGCGAATATTTATTGAAAATTGCAAAAATTGAATAAATTTAAAACACCTCAATGTACATAATTGAATAAATATTATAAAACTTGACTTCTCGTCTACTTATTTAATAAAAAAAATCCAAAAACAATAGCAATATGAATATATTTGGTAGTAGGTTCTTTGATAAATATTTGATAGTGAGTTCTTTGAAATAAATTGTATATATGTACAAAGGTGTCAGTATTATAGCCGGTAGAGTAGGTAGGTATATTGCCCGAGGAAATTTTTTTAGTCAACTGGTTCCGTCCAATCTGAAACAGGCTAGCCTTGGTTTTTTTCACGTGAAAAACGATTAAAAACACACAAAGATTTTAAACATTTGATAGAACAAACACCCAACCAGAAATTAAACCCGTGACCTCTTGGTTAGAAGTCAGCGCATATAACACCAATTTTTATCACCTAGTTAATTAACTAAAAATATTATTTGTAATCTTTATTTTAGGTAATTATAACCATCAGTATTCTTTATCATATTACCTACTATGCAAATGGTCTTTTTTTCTTACCAATTAATCAATCAAGCTCTAATCATTTTTATTATATTGACAATTTATCAAGATAAACAAAAATGTGCTTATTAATTGAATTATATAAACTGTGATGAAATGGTCATACGCTAAATAAATAAATAATCAATCAAGTATAAAGTATCAAATTTTAAAAGAACAAATAAAAAGTCACTTCTCCTTCTGAAAATATGATCGTAAAAAACAAATAGCATCATCGGTGTTATTTCCCAACCTACTTCCTATGGAACTAATATGTAGCCAACGACCGAAAAGGCACTTTCTGACTCCATATTTTGTTGATTTGATAGTTAATAAATTGTTTTCTGCATTAACATCGTCTGGAACTATAAGTTGTACATTTTGAGAGTCTTCTTTATGACTCGATGTTAATTTTTTTTTCATTTCTTTTAATGAATTTACGCAATTGGATGCTTGCGGATCCGCACTTGCGCTGTTGCGGGATCCCGCAGGCCCTAAAAACGCGCGGATCCCGCGGGATTGCGGATCCCGCATTGCGGGATTGCAATCCCTAGTGTCTACCCAATCCTCGCCAGAAACTAAATCCATTCGGGCGCATTAGCACCCTTATAAATTCGTATTGCAACTTTGTGAGATAAGGTGCATCTTTATTGTAAAGTCTGTTTATTCAAATAATAGCTATACTGTCATCTTTAGTTTTTTACTTATATATTTCTTTTATTTTCTTTTTGGAATTTATTAATTTGAAATTTTGTATAGTCAACTCCTGTGTGTACCTCGGGTCTCTTGTCAACACACATAATAACATTACTGAGAAAATCCAAAAACGCATAATGGCTGCCAGTCGATGTTACTATGGACTTTTCAAACAACTTCAGTCAAGGAACCTCAGTAGAAATACTAAATCAGTGCTGTATAAAACACTCATTTTCCCAGTGTTGACATACAATACTTGTGTGTCTTGCCAAATTAATGAGCAACAGCTTGCGGTCTTTGAGAGGAGGATCCCCCGAAAGATCTATGGACCAGTAAATCTGCCAAAAGTATGGCGTCCGCGAAACAACCAAGAACTGTATGATTTCAAGGATAGAAAAACAAAATAGCTGGGCTGGGGACATAATACGAATGGACGGAGAAGCCCTGACCAGAACCTTAATCCTCACACATCCCTAAGGTCGTAGAAGAGCATAAAAACACAAGTAAGTTACTTAACTGGGGAGCTGTAGAACGGCGGCACTCAGAAGGACGGAGTGGGGCAAATTTCTTGACTTACCCAGGTTCCTCCCAGGACTGTTGTAAGATAGAACCAACATTGATGCTAACTTTAAATGAATAAGAATTCAATTATTAAGAATTAAATTAAATTATAATAAATTTGAAGCACGTCTTACAACATTCTTCTACCGCTGTTTCCAAGGCTGGTTCAGGGCGATCACTTTACGCAAACAAAGTTCGACATTTAGGTGGTCAAATTGGTCGAAATCCCCGATTTACCAAATAAGGGGAAGATTCAACAAATATATAATAATATTTAGATTGAGGTCCTGTCCTATTTGAAAGGCTATGGAGCGTCCGAGCGTCGAGTGATCATTCAATGTTCTCAATTTGAACGATCCGTCCGCGTTTTATAATACCTATGACGCGCGTACGCTTTCCAATTAGGACACAAAGATTACATCACATAAATTTAAAATAATAAATCACATAAATTTGAAATACATTGAACCAAATTCAAAAATTGTTAACGACACAAAGACGTTAAGGGCACTATAATAATATTATATATCGTAATTTGTAATTCTTTGAAGCAAAAAAGAAGGAATGTTTGCCTAAACAAAGTATAGAACGAGATCGATGAAAACTTTCCCAAACATCACAAATAATCGGCTTGGGTCAACTTTGTAACTTTGGTAATTTTAATACCGTTATCTGAATACGAACATGACTTTGCCGAGGAATTGCGCACTTAATTTTCCAATAGAACTTATAAAATTTTATAAGCCCCTTTTCGAATTAAGCTTTATTAATATGTTTACATTTTAACTATGGATATGTACCTAATGTGATTTTTAAATATACTTATATAAAAACAGGAAGGAGTTTAAGAAACCCAGACCCTAAAAAGACAGACATTAAAAATGTTCAAATTTTGCAATAAATTTAGGCAAATTTCATTATGTTTTAATTTCATTATCTAAAACTTCATTTTTATTTACCTACAAGTCCCGTATATTGTGGAAATTATCTAGATAGAAAGCACTTGACATGGCACACCCTAGACTACACTACTTGTCTCTTGTACTTAATCTTTAGTCTCATTTCTAGGCACAAATTTGGGCACTCAAACTTGTAAAAAATGATACAGTGCAAATAGTACACACAAAAATAACATTTCTTTGTGACATTAAAAAAATACAAATATTAAAAGCATCTTAAATACATTAATCACAGCAGTGAGATACCAGGTGTAATGGGTAAGGTATATCAGATTGTATACACTTGAAATGTGTTATGTGTATACAATGTAAACCTTTTTTTCTCTAGCTAGAATACCAACTGGAGTATTTTGAATAAACTGACCAGTGAACGCTCAACAGAATGTTCTAGCGAGAGTGTAAAAATCTTTATTTACCTAGAAAAGAAAAGCGGGCGTAACAATACGAACGCAGTATACTTTCAGACATATCAAATAAACAGCAAGGATTCATGAGCATCTAATTTTAATTTATGTGATTTGGTACATCTATAAAGATATGATATGTATGCGGAAAGAGACTGATTGATAAGGTGAGGAATGAGAATATTAGAAAGGAATGTGGAGTGGATGTTAGCGTAGTGACTAGAATGAAAGTTAATAAATTAAGGTGGTTTGGGCATGTAGAGAGAATGAACGAGGAAAGAATAAAAAAAAGGATATATAAATCTGAAAGAATGTGTGCACGCAGACGAGGTCGACCTCGAATGACATGGTCCGATCATATCGGTTCAGTCTTAGAGGAGGGCCAAGTCAGGAGCAAAAGAAATAGGAGAGCATGTATGCGGAATGTTATGCGTTTGGAAGAAGCGAAAGAGGTTTGTTTGGATAGGAAATAATGGAAATCCGTACTCTCTGCCTACCCCCTTCGGGAAACGGCGTGATGGGTAAAAAAAAGATAGATTTTATTATTTTTATTTAATTTAATACTACGCAAACAAATAAATAGACAATACAATACCACAAACTGTAGATGAAGAAGATCCAATCCAAATGAAGTCATTACCATCCAAATGACGTACCTAGTCGCACAATAATAAGCACCTACAATTATTATAATAATTGAATTGAAGGAAAGACAATGGCGTTGAGATGTTTGTCGGAACAATAGAGTGGCTGGTGACGGTTTGCGGTCGAAATCAAAACGATTTACAGATTCAATAATACCTGACTACAATAACACTGGAATCACAATTGCTTCAGCTGTAAAATATTGTCTGGAGTAATCTTCCAGAAAATGTGTTCCGGATTTATCTCAAACATCTGGAGTCGAATATTATACTTTTATCAGTATGACAAATTCTCTCGTATCTTTTATTATGAAACGTTTGGAAAACATTCTATTAGGAAAGGCGGAAGGGTAGATTTAGTAATCTTGTATGAAAAATAATACTCATAAATACATTCGACAAAATATTATTTTTCGTCCTATTTTTTAGATATACTCAAGTAGGTAGGTAGTTCGGACTTGGATTCTGAAGGTCCCCACAATGAACAGGCTAGAAGCTATTAGATATGATTACATCGCAGAATGCCGAAAATCCCTTAAACTGATGCATTTACATCGGCTCGTGGTCAGACCATGCACGGAGCCGAGCAGCACGGGCGGAATATATTTTTTTGGGAGAAGAAAAAGATGGTGGCCAACCGCACATCCAGAGATCATCCAACATTATTTAGACGCAGTCATTAAATACACCATTCAAGAAGAAAAGGAAGACCAGGAGCCAGTGAACGGGAGGAGGCCTGGCCCAGAAAAAGAGAGGACTGGACGAAATCGCCTATAACCGGACACCGCAACCGCCCCAGGATAACGAGGCAAAATCTGCGATATTTGAAAGGTCAGTAGGGCTATTCTCGTAATCAATCGCTTTTAAAAATCACTTAACGATAAGATTAAGACACGATCGCAAGCAAAATTATTAAACAAAACTATCGGAATCTAATCTTGAACTGGATCATTTTCATACTGATATTTCAAACATAACGAATTTTTAAGATATCTAGTAGATATCTTGTTTTGTGAATACCAATCCGCCATTTTATGATTGTCAATCAAGATAAGAGCGTATTAAGACCGCTACGAGAATAAGGGCACAGGTCATTAAACAGTTTAAAATTTGCAATCAACTAATAATAAATAGACAACCCATGTTATATTACATTTTCATTTGTTTTTTTGTCGATGAGCCCATCCTTTGTCCACTGTGGCAAAGGGCAAGCTATTAAAATATTATTAATCAAATAATGTTGTTCATATTTAACACATTATATTTACAACCTCCCTCATCTGATTGCAAAAGAATATATGGCACAAATAAATGGATCTAAATGTATGTACATGAGAGTACCCCGCCCTGAAAATCTATATCTCATGCTCTACCGAGAATGTATGTACCTACTGTATGTATCTAAAATCACCACGTTAAGTATATTATATTTTTAAAGTGTATTGTTTTCTCCTGACTTGCACCCGTAAAGATTATTGTTATTTCTATAAAAAGTATACCGGTCTTAAAATGATAAATTCTTAGTACCTACCGATAGGGGAGAGCGGGGTCCAAAGTAATAATTTTCACATTTCAGTTCATTGTGAGAAAATCAACAGCGTAATGATACATTTTTTTATTTCATGAATTAGCTTACATATTTGCCTATAATTCCAGATAAGTTTTGTGTGTTTAATAATACATATTTAAGAATTATGGAGGATTTACAAAGATGCCTCAACTGTTACTTCCGACCCCGCTAGCAGGGTCGGTTGTAACACCTATTGGGGTCGAAAGTAACAGTTGTACAAATGGATAGAATACCAGGATTTGAAACCATTTTGATTATAAAAAAACACTTACATTCTATGAAAACCATTATCATATAACTGGGGTACATTGCTCATGGGCCCAATGTTAACAATCATGACATTGAACCCATTGCTTTCCTGATCAACATGCTGTGAATGACTCCATGCACACTATGCACAACCATTCATCTTCAATATCGTCAGTAGAACCCTCTTGGGGCTTGTTTATTTTAGATTTTTATGTTTGTTTAATTTTTATCTTTTTCTTTGTCGTTTTAAACTCCAACACTTGTCTTTTAGCTTTGCTATTCAAACTTTCTTCCTCAATAGTCAGTTTTTCAGGGGTGTGATCGCGGATTTTCTCTAATTCCTTACACTATTTGCTTGAAGTTTAGGGCTTGCTTTTGGCCAAGGCGAAAATTATTATTGTCCATTTGGTCCCGATTCGTCTAACGTATTTATTAGAAGTATCGATTTGCTTTGAGATGGCCGAAGAATGAGTTACTTGTTAATCAGATGGACTTGAAATGAGTACGGGCATTGAGCATGATTCAAAAGCTTTTCGATCAGAGGGACTTGAAACGAGCACGGGCATATCTGCCCAAACTGACGTGACATAATGCACATTCTTTGCCGCTTCTCTTACGCTTATTTTATTATCAAGTTGATCTAGAGTGGCGAATTCGTACACTGATTGATCAGCAACGTAGATTTTCTGGGTTTACTCCTAGGCATTCTATAATATATAATCACAGTTGTAATATAAATATGTTGACCTGTATATTTGTTTTGTAATTATCACAAAATAAATTGCCAAAATTCAAATAATTTAAAACATAATAAAGTTGAGTGACAACAAAAATTTAGAGGTACTACAAAAAAACTGGTACCTTGAAGTAATAGCCAGCAGCAGGCATCGAACCTTTGCTTGACAGGCGAATTCGCTTACAATCTACTTATGACCATATCGACCATTTTTTGTAGTAAGAAAATATATTGGGGTCCAAAGTAACAGTTACATTGGACCCCGTGATTTTTGTTACTTTGGACCCCAAACATATTTTTTAGAATTAAAACCAAATTATTTATAAACTGCTTCGTTTAAGTCGAATCTAAATATAGATATCGAAAATAATATCTAAGATGTTAAAAAATAAATACTTACGTAGACTAGTTATACGAATTTTGAGTATGTTTTCACAAAAATAGTTCAACACTAAAAAAATACTTGTGATGTCAAAAAACACAAAAGATGACAGCGCACTCGCCCTGACTGCACGTCGGCTGCCTTGATCCTGCATGGATAGGGAACGTGTGTAGCGGTTTGTTAGAGTTGGTACATTTTAAATTCACATGTACACTGTAGAAAATATGGACGTTGTTACTTCCGACCCGCGTTACTTTAGACCCCGCTCTCCCCTACTGTAGTTCTGAAACAACGATAGCTTTGTGGATAAGTCAACTTATTTACAACAACTATGTTTTCCAGATCATTACAAGAAAATGGTTTGTAGGTACGTTAAAACATCTTCATTATTTCAAAATCAAAGTATGATCATCAACCCCTTAGCAAACAATTTTTTTATCAAAATATGTTAGGGTGGGCTGTTGGTAGGGGTGTTACGACCCTCTTGCCGAATCCCAAATGTTAATAGTTCACAGATTCGCAACGGAATAAATTCACATTCCCCGATCTTGTCTCGGCAAGATGTTACCTCACAAACTTCCAAAGAATCGTATAATAAACGGGACATCTACTTTCTTCTAAACTTTCCAGCCAACTTTTATGATAAAAAGTAGTGCATCGAATATTATTCAAATGTTCTCTTTATTATTAAGGAATAATTTTTGACCTTACATAATTTCTTGGAGAAACTCTAAACTTACCAGATTATTTAAAGGTTTTTATTTTTATAACCGATTTTGATAGCTTTATTTATTTTTGACAGACTTTTAAAATTATTTTTTTAAATATTGTTTATTTTTAAACCTAGCTTAACTATAATATAATAATAATCCTTTGTTGAAAAAATAAAAAACACAATACAAACAACAAAAACATGGTTACAAATAATTAACAACTAGATATATAGGTATTTATACAAGATACCTCCCGAAAATGAGTTGATACTCGTGCTTCGGGAGGGAAAATTTCGTTTTGATTATTCACGAAATCACAATTTACTTGCCTACAGATAGTACCTAAGTAAGTTCACATTATTAAATTTTAAAAAATATATAATAATATTTACCATAAATATCGGTTTTGTCTCTCGCATGATAACTCACGACGTAATGTTATCATGAGAGACCTTCGAACTACAAAGAGAGAAACCTTCTCATCGTGCTACATGAGGACAACAGGGGTATAAAAAAGCTGTCATTTGTACGTTGTTGCTATGGGAACACCGATCGACCGACACTGTTGGAGGCCATTTTGTTACTCTTAGCTTAGGCCCCAGGAGTGCTTATTGAATGTCATAATATCTTACTGTTATACTACAAGATTGTCTTTAAGAGACTTTGTAAAAACAAATAAATAATGATATTGTTTTATTTTACTGATGTTTTTAAGATTGGTAATCCTACAGTGTCGGGTCACTAGGAGGATTCTCGAGGGTCACCCAGGCGGAAGACGACGAGTCGGAAGACCTAGCCTCAGATGGGAAGACGAAGTTAGGAAGGATGCGGCACAACTTCTGCAGGTGACGTATTGGAGGACCGCAGCGGAGGACAGAAGGAGTTGGAGACGTTGGCTACAGGAGGCCAAAGCTCGATTTGAACCGTAGCCCCATCGAAGAAGAAGAATCCTACAGTGTCGACAGACTAAATAAATTATATTTAAGATTTATTGTTATGTGTTGGCTTGAACAGTTTTGACTTATATTATATTTGACTTATATACCTTATATAACTTCTATACCAGAACACCTTTGACTTATATACCTTTTTGTTTTTTTTTTATTATTTCATGCCATGACAAGATTCTATAGCTGGGTGTTTATCTGTGTTTGTGTGTTATTGTGTTTTCATATATTTTTTCAAAGGCTTACAACAAGGCCATTGAAAGATAAATAAATAAAAGAAGACATTGTTATTTCAAGAACGTTACTTTATATCTTTTGTGTTACAATGTGTGAAAAGAATTGAAGAAATATGATATCCTGGAGTTTGTTAATTAGGTGGGGGTGGCAACAGATTTCGGAGCAACGTTATTATTAAAATGAAGAGCAGCACGGCCACCCACCCCAGCTGCCAAGACAAACAATATGATATTTTCACTTATAATAATTTGATAGTCTTCTTTGTCGTATTACAGCTTAAATTTTTATTACAAAGAAGCCTATTTTGTTTCAACTCATGTTTATATGTACTAATTATTTATAGGTTTATATAGGTATTTAATTTTAGTTATAAATGAGTTTCTGTAACTTTTTTACCTTTGATTCTTTGTTATTTACTCTATTTTTATGATTCATTTTATTTTAATCATAATTTAGTATTTTTTACCTTTTATTCTTTGCTACTTACTCGATATTTTTCTGTTTACTCTGTGATGGGCGAATGCAGTTATACTTAACTATAAATATTATTGATATACCACTTTCTCCGCTCTCTAACTTTGACTTATTATACCTCATTAAATTTTAACATTTTGCATCTCTTGATATTGTTTTGACGTGCCTTAATTGTTTCAAAATTGCTTAAAATTAAATTAAATTAAATTAAATTCTTATTGCTTTTAAACTGCCGACACAGCCAACTATATGATGTGTATGATTTTGAAGATGTATTTATAATTGATAGCACTCCCAAATACAGGCTATTGCCTAGTGGGGATGCTTACTTGAATTTTTTTCATATTTGTATAATGACCGAACTTGTACCCATTTTAATGTCGATGTTGTCTTGGTTTGTTGAATAAACTATTATTATTATTAGTAAAATAAACCTGATAGAAATTTGTTTAGGTGCGATTTTTCTTAGTCTAGAATTTCCAATCGGAGATGAAAATCTTAAGGAAGATTATTTAATAATTTACAAATATAAATATGCTTTTGTTGGTGTATAATAATAAGTGCGACCATACCTATCGTCCATACAAAGAAAGAAAAAAGTTAACTCAATGATAGAACTAAAATGATTACAGGACGTCTGTCTCCTACCAGGCCCTCGGCGTCCCTCTATTTTTCCCTTCAGTATAAGGTGAAGAAGGTGGCACTTTAATCCTCGCAGTACATGCCCCAGATGTGATATTTTCAGCTCTCTGTCAACTCTAGCTCGCCTCAGAACTCCAGTATTGGTTACCATATCTGTCCAGGAAATTCTGAGCATTGGACGATGGAGTCACATTTCAAATGCTTCCAGTCTGTTCATTGGGTTGACTTTCAAGGTCCAAGTTTCACATCTGTACAATCATATTCTATACAATACTTAAATTATTTTTTGTATTCTGGGATAAGATAGGTCAACTTTAAAATTATGGATTCATCTTTTTTAGATACCTGACTCTCATTTCGGCCTGTGAAACTGTGCACTTTTAAAAAACTCTGTACATGGCGTTTCAGTTTTGCTCCTACGTGATCGTTACAAATCTTATCTTTATTATGAGTAGTATTGCGCCCGTATGTTATTAATTACTATTACAGTTTTCTTATTTTTATGTTCTTGTGTTTACTAATTATTTGAAAAAGACATTTACACCATATGAAATAAGTAAATGACTGCATTTTTTCTTTTACGTTAACGTGTGTTGGATAATCGACAGTAAGTATCTAATAATAAGTAAAAAAAAAATCAACTGCCCAATCAGATTAACCAGGACGACACTTTTAAACAGCCGAGGTGCAGCACTAATTACCTGTAAAGTTCATTCATTAATCGTTCATCGGATAATTATAACGCATTTTTTGTTGGTATAGACATCTTTCATGTATCCCTTTCTATGTTTAAGAGGTCCATAATTGGATTCTGGTTCTGGGTCTCATCGGGCATTGGCGGGGGCCCTCCGATCCATTGTCGTTTTCCCTTTTCCTCTTTCCTTACCTTCCCCAATCCCCATACTGGAGTCCATGTTGTATACATTATGATGAGGGTACTGCTGCCGGGTGTCGGGAGTCCGTCGAGGTATGCGCCTTGCGTCTAGCTTAAGTGTTTTACTTTTTCTTTACAGTATGTAGTGTATATCAAGTAAAAAAAAAAGTAATGTTGGCAAACTTTGCTGGTTTATATGTTGTATTTTTTTTTGTATTTGTTATTTTGTATTAAAAAACAGTATGTTTGCGAAAATTAAAAATAAATAAATAGCTAGTTAGATAAAAAAAAACAAAGTATTCACTTTGGTTGAACACCGTGTTAATAAAAAAGTGAGGAACGCTTTTATTATCTGTGCAACATCCACGTTCTGACACAGCCTCAAACTGTAATTCGCCAAAATTACAAGCTCCAATATAGGTATTATCTTCTTATATTTAATAGATATTAAATCAATAGTTTCAACTAATTTTGTCGTTGATCAGCTTTGAGTGCAAACACACATATTAATATTAATTAATTGCATTCAATGAAAATGATAATAATATGGCATTCGATGTTATGAATTATAGCTTTTGCAAATAAGTAAATAATTCCCATTGCAATAAAATACCGATGCGTTCAGTGAACACATAAATTGCATGTATCAAACAGAAGTTCCTCCATTTCGTGTTCATCGATGCATGTCGTCTAGATATTACATTATACATTTAAAATATTATATTATTATTTAGATATGTGAAATATTTTCGCTTGTGATGAAAGCTATGTCTCCATATTGAAAATACGTTTGTATTTTATTTTATACAATATGTAAACTTTTTCAAATGGGCTTACTTTATGCCGCCTTATCAGAATCTATAAAAACACTCTACGTGTATACTAAATTATCTTTGTTTTCAAATCAAAATATTCATAGCGTCAATAAGTTTTCACATTAAAAGCCCCAAACTAAGTAAATGGAACATGTCGACATTTTTACTAAAGTGTATGTAGCCGTAAGTCTTTGGATCTCGACCAAAAACAATAATTGGTGAGAGAGAAAATTCATTTAATAGAACTTTATTTCAAATCAATCACAAATCAACAGAGGTGCTCATTATTTGTTGAATAATTTGAATATTTGCCAAGAATTTCAATGATTTCTTGTGAGGTATTCGCTGTTTCCGAGTACAAAGGCGGCGTGTTATGTTAACTTAATCAAAAATGTAATAATTTAATTTAGCTAATAACCTAACACAACGATTTGGTTCTGAAGCGGGACGAAATTGGACGGTTTAACTAGTAATTTACATACCTACCTATATTTAACACAACTTCTCATATTTTCTACTTGTTTTGATAATACCACATTTGGCTTATACCACAAACTCTCATTTTTCAAAAAAAGGTTAAATATACATACACTACAGCCCCAAATCTAAAAACTTCACTATCATCAAAGCTTCCTCCCTCTTTTGAAATTCTTTATTTATAATATTCCCTACCTACGTACATAAAATATATAGTAGATCGCATGTTTTTTAAATTATGGTTATGGCAATATATACCCAGCAACACATTTATATATAGCCAGCAACATATTATTATATACTCAGCAACACATTGACGCTTTTTTCTCTTTCTGCGCGATAAAATAAACCATATTATTATATGCTGGTGGCTTTCTCTTTAATATGCATTAGATTTTCAAACGTACGGCACAGGCTAGTCGACCCACACAGTATTCATACACACACCCGACATAGTTCAAGTATTTTTACATAATTTTGTATATCTGCGTCATATTTCACCTATCTTATATACAACTTCATAATAATAATAACGAGTTCAATATTTATATATTCCCTCAGGACTTCCCGATATATTGTAATAAATAACCCATTTTTATTCTTGGGTAAAAATGATAAAATTAAAATATAATATTAATATTATTACTTTTCTAGTAAAAAATATATAGCCTCACTGAAAATTTTCATGCTCGTAAGTCCATCAATACTTACCCAAGAAAAGCTCTCTATCTATCTCTTTTCTCCCTTTAAACCCCACTTAGGGGCAAAAGGAGGCAACAAGAGCCTTCCATAGCGCTCGATCTTCCGCAATGTTTATGACCTCCACTCACAACATGTCCAAATCCCTCAGCTCTGCTTCAAAGGCGCGAAATACAGTGTGAAATGTTTTTTTTCGTCTCGTCATTCGACATTCTTACCACAGCTATGTCCATCTCCTCTCCACAATTATGAAAGTTGTAGCAATACGCCGGTGCGCCGGAGGATGTTTTTGCTTCAGAACAACTGTAGGCCTAGCACCATCCCTTACTAATGTTTTTAAGGCTAGTTTAATGTACCTAATCACATAAATTTCACAACATTGACGTATTTATTTTATTTGAGTATTTTTAAATAGTGTTCCCTTCTTCAAAAATATCTGGCATAATATGGGATGAACTTAGCATTAGACGCCTGCTCAAATAAAATGTATGAACCAAGTGGATGGTGAAGTGGTTGGTGGCCCAGCGGTTACAACGCCGGCTTTCGTACTGCGGACGTCGTGGTTCGATCCCAGGTGCCGACCATATTCCTCTTTCACGACACAAGCTTTCAGTAGCTTACTGTGAAAGAGTCAAGGAGTGTATTTGTGTTCACTTTGAGTGAGCACAGATTCATTTATCATACCTACTTACATAATATTTCATTAGCGTATGAACATATTTCATCGGTTCATCATTATTTTTGGGTGTAATGCCATTATTGAGGGGAAAAAAAATATTACATCAATAGAATGAAGCATGACACAAATTTTGAGCACACATCCAGCATTTCAAACCACCATTTATTATGGAATATTCGAAACAAATACAAAAGATGTGATGAGATCTTAGATAACCTATGTACATACTCGTAATTTCATCAAGATTTTTTGTTTGAATTTTCAATTAAACGAGTCATTCCAGAATATCAGTTGGATTAAAAAAAGTAATGTATTAAGCACGCTATGATATTTATATACGGGCACCCTTATAAAGATTCTACATTATATACGAAACAAACATATTTTTATGCGGATAAAATATTACATGAATAAAAGTTAGATATCTTTTCGTATTTTTTTTTCTTGACTCAGCAAAAATCAACGCTAAATCTGATAAACCCGATAAACGAACACAATGTAACCCTACATTACTTCACCTATCTCACAATATTATATTATATCTTTCTACTGGACCCTATTATATTAATATTTTTTATTATATTCCATTTACCTTCCTCCATTGGTGTATCTTCTATAATGCAGGGGCCTACCGTCAACCGTGCCAAAAAGTTTATAATTTTAAAGTATATTCGCTGAATCTGTGAATGCCGATCTTTTAACTTTTTGTTTTTTTTTTTGTATATTTGTGTTCTGTATCACATTTGTTTTTTGTTTTTTCATATCTATGTATTTTCTCATGATTATTTTCAACCTCGACACAGACCTAAGGCCTAATGAGGCGACAAAACTCACTTCGTTTAACTTTTGTGTCAATTATTATTTTTTATATTAACTCTTGTTATAATATTCACATTAATAAATAATTATTCAAATTAATGGACGATGATGATCCATACATGGGGAGACCAAAACTTTACATCAGTTGAGCGGCCATCTAAAATAAGAACTTAAGTAATGTTGCTTACGATCGAGTAAGACTTATATTATTTGATATAATAATATAATCATCATTACAATGACATATCAAAAAAATAATTTTTGGGGATTTTTTGCGCTTTGACCTGTAGTGGTCTATTGTGCTTCCCCTACTTGCCCATGGTGTTTATATCTAATATTAGGTACATACAATTATCAATCGACGGCTTTCGTATGTACGGCGGATTGAGAGTCGTGGGTTCGAATCCCGGTGCCGACCATATTCACTTTCACGACACAAGCCTTTGCGTAGTGTGAAAGGTGTCAAAAGTGTATTTGTGTTTACTTTGAATGAACACAGATTCATTTTTTTTAAATATTAAGTAACGGTTATGTTATTTGACATAATAATATTACCATTATGTAATATTACAAACAATTGACAATTATGTCATTTGACATAAAATAATCATCATTATGTAACATTACAAACAATTGACAATTATGTCATTTGACATAAAATAATCATCATTATGTAATATTACATACAATTATATAATTTGACATAATACAATGACTATTATGCAATGTTATATAAATCAAGTAATAATTATGTTTTTGATATAATTTTATGTATCAATCTTATATAAATCAAGAAATTATTATGTAATTTAACATAATAGAATGACTATTATATAAAGTTGCATATAATTAAGTAACAGTTATGTCATTTGACATAATATAATCTCCATTGTGTAATATTAAATAATAATAATTTGATATAATATTATGTAATATACTAATGAGTAACATTAGAAAAATTGCTATGCAATGTTACATGTAATTAAGTAACAGTTATGTTATTTGTGTGCAGTGCAAACAAATTATAGATACGAGTATATGCATAAAAAACTTATTTAAAATCACTTTCTTATTCCTTCTCCCGGTAGTCTCCAAACTTATCAGCTATGTTAGTGGTCTCGAATATAAAAAGTAACTTCTTTGTCTTCCTCGAAAGTTTATATGATTTTTACGTTGGGATTTATTCGGGGGCCCTCTGTTATGTTTAACATCAAGGCCAAAGTTTTTATTTACGCCACTGCTTCCTTCTGCCAAACCAATTTATCTTGTGATTTATATTCACGTTTTCGCACATTTCAAAAGAATATTTCACTCCTAACGGCCTATTATGTGTAAGCGCAATTTCGCGAGACTGCATGGATGCGTTTTATCCTAGAATGAAAAATGCATGAAGGCGGGACCTCGTCAAGGGGGGAAAGAGATCAAAAGATCGTCGTATTACCTTATTTTTTTATTTTCACATTCTTGCTTCTTTGCGAAATATAAAAAAAACGATTTAACACAAAACCGCCTTTACCACAGAATTGATCTCGAAAGTTCAAAGGATTTGTCCAATTTACTTTGAGAACTGATCTCGTTTCGTGAATGATTAAATTCGAAACTTGGAGTTACGCGGTTTCGAAACTCTCTTCACAACAGAATGTTCGGTTTCTTTGTGGTCTCACTCCATTATACTTACATTTATAATAATACAAAAGTGACAGACAATGTTCGTGAACACTGTAGCAGTATTTTTTCAGCTCCACGATTCCGATTTATTCCCGATTCAATATATTGCTGATAACTTAATCTTTCAGGTAGGAGATAAGACTTTTTGGTAGGTTTCGAAAGCCGCGAAAACAAACTCAGTAGTTCGTTGTGTATTTATTGAATGTATGTTCATGTTATTCAATAGAAGTGGTTATATATAAGTGGAAGTGGTTGGTATTCTAGCGGCTTCAACGCCGGCTTTCGTGCTGTTTAGTATCGGAAGTCGTGGGTTCGATCCCAAGTGCTGACACAAGCTTTAAGTAGCTCACTGTGAAAGAGTCAAAGAGTGTATTTGTGTTCACTTTGAGTGAGCACAGATTCATAAAAAAAATAAACCCCGTGGTATTAAGGAAGTGGTTATATATAAGTGGAAGTGGTTGGTATTCTAGCGGCTTCGAGGCCGGCTTTCGTGCTGTTTAGTATCGGAAGTCGTGGGTTCGATCCCAAGTGCTGACACAAGCTTTAAGTAGCTCACTGTGAAAGAGTCAAAGAGTGTATGTGTGTTCACTTTGAGTGAGCACAGATTCATAAAAAAAAATAAACCCCATGGTATTATTTCGATTTTTATTTGATTAATAAAGTTTAAATTTGATAGACTCCAAAACTACATATCCATATAGACGTGTTCTTCGATGTTTTGGGCAGAAGGTGCATGGTGATCCAATCCAAATCCAAACTCCCTTTAGACCCCACTTAGGGGCATAGGGAGGCAACAAGAGCTCTCCATTGCGCTCGATCTTGCGCAACGGTGATGACCTCCTCCCACACCATGTCCATGTCCCTCAGCTCTGCTTCGAAGGAGCGGAACACAGTGTGAGAGGGTCTTCCTCGTCTTCGGGACCCTGATGGGAGGAAGAACAGCGCTCTCCTCGGCCAACTGTCATTCGGCATCCTTAACACATGTCCCAGCCAAGTCCATCTCCTCCCCACAATGGTGGAGGTGATGGGCTCACGCTGGGTGCGCCGGCGTATAGCGTCGTTCGTGATGCGGTGGTACCATCTTACGCCCAGAATTCTCCTTAGGCACTTCATCTCAAAGGCTGAGACTTTTTGTGCCTGGGCCTTGGTCAGGTGCCAGGACTCACACCCATAAAGGAGAATGGGCAACACACAAACAGTTTACATTTCGTCTCGACGCTAAACGCCGACGCTTTCCATATCTTGGTCATGTTGTTGAAGGCGCCACTTGCCATACCGATACGAATCGGGAGCTCAGCCCCGAGGTCACCAGCGGTGGTAATGGTTGCTCCCAGGTACTTAAATTTATCCACCCGGGAGACCTGGTGACCATCGATGGTTATCGGTTGCTGTTTATCGGGGCAGGCATTATTCGCCATGAGCTCCGTCTTACTGGCATTGACTCGAAGGCCGAGGCGTGCTGTTTCGTTGCAGAGTCTTGAAACACTGCGCTGTAATTCCTCCACTGTCGTACTGAACAACGCTAGGTCGTCCGCGTACTCCAGATCGCACAGTTCGCCCATTAGACCATCTCTCTGTGTTATCGGTATACCTCTTGCTCCTTGCATGGACTTTCTCAACAGGAAATCCATGACTATTATAAATATAAAGGGAGCTAGTACGCAGCCCTGTCTGACTCCCGTGGTGATCCTAAAAGCTTCAGTAGGACCACCTGGCGTTTTCACGCTACACTCAGAGTCTTCATACAGGGACTGCACCATTTTAACTATTTTCGGAGGTATACCATACAGAGCAAGTATTTTCCATATTGATGGTCTATGTGGGCTGTCGAAGGCCTTTTCAAAATCTATAAAGCAACAAGCGACTGGAGAGTTAAACTCCTTGCACTGCTGAAAGATGCACCTGGCACAGAAAATTGGGTCCGTGCAGGACCTTCCAGGTACAAAGCCGCATTGTTGCTCTCTCAGGACAGCCATGACAGGCCCCCGAATGCGGTGTAGTAATATCTGAGATAATACCTTACCGGGAACACTCAGTAGAGTAATTCCACGGTAGTTTCCGCATTCAAGGGGGTCCCCCTTTTTAAATATTGCGACGATGCATCCATTCCGCCAATCTTTTGGGCACCTCTCCTCTTCCCACGCCATTTTAAATATATCTAATAGTGGTTGGCCAAGGGTGTCTATGCCTTGTTTGAGGAGCTCTGCGTGAATTCCATCGTCTCCTGGCGCTTTGTTGTTCTTAAGTCTCATCACGGCCAGCACCATCTCACTGTATGTCGGCGGTTCCTCACATATCCCAGTTGCCTGAGGTATATTCAGACCAGCCAACTCCTCCTCAAAGTTGTAAGGTGAGGAGGGCTCGGGACGGTTTAATATTGACTCAAAGTACTCCCTCCATCTCCCTTTAATCAGTTCGGGGGCAGTGACAGTGGCTCCACGAGAGTCTCGTACTGCCGTCACGGGTCTTTTTTGACCCCTGCCCCCGACCTCCCGGGTGATTTCGAAAAGTGTCCTTGAGTCATTTCCGAGTGCAGCAGATTGCGCTCGCCGTATCTGAGAGTCCAGGTGTCTTCTTTTATCTGTTCGTACAGAGTGCTTCACCTTGCGGCTCAGCTCCCTGTACTCAGACACCAAAGCAGCCAGTTTTTGAGGGTCTTTTTCGCTGTCTCTGAGGGTCTTAGCCTTCTGGCGATCTTCGATGAGGCTCCAGGACCCATCGGACATCCATATTGGCCTCTTTTTGCTCTTATAGCCGACAGAAGAACGTGCGGATTCCATAACGGCGTCACGGAAGCTATTCCAAGCTGTCTCAATTGGAACAGCTCCGTGTGAATCCTGCAAGGGGGCAAACCTGGTGCGTAACTCAGCCTCGTACGAATGACGACACTGAGCACTCTCTAACCTGCGTATGTCCAGCGGGCGAGAGGCAGACGGTCCCTGCTGGAAATGGGTAAATCTGAATTTCAACGAACCCACAAGGAGTTCGTGATCAGTATCCATGTCTGCCCCTCGGTAGGTGCGGACATCTCGCAGGTCAGTTCGGTTGCTGGCCCTTACCAGAAGATGGTCAATCTGGTTTTTTGTTCTCCTGTCAGGCGAGGTCCAAGTATATTTATGGATATCCTTGTGGGGGAACAGAGTTCCCCCTATTAAGAGTCCGTGGAGTGTGGCGAAACCAATCAGACGGCTTCCATTATCATTTATCACTCCCATGCCATGCCTACCCATGACGCCTGGTCCATACTGGGGGTCACTGCCAACCTTGGCATTAAAATCCCCCAGTACAATTAAGCGGTGGCGCCTTGGGACATGGGACACAACTGCATCCAGACTGTCATAAAAACAGTCCTTGGCAGCCGCATCCCCATCCTCAGTGGGAGCATAGCATAGGAGGACCGTCAGTGTTTCGCCTGTCATCTTGAAGGACGCACTCATCAGGCGGTCAGAAACAGGTTCCCAACCAAGAAGGCGAGAGAAGGCATATTTACTTAAAAGTAGAGCGACGCCACGCATCCGTGCAGTTCGGTGACCAGAGTGCAGCATGACATAGTTGCCAGCGTCACTCTGCCCCGTCCCTGGGATGCGTGCCTCGCTCAGCCCCAGGATATCCAGTCCATAATCTCCCGCCAACTTGGCAGCAACAAGCTCCCCGCCCGCCCTCAGAGTGCGGACATTCAGGGTCCCGATTTTCAAGCTCTTGTTCCGAGCCGTGGTCAACACAGGGGGGACACTAGCTGCCTGGACCCCCCCCTGGTGGGGCCCAGGCGTCCGAGGCTTAATTTTGTTGCCTTTTCTGACCGCTGGAGTTTAAGGGTGTGAGGTGGTCAACCCCACGACCCCGATCTGATTTTTCGATTACCTGCCTCTTACAGGATGCTCGAAAAACCAGCAAAAAGAACAGAGGTGCTATTCTAAGCCGACAGCCCCACGGCATGGTGATAGTCCATGTCAAAATAAAAATTAAGAATCTTCTACAGTTCTGTCACAAAATTTATAATTCACACATTAACCGGTTTTAAAATTAACAAGTTATATTACTCAAAAAATCTTGTTTAATTCTTGAAACTGGCTTGAATCAAGTTTGCGATACAAGCTTTCCACTTCGCCAACTTTCTTGTCTAATTGATATGTGAGCGAATTTCTTAATGAATCTGATCTCACCTAAAGTGAACGGAAATACGCTTTTGTAATTTAGTAAGTAATTTTAATTTTGTTTAGTGTGAAAATCATTTGCAAAAACTTGTATCAAATGTGTTTGAAAATTGTCCAAAAACGTGAAAATGGACGAAATAGAAGAATTTATATAAATGCAGTAGAGATTGAAGTTATACGGATAATATGTAGGAAAACCTCTAGTACATGGAAAGAAGTGCGAATATTGGAAAGAAATGTGGTATAGAAGTTAGCGTTCTTACGAAGATAAATTGAGATAGTTGAAAGAATGGATGCAAATAGAAATAAATTTATAAGCTAAAATAAAAGGTCTAAGAAGGCGTGATTGACCGAGAATGACGAGGTTCGAACACATCGATTCCGTTCTCAATATTCTGATATTCATGTTAGAATCAAAAGAAATAGGAGAAGATGTTTTGGAAATGGCATCTCCGTATAAAAAACGAGAGAAGTGTGCATTGATAAAAAAGAGAGGAGTTCCTCTCTTCCTGTCTACCCCTTAAGATGGCATACATACATACATACATTCTCCCTTTAAGGCCCCCAGCACACCGCAAGCCAGCCCCGAGGAGACAAATCCGCAGCAAACCCAACCCGCACAAAACCAACCCTCTAGTTCGATCGAAGCAATCAAACCAAAAAGCCGATCCCACACAAATCAAGCCCGCCGCAGATCCCCCCCCCCCCCACAAACCAACCCGCAATGCAGGAGGCCTAAACCCCACTTAGGGGCATAGGGAGGCACCAAGAGCTCTCCATTGCGCTCGAAGGCGTCCGAGGCTTATTGTGCCTTTTCTGACCGGTTGGGGTTTAAGGACGTGAGGTGGTCAGCCTCACGGTCCCGATCTGATTTTTCGATTTCCTGCCTCTTACAGAATGCTCGGAAAACCAGCAAAAAGAGCAGAGGTGCTATTCTACACGACACGGCATAGCTAGTGTTAAAAAATATTTCATATATATAAGAGTAAGATAATCTGCACCAGAGTTCGGTAGGTCCAAAGTCGACTGTAACTGATTCGCCAGATTATTGGATTTAACCACATCAAATGATTTTGTCCTCATTTTTATAACAAACAGTTATGTGAATGAAAAAACACTTGTCTTATACTACACAAAATTAACTTGTGTAGTATAAGACAAGTGTTTTTTCATTCACATTATGAATTACTACACGGTAAACACCAAAAATATTAATTAACAAACAGTTAAATGGTCTGATTCAATACCAATGACCATTTTGGGGTCTTTATTAAGGTAAATTATTATTTTTTTCTATGTGACAATAATTTATTAAGGTAGTATTTGAAATTTTGATTTCAATCATGGTGTTCTCTTAAAACATATGCCTATTAGGTAAATTTTTCTGTGAGGCTGGAAAATCCAAAAAAGAAAAACATTATGATAAATAAATGTACCTAGTTACAATAGGTTCATTGTCTTAATACCATTAATATTTTCGATCATTCGGTATAGGAAACGAAATAATAAATAATCAACTTTCATTTCGTAGAGAGAGAAAAACATTTTCCGTGAATAATATTAACGCATTTCTCATCTATTGTTATTTGATTCCAAATAATGAATCAATCTCTAATCAATACCCCAAACACACATTGTCTATTTCTTACTCTATGTGGGACTAACACTTTCTGATTTCACCCCTTCGCACCCCCATCATAGTCGCCACAAACATTGTTTTGATTGAGAAGCTCAGAAAATAATCAAGAATATTATTTCCATCTATGATTAATTCCAATACAGTCTTCTTTTTTCTAATTATTTGAGGCCTAGTGGTATGTTGTTTAATTCATCTAAAAAAAAAATTATTCTGCCCCAAACCCAAACTCCACTTATAGGCAGTGGGTGGCAACAAGAGCTCTCGATTGCCCTCGATCTGGCGCAATGTTTATGTCCTCCTCCCACAACATGTCCAAATCACTCAGGTTTGCTTCGAAGAAGCGGAACACAGTATGAGAGGATCATGCTTGTCTTCGTTCACAGCTATAAAATACATAGAAGATTTGAAATAAAAAAATCTGCTTCGACAGGCTATCGAAGAAAGGAACTCTTTTTTAAAGAAAACTGACATCGGGACCATTTAATGATAGGTTAATTTTTGTCTTTTACAAACCTATTTGTAGCTGAAAACAATAAAACTGAGTTCAAATACTAACGTTTTGATTTCAAAGAAATTCTTAAAAGTATTTCAGTAATAATTATTCAATGTTATCTTTCGCTGAACACCAGTCAAAAAAGTCCGAGCGCATACTCCAGGTGGTATGCAAAAACTTAAGCGCCAACTTTTTGAAATTATGAATAAGCATTACTACCTAAGAACCGACGAATGAAAGTCGGCGAATGAACTGCTAGACTGTCAATTGAGAAAACTAATTTTGTGACATTATGGATTTTAATGGTTGGAATAACGAATCCAAAACCCCAAATAACGCTCATGTAGTTAATTCATGCGTTTTCAGTGTCTATAATTATGTGTAAACCTTATTATATTATAGAGATGGTTATTGATTGTGGATAACTTTATTTTGTTTAATTTTAATTTACGATCCTTCTAAAGAAATTGCGAAGATAAATTATATATTTTTTTTTTTATACTTACCTAATAAAATAAAAAAGGAGAGTAAATTACCTTTAACAATGAAGAGTAATCATATTTCTGGTAATCCCACGAGAAATTAATATTAAATAAGAATATTTTCATCGAACTTGCTACAAGGTTATGTTGAAAAATTTTCTTATAATTCCGTTACGAAGGTACTCCATACATTGAGATAAACGTATAATAGGTATAATAGGGTTCTGGGTAGTGGGTATCCCTTATTCTGCGTAAACCGTATTATCGTGCCCGTTGCCCCACGAAGACTATCGTCTAATTATCCACCTGACTTCACTTAAACATTTCCCATGTTCTTATAGTTATTATTATTAGATAGATAGATACTATTTCTCCTACATTTAATAACACCTAGATATACTTTGCTATCTGTCTGTATCCCCTATTGGATGATTTGAACAGTGGTGTCCAAAGTAAAAGTAAGTGTATTCTGAATGCAGTCTAGATGAAAGCTCTATGAAGAATATGTGGAAAGACTCGAGAATGAGAATATCAGGAAGAAATTTGGAATGAAATAGTTGAAATCATATTGTATAATGAATACAAACAAAGTGAGTTTATAAGGCTGAAAGGAAAGGTGTAAGAAAGCGTGGCCGACCGAGAATGATGTGGATCGAACACATCGTTCCGTCCTCAAACAAGGCTAGGTCAGAAGCAAGAGAAATAGGAGAGGTTGTATGAGAAAGAGTTTGTCGGTGGAAGAAGCGAAAGAAGTTTTCTTGCATAGAAAAGGGTGAAGTTTCATTCTCAAGACCTACCCGTCAGGTGTTGTTAAAAAAATAGCAGTCACGTCGTTTATTGTAAGTGACATTATAAAATTAAAATAAAACAATGTGTGTTATCATTTTCTCGTATACTTATTAATTTCTTGTTTATATTATACTTAAATCTTACACGGTCACTGGAGTGTAAGCACCTTTTTATTTTAGATTACTAAGACCATAATTGACATTTTCTTACATCAAATACTAATAAATCAGACGTTTTCACGTCATCGAAGTTTTTTTATTTAATAAAAAATTCCAACAAATGATAAATTATTATTCTAACTAGTAAAATGAGAGTCATCTGTTGGACATTGTCAGAATCTTTTAAATTACAATTAAAATGTACATTCGATTATTAATCATTAATATAGAGGAATATTATTGAAGGATTATTATCGTTCACTAGTTGCATATTATAGAAGTCATTTAAAAAAAAAACATATTTTTTTTATTCATTAGCCTTCCACTCATTGAGTGATTTAGGCTGCTTAAATTATATATAAAAAATGAATATTTTGCTCTTTTGAACCGAAATGTATGAGAAAAAATTAAGTAGGTACCTATTTCTGATGAATTGTTGCAGATGTTAATGTTCTCAGTTATACCTACACCACTGTGCCTGTAAATTTCAACCATATTTTATCTTAACATTAGCCTTTACCCTTCTTTTTCAAGAAAAGTTCAATTTATCTAGACTTTTTTTTATATTTATTCGTGCATTACTTACATAGGTATTTTTACATTTTTAAGTCGTTTTATTTACGTACGCTAAAATATTACAAATGATTTCGACAGATGAAATCCGTTAGATTCTAAAATGATCTGAATGTTTTTTTGGCGAGAAAATGTACGCACGACCGGTTTCAAATGAATGCTTTCAGACCCTTTCGAAACTGGTCGTGCATGATTGTTTCTCACAAGCATTTAAAACAATGCAAAAAATACTTTTTTATGGACTTCATATCAAGTTTGTAAAGAAAAATACATTGTGCCTTCCAAAACCTAATTTGAATATTCATTTTATTTCTCCGACATTTTTCTGCTGCTGCCATTTTTTATCAACCGGGCCCACAAATGAAAAAAAGCTGCTAACCTAGGGTAGCCCATAACTCATAGTATATTATAACAGCCTTATCGTGTAAAACATATCTTTGCATAAAAATTCATAATTTTACGATTAAAATGAATTTATCCTTGGAATTATTATAGAAACTTTAAAATGATATCGACTATTGGAGCTTTTTATTATCTGCTTTAGAACTACATATTATTCAATATTAATCGGTACTTCAAGGGGGACCCACTGAAGTTACGGACCTCAAATTTTACGTGCTTGTGTAGGAGCATAAGACCAACCCGTATACCAAATTTTATGAAAATCGAAGATTTTTTTTTCTTTTTAGCCCTTGTTCTAGAACAAGTGAAATTTTCCTTGGATACTTTAAGAGGGTTCCCCTGAAGGTACAGATCTCAACATTTTTCTGACTCATCTACATCGAGGGGCTAACCGTTCTACCAAATTTCAATCAAATCGGAAAAGAATTACTATGAGTTATGGGTGCGCACACATTTTTGGCGTACGGGTACGGGTACGCAGAAATTAAAAAAAAAAATTGCATTTTTGGAATCTACACTCTCGAAAACGTCGAGAAAATTAATTTCAGCGCAATATATATTTTTTTTTTTTTGATATCCGATCACAAGACTCATGTATATTCTATATACTATGAGTAAAATAATTCATATACCTACAAGCTTTTTCTCTCTCCGCGCGATTTTAAAATATTCGACAGTGTCGGTCCACTACTCTATCTTCCGAGCGATGTTCCAAATAAACGGCAAATCGCGGTGAAATTTCAAAAATACAATTAAAAAATATATAAATTTTGTTAGATGTTGGCAAACCTTACTATTTCCGGCAAAAAAATTAACCACATTGCGTTATCGCGTTACGTACTCGCGCTAACTACTAATGTAGTTAGGCCAGTATGACTAGTCAGTAGTAGCTTCTACCAGGCAACCAGTCTGAGAGAGGATGCCAGTAACGGGTTTAATAACTGGGTAAATTAACCCATAAATTCATAAAGTATTACATAGACAAAAATTTAAAAATCTTTTCTTGGGCATAATAATTATTATTGTTTATGTGCATGATGCTTAATAATTCTTACAATTAAACATGTTTTGACAAATATGAAGTCGAATTATTTGAAAAAAGAACTATTTTCTATGCAAAGAGGTAGAAACGCTCGTCTTCTTATAAGATAATTTCATATTGTAGATATTTTATGTGCATATATCTACAAAAGGGAGGATGCGTAATATACATAATTTTGGCATTCTTACCTACGTTGCCGATACATAGGTATTACGGTGGTGTGGTATACACTATGTATAGATACAATATTCTCGTTGACATAATCCAGGGACCGGTCATCAAATCTCCATTCTACATACCTACATACCTACACGTAAGTATATCTACTAGGAGTTACCCGTCAACACGTGACTTCGTCGCCCGCGTTTACGTCTTTTGACTTTCAATTCAAGTTCTTGTCTATATGGTGATAAATTATAATACCTACCTGGAGAAATCCTAATTCAAATTTTGTTCAAAAGTTCACTTTTCTGTCACCGGAATACCTATTGTGTGTATCCGCCCGTTTCAAAGAACAAAAAAAACGCATCATTGCACAGATGTGTGTACATGTGGCTCGCGGATACATGTCATCATAGCGTTATATTAAGGTACCTAGATATAAATCCGGGCAGACTCGTACGGGGCTGTCAAATGCTTAACAAAGGGATGGCCGCCATGTTTAATTGTCGTAGTGGTAAACAGTATATCCTTTTGGAACAATTTGGGGCTGCATAATTAGGTATTATTTATTCATATATTTTATTGATTCAAAATAAATACCTAATAGCATTTATAAAAGCTTGCGCCTTTTCACCACTAAGGTCTCAAAATTATTAACACATATTATTATATAACCATATGAACAAAAGAAGAGAAAAAAAAACAGACAAGCAGATGAAATAACAAAATCATAAAGCAAAATAAACATAGTCATACAATATAATGTCCCTACATTAGTAATAATGACACTACCATTAATGTCACCTGTGCATAGGCCCAGCGCCTAAGACAAAATACATCAGCTGAGACACAACTTAATCTTAACAATGAATGAGCCAATAATATAACAGTCACATATTACAAATATAAAAAAATAACAGTTGATTTTATTGAGTAAATACTCTTTCTTTTTATTCGATGACTTAGTTTGGCCAGAGTCATGGTATGGTTTTTTATTAAGTAGGTATATTCTTATTCAATCCCTTTTTAATTGAGAAAACACAATTGAAATACAGAAAACAACACACCGCAGTGACAACAAACTTTAAATGGCGGAGGTCTCGTGGTCAATGAGACTTCCTCTTGTTATCTAGGTTTCGTAGCGTTAGACGGTCAGTGTTCTGGACTACTATAATATAACACAGAGCTTCTGTATGTCTTCGTCTCGTGATGCGATGCGAAAATAGCGTCGTTCACTTTATTATATTAAGGTTCACTCTAGAGATACTCCCTGTATATTGATTTGTGATTTATATCTTGACAAATTGCTTCGTTCATCTCTCGGTAAATTGCTGAACATAATGGAGACTGTTACATAAACCTATTCAATCTTCCTCTTCCTCCATAAACCCTCTCTCTACACCTACTCTAGCACATTCGTATGCAAATGTTTAGTTTATAAAATAGATACGTGCGCTTTCGAGAACTATTATCACTTGAGAATGCTAGATCTTTGTTCGACATAATTATTCTGAAAGTCTTACATATAGAACCAACTATTTAATTTTCGAATGATTTTAAGAGGTAAATTTCCTAGTGCTGTTTCGAAGGTAGGCTTAGTGTGATCGTAATGGTTGGCATGAAACAATTCGTTTTATATGTAAGATCTAGTCCTGAAAAACGGCGTTAAAATCCATAAATGTTTGTAACATTGTATAATGAAAGTGTTTTGTCTATTGTGCTATTTTTATTTTCATTTGGACTGGAAATTGTTACTTCATAATCAATTTTCTTGCTTGGGAATTGATAAGATGTAACGGTGATTTCTTCTTCTACTTCTCACATGTTTGGAGGGCCATTATAACGTAGATTCTTCTCAATCTTAATACAATACTCTCCTACCTTTATCTCCCACGCCAATCCTTTCCTCAAATATCAAACCATGGGCTGTTGAGACCTCCTTCCTTCTGAGTGAGTAGAAGATGGGCTGGAACCGTGATCTCAGGTGATGAGATGTCTTCTCCAAGCTTTCCATAAATACAAATATGCCTCGGCTAACTATGCGGAAAGCAAGATCGCTCAAGTTTTTACAGGGATTCGTAATGATTCGGAGTGATTATTAAACATCAAAGACGGAATTACACAACACACGTTTATTCCTCTGGTAAATCAAGATGCAAGTTATTTTTGGTTAACAGACAATGACATAATATGCAATTAGTATCTATTATTTACTTATGATTATTATAACACGATCTTTAGTTAAATTCAGGAGTCACACTTTTCATAAATGTCTAATTATTTGTATTACTTTATATGGCACTTATCGTTCAATTAATTTTATATTCTTTTGAGATACATAATCTTATAATGCACTCGGAATACAACACTAATACGTTTTCGGGCACACATTTTCGTAATTACAATGTTTTACACAGACTTTATTTCTCAATTATTTAACTGTAATAACTTTCTATAAATAATAATGTTGAATTTACTTTACGATATTATTACAATAATTCCTCCTGGCGCCAAAAGGCGCCAGGGGGCCACAACCACTAACTAAGATGTTCTATTGACCGTATCCCCAGCTAGAATGATTTTAGTTTGTCCTCGTATGCTAACCGCCGTACAAGTACCTACTTTCTCGAGCACGTGCCCAAGCTAGGGGTACAAAGGTGAAAGGGGAGAGACGGACCTCTGGCTGCGTGAAGTCGAGGAAGCAAGAGAAAGACGGGTCGGGAGGAGGGCGACTCACATCCATCGGACGACAGTTTACAATGACCTTGCACATTTAAAGGATTTTAAGTTCTTCGCAAAACTATCTAGATTATAACTTTTATAATTTATATTTGGAATACGATAATTCATACAATAAAGTATTGATTCGCGAATATATCAAGACCCCTTTTTCGATGTATTTTTATAATTATTCTGACTTTCATTATTAACTATTTTGACATATTACAATGCCCATTTGCTTATATAACAAAAAAAAAACTTAAAAAAAAAACTTCTAAAGTACTGGTAGAAAATGTTGGTGACTCCTGTATGACAAGCTATACAATACTATGTTACGAAAAAAATTCACTGTAAGAAGAAGTGGTGTGTTCTGTGAGCAAGTGTATACAACAATTAAAGCTGGTCATGAGGCAGATCAAAGTTCTCCTGTGCTACAGTCATACTATTACATACGTTCACTACACGTTCCATTCGTCCACATTCGCTCCTCACAATCAAACAATTAAATTGGCCAAAGCATTCGTACATCACAAGAAAATAATAAGTTAGTCCACCCCAGACCTAGGTACCAACTCACAGAAAACAAAAAAATGATATTCATACAAAAATTATTTCAGAATTATAGAAACCATGTACAAAGGAACAATACATAAAACAAATACAATTATATAGGAAAGTAATTCTTATAGATAATCCTATTCTGTGCAGATAATGAATTTTGAGGTTTATTGAAGCTATAAGAGGCCATAACGGTAACACAAGGTGGATACCGTTTAAATTTTTCACTGTTCACTATTGTTTTAAATTTCACTGTTAGTTAAGCACAGACTACTGGTGAGACTAGGCTCCAAAGTTTCGAGATATCTAATTTAAAATTGTCCATTAAGGTTATCACAAAAAATAAGGATTCATTATCATACAAGAAGAATTAAAAAAAAATATTACTACTATAGGTATAACACAAAAAATAACTCTGCAGTGCCCAAGTATCGTCAGAGTATACATACATATAAGTTAAACAGATGTCATGTTTGCTAGCTTAATCTGAGTTCTTACAGATTATACAGAATTAGGCGCCACTAAGTTTTAATTAAAACTTAGAAAATTTTCTAAAAATAAACTTAATATCTTACTAATTATATTCAAGACAATTCAACAACTTGTCTTAAATCAAACCTTAACTATTTCTATCATTTTGGAAATTAAAAAGGCAAAAATGTTATTTCAAAGGCGTCCCAAAGAAAACATTATACCCTATTCCTAACAACAGATAAACCTACACACTAACAACAACAAAAATATTTTACATATTACTACAATGATGTCTAGGTTCCATACGGAGAACAACCGGAAGGAAAACTCTAAAACACCTATACGGAAAAACGTTCCGAACAATTTTCCCTGTTATAAGCCGGAAAAGCTATAGTGTCAATAATTCTCGCCCGGAATTTTTTTAACGGCAACGAGTCTTTCAACACACCCAATTACACACTAATCCTGTTTTAAGCCGGAATCTGCTATCGTGTCAATAATCCTCGCCCGGAAATTTTCGACGGCAACGAGTCTTTCAACACACACAATAACACTCCTGTTATAAGCCGGAATCTGCTATCGTGTCAATAATTCTCGCCCGGAAATTGTCGACGGCAACGAGTCTTTCAACACACACAATTTAACACCAATCCTATTTTAAGCCGGATTCTGCTATCGTGTCAATAATTCTCGCCCGGAAATTGTCGACGGCAACGAGTCTTTCAACACACACAATTTAATCAAACGCTGGTCGCGTGTGACCATTCTCGTAACTCCACTCTCTTTGAGCTGTTTTAACGCAGAAAACACTCTTAATTTAAACGCTATCTCCTACTCAACTTCCCACATGAGATAACCAAAACACGATGGCACTCTTTTCTAACATCTCCTACTAACTTCCTACATGAGATAACCAAAACTCGATGGCACTCCTTATATATGCTAAACTAAAATTAAACTTATCTCTTTATATACCTAATTTGGTACTACTTCATAAGTAGTGACTCCTGATACAACAACCAGATGATGTGCGAACACAGCAAACACAATCAACGAACCCAGCAATTAAACGTTTTTGATTTTCTGTTCATCACCCAGGATATGGTCTATTACCCTATGACATGGCACCATCAATGATATTTATCCAAAGAAAAGAAATTACTTCTCAAAAACTAAAATTTGTTAATTCAGAACTCGGGTAGTAAAGCTAGTATTATAACATAATCATTTAAGTCTATGACTATCAGAATTAAACAATTTAAAAAAATTAAAATTTAGGCCGGAATTTCTAAAATGAATAGGAGGTCGCCGGACAATCATGCTAGTATTCCTCATAATTAGTTGATTCGATTTCTATACAAAAAAAAAAACTTATCTCTATCATCAAACTTTAGTACGTTGAAATTATCAAATGGTATCGCAATCCTTTAACTGAACCCGGCCCTGATATTTATATCATAACATAGTTTCTATAAAAACCTTATCTAAATCAAAACTGAGCTCCCACAAATATAATATAGTTATAATTTTATTATAGGACAAAACTTTACTCCAAAAAAAAAATGCGATGAGTTTCCAGGGGGTGTGCCGATCAGATCTACGCTCTGCGGATGATTACGGAGAAGCTTTTGAGTAAACATCAGAAGCTTTTCTGTGCATTCGTAGATTTGGAAAAGGCATATGATAGGGTAGACAGGGGTAAATTATGGGAAGTTCTATCAATGTATGGAGTGAATAACCGGTTGATTCGTGCCATTGCTTCGCTATATTCGGAAAGTACTGCGTGTGTGAAGGTGAACAGTCACCTTTCACCGGAGTTCTATCTTACGAAAGGTGTGAAGCAAGGGTGCGTCATGTCACCCTGGTTGTTCAATTTGTTCTTTGATTTTTGCGTCAGTGGGTTAAAAGATATAAATATAGGGGTTGAATTGAATGGTATAAAGGTATGTGCGCTTATGTATGCAGATGATTTAGTACTTATGGCTGAGTGTGAAAATGATTTGCAAGAACTTGTGTCAAGTGTGTTTGAAAATTGTGCAAAAAATGGTCTAAAAATGAATGTAAGCAAAACAAAGGTGTTGGTATTTGAAAGGGATGAAGCAAGAACGAATTGCAAAGTAACCGTAGAAAATGAATGTCTTGAGCAAGTGAATGAGTATGTGTATTTAGGAAGCATGTTTAGTCGGGATGGAAAGTGTGAAAAAGAAATCGAACGTAGGAAAGTTGCTGGTCGCAGGGTGGGCGGTGCATTAAGACCTATAATGAGAAACAACAACGTCTCACTACAAGCAAAGAAACTAGTGCATAACGCAATCCTGCTACCATCGATGATGTATGGTTGTGAAACGTGGACATGGACGAAAAAAGAAGAATGTAGTATAAATGCAGTAGAGATGAAATCTCTACGAAGAATATGTGGAAAAACTTTATGGGATATGGAAAGGAATGAAAATATTAGGAAAGAATGTGGTATGGAAGTAAGTGTTGTGACAAAGATGAAAGTTAATAAGTTGAGATGGTTTGGGCATGTGGAAAGAATGGATGCAAACAGAATGACAAAGAAAATTCATAAGGCTGAAAGGAATGGTGTAAGAAAGCGTGGGCGACCGAGAATGACGTGGATCGAACACATCGATTCCGTCCTCAAGGAAGGCCAGGTAAGAAGTAAGAGAAATAGGAGAAGCTGTATGAGAAATGGTATGTCGGTGGAAGAAGCGAAAGAAGTATGCTTGGATAGAAAAGAGTGGAGGTCCGTTCTCTCTGCCTACCCCTTACGGGACACGGCGTGATGGGTAAAAAAAAAAAAAAAAAAAAAAAAAAAAAAAAAAAAAAAAAAAAAAAAAAAGTTTCCAAAAACGATTCACACACTACGCGAATTTATCTCAGTACATCTGCCTCAACTGTTCATCATAACGAAAGGCAACCTGCTCATATGCAAAAAAAATACAACAGTGTGTGCTTTAAAAAAAATACAACGTGTATATTTTCACTTCTAATTTAGTATATCAAAATTAAAATAATGTTTCCATACAGAACCAAGACCAAAACTTTAAGCTAACCAACAAAATTATTAGCCCCCATCAATTGCCCGCCTTTTTATACCTACACTGAATTTAGGTCATGCCCGTCGAATGTACTCACATACAATCCAAGTAGTAACCTGCACCACTACTGCACGGCCTATACGTACTACGTAGGTATCCAGTTCTTATACGCTACTCAATTCTACCCAAACTATGCGACGGTATTACCTCGCAACTCGTCATCAGTGAATCTCCTATACACGATAAAACTGTGATGTTATTTCACGGATCCTTACTGTATTTTCTCCTAATGTATTTTTTTTTTAATTCAAATCACAGAGATTTTCCTACACAAGGAAGCAATCAGCTATTTTCAAAAAAACCCATGTAAACATACTGAAATCAATTATGATGATGTCTGTTACTCGACACAATTAGTACCTAATCATTAGGAAATTCATTACAACAACGAACTCGAAGTACATATTAAAACTGATAAGTAATGCTTTACACAACCAATGGTTACGGATAAAAATTGAACAATGTGAAACTTTCACCTAGACCCTTCAATGAATGTTCATATGAAAAAAAATATTTCTCTACAACTAACCCAAGAAAATAAACAAACTCAATACGGAACATTGGTTCATTTCACAAAAGCACGATTCTCCTACACTGACTGTAACTCTAACTTGATTCACATATTTGGCTATTATTCGCTAGATGGCTGTACAAAATTTCTACGTAACTAGATGCCAACAATAATAATATTCCTTATGAAAAACCCACAATCTTAGTTTCAAACTTAAATCATGTATCTTATTTAAATTTCAAAATTAACTAAGGCACTTCCCGATTAATAACTATTACTATGCTTGTTACAAATACTGACAATTTAAATTTAATCTGGGCACTTTTCAAAATGACGTCATTTTAACGGTTAACAAAATTATTATACTATGATGCAACAATTTTTAAACAATTTAAGATTCTATAGGTATTTTTTTACACAACAAAATATAGTTAGAGCTCATTATGAAACTTCAAATTCAAAATGCTAATTTCTGCATATAAAACATTTCACATATTTTAACTGGATCTCTACTGTACAATATGAAAATTGGACTCTAGATAAATTCAAACAAACCTTGGACATTTACATTATTGGATTTACAATTATTGTTATGCAATATCAATTAATTATTTAAATAATCACTCATATGCCCCACGGTGATTGGCGACACTTTGTAACGGTTATTTTCTTCTTCCACTTCTCACAAGTTTGGAGGGCCATTATAACGTAGATTCTTCTCAATCTTAATACAATACTCTCCTACCTTTATCTCCCACGCCAATCCTTTCCTCAAATATCAAACCATGGGCTGTTGAGACCTCCTTCCTTCTGAGTGAGTAGAAGATGGGCTGGAACCGTGATCTCAGGTGATGAGATGTCTTCTCCAAGCTTTCCATAAATACAAATATGCCTCGGCTAACTATGCGGAAAGCAAGATCGCTCAAGTTTTTACAGCGATTCGTAATGATTCGGAGTGATTATTAAACATCAAAGACGGAATTACACAACACACGTTTATTCCTCTGGTAAATCAAGATGCAAGTTATTTTTGGTTAACAGACAATGACATAATATGCAATTAGTATCTATTATTTACTTATGATTATTATAACACGATCTTTAGTTAAATTCAGGAGTCACACTTTTCATAAATGTCTAATTATTTGTATTACTTTATATGGCACTTATCGTTCAATTAATTTTATATTCTTTTGAGATACATAATCTTATAATGCACTCGGAATACAACACTAATACGTTTTCGGGCACACATTTTCGTAATTACAATGTTTTACACAGACTTTATTTCTCAATTATTTAACTGTAATAACTTTCTATAAATAATAATGTTGAATTTACTTTACGATATTATTACAATAATTCCTCCTGGCGCCAAAAGGCGCCAGGGGGCCACAACCACTAACTAAGATGTTCTATTGACCGTATCCCCAGCTAGAATGATTTTAGTTTGTCCTCGTATGCTAACCGCCGTACAAGTACCTACTTTCTCGAGCACGTGCCCAAGCTAGGGGTACAAAGGTGAAAGGGGAGAGACGGACCTCTGGCTGCGTGAAGTCGAGGAAGCAAGAGAAAGACGGGTCGGGAGGAGGGCGACTCACATCCATCGGACGACAGTTTACAATGACCTTGCACATTTAAAGGATTTTAAGTTCTTCGCAAAACTATCTAGATTATAACTTTTATCTATAATAATAAAGGAAAGTGCCTGACTGACTGACTGACTGACTGACTCATCAACGCACAGCCCAAACGGCTAATCGTAGAGAAGTGAAATTTGGAAATCAGGTAGGTCTCAATACAAAACCTTCCACTAAGAAAGGATTTTTGGAAATTCCACCCCTAAGGGGGTGAAAATAAGGGTTGAATGTTTTTCAAAGTATGCGAATATCTCGGAAACTAGACATGGTACGAACTTGAGATTTGGCATATGAATTCTTCTACAGAAATGAGTGTTAGCGTATTTGGCAATTTTTCCAAAATTTAACTAAAAGGGACGAAAAAGGGCACATATAAAAAGGGATGATTTTTAAGTGCCTCCTAAAAAGTTTAAAACTGGTTTTATCGAAATTTCAAAAAAATGATTTCTTCAGAAAAAGTCAAATTATACTATTTCGTTTTCAAAAGATATCATTAATTAGAGGGTAGGGGGTGAGGGGCACTTTTCCAACGTGTATGTGTGTGTATCCGTCCCCTCTTTATAACTTTTGATTCGCTTGATGCACAGATCCTAAAATTTCAGAAACTATTGAATACTTTAAGTATACAAAATTTGTATACTCAGAATTTTGAATTTTTTTTTCAGTCAGGGGTTATCAACCTTTGAATTTTTATTTAATTTTTCCATATATCTCAAAAACCATAAAATTTAGAACCCTAAAATTGTGTACGTATATAGAAAAATACAATATCTAAAATATAATTTAATGAAGAAGTTCCAGGATTTCTCAAACTTTTTTTATAAAGAAAAATATTTTTTTTATGACAAATTTACGAGTTTCAGTGCCTATATTTCAGAATTTTATAAAAATATCGAAAAACGCCGAAACGCTACAACTAGATAATTTATTTTTCTATAAAAAATACATACATCATAGCAGTACATCTCAAACTTTTCTTAACAATTTTTGTAAAAATTTAATTTATTGACGACATCGTTTCATACAATAAACATACATACACCGCGAGCTGGTCCGGTGCAGCGTGTATGAATATATACGTAGGTAGGTATACCCAACCCAACCTACTTTCTCCAATACACGTGACGAAACTATTGCGTAATCTACAATAATAATAATATAGATTTGAACTAGCCGACCCGTCAAACTTCGTCCCGCCTTGGAATATAAATAATATGTTCGAGATTTTATGTATAACTTTAAGTTGATTTCAGTTTAAAGTTATTTAACACAGACGACGACGTGGTCCTTATATTATTGAATTTGAATTAGTATAATGATACATTCATTATTACCTTTTTAACTACTGTAACCGCTGCATCTGTTATAAAACATATCATTATATTACATATTTACTATCAGCATTCCGTGAATCGTATCATTCATCAAACAACTGATTCCTGTCAAACGCCTGATTTAATTTCAAAATTAGAAAAAATGTAATAATAATATGGAAGTTTTATTTTTATTCCGTGCAACTTTTTTCTTTCATAAGACCCTTCAGACAAAAGCAAACACGACAAAAAAATGGGCGATATAAGTTCAGCTGTTCTCATAGGGTAAGAAACACGTAGAATGCCGATTCTGACTAGCGCCAACCGGCGCAAAGAATGTTACTATGCATTTGAATGGGGAAACCCACAGAAAAAGCAGGAACCCGCTTGCCGAGATGCCCATTTAAATGCATGGAAACCATAGACAACAATCTTTGAGCTGGTCGGCGCGGATCGTAATCGGCTTTCAACGTGTTCTTACCCATACGATGACCGCGCAAATTAGCGTTCCATTTTTATATAAGAGATAAATAATACACTTTCCGTGAATTCAGACAAACACTTTACGTACCTACCTACTTCAATATATTTTTCGTACCATGCATCCTGTACAGCGATTCTGAATTGTTTTTTTTACGATCGACATTAAAATCATTATGTAGGTACCTACCTATTTTAGTAATTTATTATCTCTAATAAAATAATTTACATGCCTCTTTTTACTATCCGGTATCCGGCAGGATATTATTTACGCCGCCGGATAGACCGGATATCGGATAGTTGCCGATATCCGTTTCATCTAATAAAAAATATAAACAGTGGACAGTTAATTTTCTTCCTACTCTACATTGTCGAAAATTCGTTTATAGTCGAACGCCAATTACTTATACCATTAGAATACTGAGGTTGACCACCTTTCATTTGAAATACATTTGAAATACAGATTAACGTCTAAATATATATGAATAAAACAATAATTAGAGAAATCCGTGATAAAATACATTAAAAGGTCAAAAAATAAAATAAAACAATAAAAGTCACACTGATAAAACACAAAAAGTAATTGCTTTTTTGAAACTGTAGAAAAAAAGAGCATAAGTTTTATCTTTACAAAGTACATTATATCAAAAATTTTGGAAAAAAACTGAGAAATTTGCAAAAAGCAATGCCGGTCTTAAAAACCCATGTGTATTTTTTAATGTACCTAGATAAGTATTAGATAAACACCTCACTTCCTTAAACCTCAACCGGTTAGAAAAGGCACAATGAGCCTCGGACGACTTCGAGCGCAATGGAGAGTTCTTTATGCCTAACCTATTCTCCTGAGTGGGTCCAAGGCCTCCCGTATTATGGGGTGGTTTGGGGGGAACCGCCACGGGCTTGATTTGTGTGCGGCTGGCTTTTTGGCAATCGGGCTAGGGTTTGGCTTTGTGCGGATCGGGTTTGCTGCGGTTTAGTTTCCTCCGGGCTGGCTTGCGGTGAGCGGGGGGGCTTAAAAGGGAGAATATTACGTTATTATAAAAATGGAGACCTACTTTACGTGGTCATCGCATCACGCCTGGAGGCCAAGTCGAAATATTACCGACAGCTCGAACGTTATCAATTTGTTGTTATTTCCATAGAGATAACGTAAAAACTGTTGTTCAACGTGCGTTAAACAATGTTGTTCCAAATTCCGAGTCAAAAAAATAATTCTGTCAGTTATTCAAAATTAACGTTAAACGTTACCTCAAAATCTTTGGAAATATTACGACGCTGCTATTATATTGAAGACGAAACGCATTTTTTTTTGTTTGGAAACCATTTTTAATTTGGTAAACGCGTTAACGTTCGGAACGTTAACAGTTTTCACGTTTAACGTTATTTATTTCGACCTGAACGGCTGGACCGATATCGTTTATTCTTTTTATGTCGTGTTTGCTCAGGATAAGATATTTATGAACTAAACTTCGAACCTACGACCAGACAAACAACAACAAATCAACGTGAAAGATATAAATTGAAATGTTAAAAAAAACGTCTGTAGCTTGAAAAATGCCCAAAGCAGATAAAAATAAGTGTTTTAAAGATAATTAATTTCATTGCTTTTCGAGACCTGAATATTTTTTTATTCATATCCAGCAATATAAAAATTGATTTCAAATAACGTCATTTGATGGAATAAAAGTTATTCGAGTTATTTTTTGGGATTCTCTTAGAACAATGTCAGTCAAGTTAGCGAAATTTTTAAGTTCGCGGGCTGATTCTATTTGTATAAGAAGCACATATTTTTTAAATACAGATTAATAACGACAAATATAAATAAAAATATAGTAATTTAATGGAAATTTTAGAATATATATTTAAAAAAAGAAATGTTGATGATGTTTCTTATTATTATTAATTTTGATGCGAATATAATTAATTCTGCATTGTTTAGGAAGAGAAAGCAAATACAGTAACACGTGAGCGAAGCCACGGGTAACTAGCTAGTAATTTATATTTGGAATACGATAATTCATACAATAAAGTATTGATTCGCGAATATATCAAGACCCCTTTTTCGATGTATTTTTATAATTATTCTGACTTTCATTATTAACTATTTTGACATATTACAAAGATCATAACTTGACTTTAATTCGACATTATTTAACCAATTTCATTCCGACTAATGCATTTGTTTTAAAAGATGTTTACAGGTGACGCTGCACTAACTATCGAAAAACTGATAGATAAACAATAAAAATGAAGAGTCTTCTATAGTTCTATCACAAAAATTCTATCGAAAACCGGTTAATGTGTGAATAATAAATTTTGTGATAGAACTTTTGAAGACTCATCATTTTTATTTTGAAATGGACTATCACCAAGCACCTACCGTCCAAAACATTGAAGATCTTGACTGACAGATGTCAAACGTCAATCAAATTAAAAAATAGAAAAGTTCATATTGTCAAAGAAAGTTACTTCAATTAATCTTTCTTTTCTTTAAAATTAATTTCTATTATCTAGAGAAAAAAAGTCTACTATTTTTTTTCTTTCATAAGGACCTTCTGACAATACCGAACTCAACGAATAAAGAATAAGTGAAATTGGTCCAGCCGTGCAGATATAGTTTCTTGGATTCTACTTAGAATCTCGTATTTTTCATACGATCCTGTCAGGATGAACTGTGCACACTAAAGGTGCACAAAATAGAGTATACTTTCTTGATTGTTGATAATACAGTCACTATTTAGGAAATAACATAGAGAAATAACTGTCACTGTTATTTCGATGGTGTACAATATAACGGTAAAAGAAAGTATACTCTACTTCCAGCTCTGGCATTATGTTCGTTTGGTTTAAATGCACCCTTACTGGGCAACGATCGGGCCGAGTAAGTATGCACACTGCACATCTCCATATAAGATGTTTTGCCACTAGAGCACCAGAATAAAAATCAGACACGACACAGACATGACAAGTTTAGTAGAGGGAATAAACAGAGAAGAAGATTCTGGAAAGAACATGTGTCCAGGATGGTGGGCATAATAATATGAGCTGTGAAGAGCTAGAGATGGCATGCCACAATTCGACAGGCTTGGGAGTCCACGTCATATGAGACAAACAACACAGCAGGAAAATAAGAGGCCAACAGGTCTAGTAAAAGAAGAATAACTTGTAAAAGTTTCCCCTTGTGAGGTCAACAGTTTGCATATAAATAATTATTTTCGTCCACGAAAACGATTCATGAAACATGAAAATGCGTACTTACTCAGACGAAACACACCGCAAGCCTATACAATATGAGTATCTAAGAACACCGCAAGAAGGATGTACCAAATTTTAATAAGAAATTCGTTGTAGGATTCTGTGGCTGGATGGTATCCCCTCACGCGTAATGGAATCTTACCGAGTGTTCAACATAAAATTGTTTCCCATCAGCCATTGTTAAAATATATATATGCAGCCCCCATACGGCCTCCACAGCTGATGATATCTCCAGCCCCGTGATGGAGGCGTTGTTGTGTTGATGACGAGATGGGGTCTGCCTGCTGCTTGCCCTACTCGAGTCCTACATACTGTCGGAGAGGTTCATATAATCAGAAACGGACTGGCTTTGCATTTCTATGCCACCCTATTTACAATGGGTGATTTTTTATTACATTTTGAACAAAAGTTCATTCATTTATACCTTTTGGTTATGTAAAATGTTAAAATTTTGAACCATGACTAATTGAAAACTAAACGCTAAATAATGTTAAAATATTCCCACTTTGCTGCGGAACAAGACAGGCTCCTGGCACTCGGACTGACCACACTCAAGGTTAGAAGAATGAGAGGCGACCTTATAGAAGGCTACAAGACCTTGCATGGGCGTTACCACTTACCCAGCTTTAGTGGGATGTTTGTTTTGAATCAAAACACGCATCTCAGAGAACGTTAGCTCAAGCTCATTAGAAGTAAATTTAACTCAAATCCGGCCAACATTTTCTCACAAATCGTGTATTTGAAGTGTGGGACGAGTTGCCTGCCCACGTAGAAAATTGAAATTGGCAAATACAAAAGAAGATTTCTTCAATGAAGAATACGAAATAATTGAACACGTATTAACAAAGATTTAAACCAAACAAAAGCACAAATATTAAAAATATAAAAAGTGGACAGTTCTTCCTACTCTACATTGTCAAAAAATTCGTTTGTAATCGATCGCCAAAATGCAATTTGTCTAGGGCACCAGGTTGACACTGTTAACGCTACGAGTGTTAATGTTTTCAAAAATAGGTTAGACAAATATTTGGTTAATAATTGATTCTGCAAGCTAGATATGGGCACATCAGATATAAACTGCTCGTCTATTACCTATAATAATAATTATTATTATAATGTACCGCTTCATTTCTTATTTTTGGGGCTTGCGTAAAAGCTTAGAAAAAACTACTTGAAATCAGCTATTCCAAGAGGGGCTGGCGCGTATAGTTTTGCCCAACTACGATTCTTATCATAATTAGCACGTTTGATAATGAGACTTAGAGTTTAAAATACAGGCAATCCGCTCCTGATAGTCTTCATATGTACATTGTACAGACATAGGCCTTCCAGCACCTGACTCGTCTAATGATTACTGGCGCCGGTACATAGTAAAAGGGGGTAACAACATAATGTATTATTTAACTGGAATTACATATGCGCTTATTACTGAGTCTTGCGGTAAAAGTTTCCTCGTCTTAAAACACCTAAGTATTAACACTTTATATTTACGAACCTAGAAATGATGGGGTTGTTTTTGAGTTTGCAATATTGCTGTCACATTTTGTTGAAAACCCTAACATTAATATATTTCTTCTACTATAATTATAAGAGTTTCGCACGATTCAATTAGAACTAGTGGTGAACGACCAGTGCTCGAAATTCGAAAATAGCTTATTTAAATTCTCATACTAAATTTGGGTAATAACTACAATGGTTTACAATATCCCGCCATTTCCCGCTCCACCTTCCATTTGAATATACCGCCTTCAAAAAGCTTTCTGCGCCCATTATGAGGCGCTATTCATTTTTACATTTGTTTCTATGAAGTTGATGTTCTTTATAAGTACTTAGTCTGTGGAAGTGTGTGTGTGTGTGTGTATCAAATACATATTGTTTCTAATGTTTTTTTTATTGATTTAATATATTTGTATGCATAATTAAAACAAAAATATTAGCATTCGCCACTCCTCTATATGTATAAACTATAAGTCTGCGAAATTACATACTCCTCCGTCCGCCAATTTTTCGTAAAAATAGTCACAAAGTTTTTCCTTCACGTATTAATATATATGTAGATAGATATAATTCTTATGAGTTGTCTACTCGTCTTTTTTATAATATACATTCTAAGCCTTTAATTTACATTTTTCAATTTCTTTCATATATCTATATAACGACATCTTAATTACTCTCATGTACCACATACTTACTTTAGTTTTTTGTTCATTTTTGAAAACTGCAAATATTTTTTTAAACTAATTATACTTTTGTATGCTTCTTTTGCAGATAAAACTTATGACGTTCGTATAAAGTACTTGAAGTAAAAGTGTATTAACGGCGAATAATAAAATATTTTCCAATATTTTAATGAATCGACTTAGTGCTTTATTACCAATCTGACTAGTTTCGAAAGTACACTCCTACATGGACATGGCAGACAGTTTGTTTAAAGTTTTTAAGTATCCTTTGAGAAAAAAAGCAATGTTTCAATTTCACCAATACAATTTCAACTCGTTAACTTACACAGTTTTTTTTTTTATTTTAACCAAGCAAGGTCTGATGTTAAGTGCAATAAAATGGCCTCCAATGGGATCTTTCAGTCGGTGTTTCCATGGTAACAACCGACTTATGACAGCTTTTTACTTTGTCACCATGGGAACACCGACCGAACGAAACCGTTGGCAGCCATTTTTGTTGCACTTGACTTCAGCCTCTGAAGTGTTCAGGTAAGATATAAGTACAATAAATTACAAAATGGTGTGGAATAATTAGCCACAAATAAATAAATAAACATGTACGTACCTATCGATTTAGAATTCGAAACACAGAGGGCTTATATGGAAAAGTCTAAAGATGTTTCAAAGATCAGCTAAGGGTATGTATCAATTGCAGTTATAAAAAATCAAATTTTCAATATTAATAACTAATAATATTGCATAACTTTTTTAATTTAACCTTTTTTACTAAGTTCATACATTTTATTTAAGCGGACATCTTGTTTACTGTGGTATCCAAGCTACGCTAATTGACACTAAACTTCAAGCTCACACTGTCCCTTTTCCGCTTTCATTAATTTACTGCCATCAGTGAAAGAGAGAAATATAGAATGCTTTGTACTTGTCTCAAAGAATACGGCGTTCGTGTAGTGTTACGGTCGCTTTTCTTTTCTAGGAAAACGAATTATTAGATTTTAGATTCGGGAAAGTGTCAAACAAAATTGTACCCCGTGGAACAAAACAAATGCGCATTTTACTGATAAATGCTGAATAAGAGACATGCAAAAGTGTCTGAACTCTAAAGGTAAAGATCCTTTCTATTGTTGGGGTAGCTACCCCTACAATCACGTCGGTTGAAGTCTGAATATATTCAATCCACGAATTTCTGTAATTTATCTCACCGAGTACCTACCCACATGAATGCTGGTGAGAAAAAAATAGAAATGTCTCTAATAAAAAGAGAAATTTCGTCCGATTCTTAAGATCAAGCACCTTTCTAATTTCATAAAGCCCCCATTCACTATAACTCCATGAGTCAAAATGGAGTGATGTCACTTTGTTTTGACAGATGTGAAACTTTAGTTTATTTTTCGAATTTTCGAATCATTTAAATGAGATGTTTTTTTTCCATTTTGTGCCGCTAGAGGCGCCCTAGCTAATCCGGTCTATTGTCAAATTCAGTGCTGCCATTGCGGCTATTTGGAACGAGAATATGTGGCGAAAAAATCTAAAAGGCGACAGGTAGCCACTTGGGTTACTTCCCTTTTAGCGAATTTTCACCTTTCGGATACTAAATGACCTTTTTTAGTGAACTCCCACCTCTCTTCGGATACTAAAATACCTACCAAATTTTCAGTTGGGCTACTTTGCGTTTGAAAAACGGCGTTGGCAACACTGGTCAAATTAACGTTTATAACCTCAACCATATGAATGTCCGTGTGTGTCACTGTGTTATGGTCGGTTTTGTCTTTCGTAAATAAATACTTTGAGCTTTTTGTTTATATTTTGTGTTACAGTAAAAATGAAAAAAACAATTTATCATTCTAGTTTATTTCAAATTAAACAACTTATATATTATTATAAGATAACTTACAATATGTTTAGAATAATCATTGTCCTTTTTTTTACATACTATTACAAATAAAATTGATTATCTTATTTTATTTTTTATATACATACATACATATGGTTTACCTCCTAGAAAAATCCACTTTTGCAATCATTAATAATTAAAATGTTAAATTGTTTAATTGAGAAAACAAAAAAGAGAGGAGATATATTAGCATAATATTCATCAGTCAATGCTAGATGGTATGTTTGACAGCTGTCATAGTTTGACAATAGACCGGATTAGAAACGCTGCCACCTAGTGTGTATTGTCGGAAGCTCCCCAGAAAACCTCCCATTAAAATCCACTACGTTAATACACACATAGTGCTATTGTGGGAAAATTATTTTTTATGTCGTCGAATAATAATTTATTTAGATATGTTTTTTTTTATCTAGATCGGTGGTTCTTAACTTTTTTGGAGGTACCGAGCCCCACCTGTTTCATATGTGAATTCACCGAACACTTTTTAATTTGAAGAGAGGTTCAGTGATAAGTTCTTAATATGAGTCAGGTATGTGTTGACCGCCGCCAAACCCCTGGTGTTAGATCGAATCCAGGCTAAGAACCACTGATCTAGATATTTTACTAAATATTTAATATTTCTTGAATAAAAACGTTGATGATAATAAAAAATGGTAGAGAAATGGCTTTTGAAAATATCAAACAAATTCATCAATTTGGTCTACAAAGCTTCGGGAATCATCAATTTTGTAAAATGCAGTTGACATTCAGTGAAACAATCAGATTTCATAATATAGTGTGAAAATCGACGTACAAAAAGTTAACCAAAGCTAAATAAGTGCTGTAGTGTATTACGAAATGAAAATGGCGATTTTTGGTTGGATTTACAAAAAGCCGAGGGGAGAAGACATTAATATTATCTCTAATGAACACACTGTATATCATTTTGTAAAGTAAATTATACATCTCTTTAATATAACATGAAGGAAAGCGATCTATTTTATCCCGACTCTAAGGAACTCGGTAGGTGCCTATTATTTACCTACCTGCGTAATTTCATTTTCAACATTGTACCCTCCTAATACGCACCATACTTTGTAACTTTCAGTATGACTACATACCACCGCATAAAATAACATGAAATGACAAAATAACACAGAAAAGTAAAACCAAAAGGGTAAACGAAGTTGTAGTGGTTGGTAACATGGCGGTTACGATACCGGTTTTCGTACCTACTCTTTCATGCCGAGGTCCGCGGTTCGATCCCAAGTGCCGAGAATCTTCCTCTTTCATGACACAAGCTTTAAGTAGCTTACTGTGAAAGAGTCAGAGAGTGTATTTGTGTTCACTTTTAAGTGAGCACAGATTCATTTACAAAAAAAACTTTATTTGAACATTTTTAACTTCAACATCCCACAAGGATTACTTGGGAGTGTTATCAAGAGTGCTTCATCAATAATAATTATTGTGCTCAACTATACTCAAAATCATCGTGCGGGAAGGTTATATTTGAAGCTCTCGACTACCATTCGTCCTGATATTTTGGGACCTTCTTGGCTCAACTTTCCGGCAAGGCTACATAAATCTTGTCCTATTTTAGAAAAATACAATAATTGGTAATTTTGTTGAAGTACGCACCCACTTAATTGACGTGTCCGATGTCCATAGACCCATCCATTAGGATTAGAACGTCGTCTTAATGCATCAGCATTGTTGTTGCTCATATAAAGGCCTTCTTGATCAAACCTCACAGGTTTTTCTCGGATAACGAGGAAATGGTTGTCACTTAGAATCTCACCACGCAACTACAGGACTACAGGAGCTCAAGTAGGAAAGTACCACTAAAATAACACTAGCGACTGAATGTCAGGATTGACAATTTGACAATGACGAAATAGACTAGGAAAAGCTGAAATAAAAGTAAGCCAGCTTCGAAAGACGAACAAAGAAATGAAAACTGACAGCAAGATCCGCATGTATAAAACCTGATGTGTGCGACCCATCTTCATGTAGGCACAGCATAGAAGCTAAGAAGGCAAACGTTTAAAACAGAGATCAGCCGATATTCTAACAGTGCTAGTACCTAATTATTCTACTGCGTTGTTGTTGTTATTTACTTTTATAGATTACATAACTTAATAAGTTTCTAAACGTCTGTTAAATCTTTTTTTTTCTGGAGGCGAAGTATTTTTGCAATAGGTAGGTACTTGGTAGGGGAACTGGGGGCATAACCGCCCCCACAAGCTTTGAGTGTATATAAGTGAGTTAAAAAACCATTAAATGGGTTAAAAACCATTTTATTTATAACATAAAACAATTGTATAAAAATTATGTATTCTACAGTAAAATCAAACGAAGCTTAAATTAATATCAATAAATTGAAAAAAAAAGAATGCTGAAAAAAACGGTTGTGCCCCCACAGTGAGGGCATAACCGACCCCCTACAGAATTGTGGGCACAACTATTTTTAGTAACACCAAATCACTTCTTTGAAGATATTTTAATCTTTAAATATCGTCTACATCCATACTGTCATCAGAATCCTCATAGTAGCAATTGTGACACAAAACTAAATCACTGTTCTTCTCTTGAGGAATGTGTTTTTAGTGATTTTGTGGAAAACATCTGGAGTGAAATATTTTATTACAGGTGTCACATTTCAACCTTTGCAGACACCACATCCATCTTCAACTTTGTTAGTCGGTCTTATTAGTTTTCCTTTTCTTTGGGATTTTTGGGCTATTTGCGGAATATAATATATGCGGTTGTGCCTCTACGCGGTTCTGCCCCCATCAGACAAATTTGTTAGTAACAAGAATATTTCGTTTATTTTATATCTTAAGTTAGCGGTAAATGTGCAAAAAATACATTAAATATCTTTTGAATGCACTCATTACAATATTTTTCACAATTACATGCAATATAAGTATAAAAAAGTACATTGAAATCAAGAAAAAAATATAAGAAAATTACCAAAAATAACAAAAAATTAAATAAAACAGGAGACACACAAAACATACGGCACTCACACGTGCGAACTGAACAAGTACTGTATTACTATCTCCCTAGCAGTGAAAGTGGTCGTTTTAGGAACTATTTTTTTACAAAAATATTCGAAAACTGTTGTGCCCCCATATGCGGTTATGCCCCCAGTTCCCCTACATGTGTTTTCAAGCTGAACTCTGAAAGAAAAATGTTCTATGTAGTGGGTAGTGTAGAAAAAATTAAATCTTCAACACAATCAAAAAGAAAGTCTTTTGAATTTACTTTTGTATTACTATGTAAATTACTTTCAATTTAGGTTAACATGATCAAACGTTTTTTTTTCTCTATAATACGATATAAAATGCCAACTCTTGGCAATTGGAAAATTGTGGATTTAAACATTTTAGATGATTTTCTGGTCTGAGACCATTGTGTGCTCGTAATTAAAAAAGTATTCTGTATTAAACCGTCTTATCAGATGTTACAATGTCGTATGTTATTTTATCTGATGTCATTTAGCCTCAGCTCGACTTCTTCTCCGTATTAAAAGGTAAGATTTACCTGATTCCGGAGTATTTTTCAAGCTATTAAGCCCTGCTAACGACGTTTATATGTTAATACAGTTCCCTCGCTAAGGCGCATTTATCAAATCTCAGGCTGGTTCGTGTTCATATGAAATATTGTAATAATACTCTCACTTACCGTACTTTGTAGCAAAACATCTTTTTTCTACAATAACGATATAGTTAGGTCTGATTATGTTGATCTTTAGATTTTCAAATCTTTCTTGCCTGTTTTACCTATGTACACAATTTCACCCTATTATCAGCTTATTTCTATGCTTTGACAATATCCCTTTTCAACAATACGAGGAGTATAATGAAGATGGACCAAATTTTCAGTTAAAACCAAATGTGTGAGTTTGGCTTAATCCAAAACCCACAAAAACAAACTTCTAAGCATCGAAAAATAAATTCCTTAGACGAATCCTGGGGATAAAGCGGAAAACCGTCCGATTACGAAAGTTTCAACTTCCTGTGACAATGGTAATCCTGAATCGTCGACTGAGCTTAGTCAGTTATGTCCTACGTATGTTCCCCGAGATTATGTAATGGAAACCCATTTTTTGGCAGATCAAGGCTCATCATCAAGAAAGCGTACGATGGAGACCTTCTGGATGCCGTAAAATAAATTAGTCAGGTCAGTTGGTCCAGTAGCTATGTAGTGTCTCTACTTTGGACGATTTTTCAACATGTTAAACTAGTTGATGTCATCGCCAGCCCACTTGGAAATTGTGGCGTTCTGATATCGATGACTCACGGTATTACTCGTATATAGTATGTTCAGTTCAGGATGATTCTGAAAGTATTGTCCTGCGTGAATGAATAGGTCTGACGAAACAGTAGGTATAATAATAAAAAAACACAGATAATATTATATCCACAGCCTTTGCATGAACCTCAACAATCAATCAGAATTTTATTAACACTAAACAAACTTTGCAGAATTTATTATTATTAAAAACTTCTTTATTAACATTTTTTTATTTCGTACCTCAGACCACTCAACAGCGTTACGAGCTTTCATCACGACAAGAAACTTGTACGTAGGTACGTTTTAAATAACTTCTACCTCAGATCATTTACTGTCTACTATTATTGTTTGTCTATTGTTATCTATGGTCTCTATGATGAATAATTATTATCTTTGGAATTGAACAGTGATGACAAAGGAACGTTATTTAATTTATTCAAAACTAGCTGATACCCGTCTTGCTTTACGTTGTTGATTTGGCTAGTCAGACTTGAGCCGTAGGTTATTGAACAGGTTTTGTATGCAGCTTTCCCCTTCTCAGGACCAGTAGGCCTAGACAAAATGCATTTGGCAATCGACTACAAACGACTTCGATAATGTAGAGTAGGAAGAAAATTAAATGTCCATTTTTTATATTTTATATTATAAGGATCATTGTTTGTTTTGAATAAATGTTTATATGTTCCAGTGGACAGTTAATTTTTTCGCACTATACATTAGCGATATCTTTGTTTGTAGTCGAACGCCAATTTGAATTTGTCTACGGCGGCATTTCACGCTAAGATTTAGAATCTGTACCCAGCTAATGTTTCAAAAAAGGAAAAAATAAGAGTCACTGCTAAATATGCGAAAAATTTGAAAAACTAATGTCACTTTCAATATTTATAAAAAAAAATAGAAGATGAGGAAAAATTAATACTCACTGTTGAATACGCGAAAAAATTAAAAGAAGAATGTAGTTATACATAGGTACCTACCTACCTAGTATTATAATACGTGTAGTTGTTCCTAATGAAAACCTGTGTGTAGATATAGGTACCTACCTACCTAGTATTATATTATGTATAGTTAGTTTGACCTACTTATGACTGTAGTGATAAATTTAATGAGGTACCTTAGGAGAGAGAGGGTGCAAGCGAATTCTGCTTTACCGGCTTTAGTCATCTGTCATGGCGTACATATTTTATAAGAAGTTTCGGTGAAAATCTTTATAAAATAAGAATTAAAAGACTTCTACTTATATTTTTTGTATTTCAAATCAAACTTCGATCGATTTTGTACATTTTCATACCGTAATGCTACAGTTCTACACAAAATTTAGACGTATAATTTTACTTTTAAAACATGACTTTCTCATTTTTGTATGAAGATTTTAAATTTTTAGAAATTTGTAAATAATTTAAAATATATTTAATGAAATGTAAATATTTGTATCTCAGATTACCACAATTGTATTTGCGAAAAACTGCGAAGAAAAATATTCAACGCAGAACCTACGGTTTTAGCGTGATGCTCTGACATACAGTTGGAGTGAAACAAATAAATAAATAAATAAATATACATACATTACTGAATTATTATGTAGATTAGAACAAAATGAAATTTTGTGTACAGCAATGAGCTATATACATGTGTACAGTAAAACCTCTAGTAACGAGCTTAATTATTCCATAGAGTATAATAATACTACTTTATTTATTCGTTCCAGAGTCTTACTCATTATTATGTGAGACAAATTTTCCCGTATTATTATACTTGTAACACAATGTATATTGAACAAATACAATGCATCAGTTTTTGTAAAATATTTTTTTTTACTTTAACGTATTATTATTAGAGCATAATAATTCAAGTCGTTGATGTACCCACACCAGTTAAATGAGCACGGCAAGATAACCAATTTTAAACCTCGTTCTCGCTTTTCAATGATTTAACGTTTCTTTTTACTTTTATACAAAAATTGTTCTTTAAAGAGATTACACTATATAGGTAGGTTCATGCAATATTTATTATGAAATAATAACCTTGTCGAAATAACAAAACCTAATTAATTATTATTAATTAACCTTATCTATAATATAAAAGAAAGTCGGGTTAGTGCGAACACTTATAACTCGAGATCGGCTGAACAGATTTTTATCATGTTTAGTTTATTAGATTCTTCTCCACTCCGGATAACAGAATAACTATTAAAAAATCGAAAAATGGATGGTAAATAGTATGAAATAATATAATATTAAAGTTAGTATGGAACGGGCTTCCTAACAACAACAACGCCAGCTGTGAAAAATCCCATAACACGTTATGTTACGTTACCCAGCAATATTTTATTGGCGGGACGAAGTTCGATGGGTCAGCTAGTTAATAATAATAAGTGGACCTTTAGTCAAGAAATTCCATTCGTTTGAAAAATGTTGTCATATTAGGTAGGTATGTTGTTTTTATTAGTTTTGCATTGTTATTTTAATGATCAATAAAAATTTGAATTTGTATTAATATTATATTTTTTTTAATACAAAATCAGCATTTAAGTAGGTTTTCCCACTTAAAGGCATATAGAGGCACCAAGAGCTCTTCATTTCGCTAGATCTCGCGCAGCTTCGATTACCCCTCCCACACCATGTCCAAATCCCTCAGCTCCGCCTCAAAGGAGCTGAACCCGGTGTGACAAGTGGAACAGCGTTCTCCTCGTCCAACTGTCATTCGGCATCCTTAGCCTTAAGATGTACCAGCCAAGTCCATCCCCTCTATAATAGTAGATGTGATGGACCTTCGCTGGGCGTATAGAATCGTTGGTATCTACACTCTTAAACCCTAAATTCTCCTAATATGTACATACATTTTTCATATATTCATCAAAATTATACATTTCAAATGCATCTAAATTACAAAAATGTGTCTGACGTTCGAACTAAATAATTGTCCACGTCATGCCACCATGAAAGAACTACGAAGAAAAATAAAAATGGTCACTTAAGTATTCTTCAATAAAGTAACATGTGATACGCTTATAAAAAATGATACCTCACGCTTATAATATTTTCGATCAACGTTATTACATATCGTTACATCTTTATACGATGTGCTAACTCGACACTTGATCAATAAATACTAGACAGTCCCCTATATAAAAAAAAATCACTTTTCGCCAACGCACCCAGCGTAGGCCCATCACTTCTACCATTATGGAGAGGAGATGGACGTGGCTGGGACATGTGTCGCGCTATGACAGTTGGCCGAGGATTGCGCTGTTCTCCTTCCCATCAGGGTCCTGAAGACGAGGAAGACCCTCTCACATCGTGTTCCGCTCCTTCGAGGCGGAGCTGAGGAATTTGGCAATGGTGTGGAAGGAGGTCATAAACATTGCGCAAGATCGAGAGCGATGGGGAGCTCTTTTTGCCTCCCCATTCCTCTGTGGGGCGTAAATGAAGTTTGGGTTGGATTGGATAAAAAAAAAATAAGTACCTAGCTATAACTATTTATTTATTAACTTTTGTTTTTTTTATTTGTATTTTTTTTTTATTGACCATTAATAATTATTATTGTATCATTTTATGTAGCTAGCCTCGACGTATTTTTGTAATGATGAAGTGGTTGGTAGCTTAGCGGCTATGATGCCGACTTTCGTACTGTTTCTGGACGTCGAAGATTCGATCGCAGGTGTCGACCATTTTCCTCTTTTACGACACGAGCTTTTAGTAGCTTACTGTGAAAGAGTCAAACAATGTATTTGTGTGAGCACAGAATCATTCTTCAAAAAAAAGTTAATTATTGTGTCTTATGTAAAGAGATATACCAAGGTACTTAATAATAATGTGATTTCAAGTAATAAAACTAAAATATGAACTTTTTCAAAAAATTCCCGAGAATATTTTTTGTCTCTTTACGTACATTTCGTTTGATCAAGTGTCGAGATATCACGTTGTGTGTATAATGCCTATATGGTTCCCTTGAACTTTTTCAATATTGAAAATGATCATGGGAGAGTTTATGTGAAATATATTCTATCCCGTATTAAATTTAACTTTAGCGATGAGTCATGAGGAAGGTTCTTTCTCTTCAATAACACCCCTAATCTGAACCTTTTATTTCCAATAATAACAATAAACCTACCCTGTCTATATACACCAGTTGTAGCGCCATTTGGCCGAAATTTAGATATTTTTCTTATGTAAGAAACATCTTATTATATTATAGTTCGCCAGCAGGGCTATTCATGAAAAAGATTAGTTCGAACTTGGTTATTTTCTTCAGGTGCATTATAATAGGAATAGGTACCTACCTATATAGGCGCTTAGAAATATATAATATACTATCTACTTACTAGCTTTCCCGACAGACATTGTCATACGCTTATAGAATATGTATGTTTGAATGTTAAATATAAATTATTTCTGAAAGTTTGAAAGAAATTCTATAAAAAATCTGCGTACCAATGTTTTACACTCAATGGTTGTCAAGTAGGTAAATAAAAATTGTGTTGTTATGGAATTTTTCACAGGTGGCGTTGTTGTCAGTAAATCCGTTCCATACCTACTAACTTTATTATTATATTATTTTTTATCCCTTTTTCGATATTTTATTAGTAATTCTGTTATCCGGAGCGGAGAAGAATCCAATAAACCAAGCATCATAAAAATCTGTTCATCAGCGAATCTCGAGTTCCTAAGCGTTCGCACTAACCCGACTTTCTTTTACATTCTTAGATTAACTTTTTGAGGTAAACATTACAGTAGGACATACCTTATAGGTAGTTAGGAATTGTTTTGGTTAACCTAATCCTCCACCAAGGGCGGATCCAGGGGGGTCCAGGTCTCACATCTTTAAGTACAGTACTTACAGTTATGACCCCCCCCCCCCTGGATCAAAAGTTAGAATTCCAGATATCAAATTTAGGACCTTTTTTAGGAAAAGCGCAGTTTCCAGATACCAAATTGTGTAAATGACCTTTTTTAGGAAAAGTGTAGATTCCAGATACCAAATTTTGGAAATGACCTTTTTTTTACCGTGTGACCCCCTCCCCCCCCTGGCGCCAAAGCTGGATCCGCCCATGTCCTCCACAGTAGAACGATTGTTCGCATAGGTACCTACCTACCTAATGTTTTTTTCTGACTTTTTATTTCTGCAATCAACCCGTACTAAATGTGTTTTTTTTAAATAACATTTAATTTCGGGTTAAGGTCTCAGAAGTTAGCTCTGTCCCACTTCGCTGTAAGTAAGTATGCACCTATAAATATGATATCAAATAAATATGATTACTTTTTTATTATTCATTTTTTTTTTCAATTTATATAGGGGGGGGGGGGCAAATTATATTAGGGGGGGGGGGCGCCAAATTTTAATCCCGCCCCGGGCGGCTAAAACCCACGGTACGCCACTGTTAGAAGTTTTCTACTATTTTATATGATTGAGTTAGGTTAGGTTATAATTATAGCGGGGCCCATTCCTTCTCAGTTTTTTCCCCGAATTGATCTAAAGTATTACAAATAGCATCAAATTATCATTGAACACTAATACAATCATACAGTCGTCTTCGTTACACTTCGGGGTGGTTCGACACCCATGTCCCCTGGTCCACTGTTGGAAATAGGAGCTGCAGCCCGATTCACGGAAAAGTTTAAGTCTAAGTTTAGTTCGAAGTTCGAACGAAGTTCGATTCAAACTTTTCCGTGAATAGGGCTGCTGGTAATAATAATTGTAGGCGGCGACTATCTACAGTCTATGTACCTATTCACGGAGGGTTTGAATCGAACTTCGTTCGAACTTCGAACTAAACTTAGACTTAAACTTTTCCGTGAATCGGGCTGCTGGTCACGGAGGGATGGGTAAAAAAGAAAGAGTAACATCGGCCGAAAAGAAAATAAAATAGCCACTCACAGAAAAAATGTAGTACATTATTATTATTATCTATAAAAATTAAAATATTTTCTTATGGCAATAAAATAAACAGAACTGTCAAAAATGTTTGTTTACAAAAAAATACGAAATGGCGCTTTGTTTTGAATTTAAAACAACGTTGTCATGAATGCGTTGCTAACGAGGTTTGTAAAAATCAATAAAAGTTTATTTGATATTAAAATGATGTAAACATGACTCTTTATTTTGATAATAAAGTAAAGTTTTCGGAACCTGGAATAATCAGTACTATTTTAGAATGGCATTCTACGGAACCATTGTTAGCAGTAGCTTCATACAGTCAAGAAAAAGGCGGATTTATAACCATATTCGACGAGAATGTTAGTTTGTGTTACATCTTGCTATCTAATATTTCTGTAAAAAAATACTATTTAATTGTTCTATTTTTATTTATAGGGAAATGCTATTGAAGGAAATGAAGATACAGTCCAAGCCGGTAAACAAGCCAGCGCTACAGCCTGGCATCCACAGAAACCACTTTTAGTTGCCGGTTGGGAAGATGGTCAGTTGAATATATGGAGAGCAGGCAATGGTTGGCAGCCTCTTCAAGCGCCCCATAACACACCTATTCTTCTATTATCTTGGAGTGCAGGCGGAGGGCGGCTCATAGTTTCTGATGCAGTGGGCGCCATCACAGGATGGAGATCAACTCCAACAAGACTGCTTACAACTTTTCATTTATCTCTTGAAGAACCGTTAACCCACGTTGCATATTGTCCAATAAATTTAGCAACAAGTGAAAATATATTAAGAGGTCTTGCTAAGGCCGCTGTTGCGGGAGATGAAGGTGCTTTAGACATGCTAGCATCGTGGAGGCCAAGAACAGCCCCAAAAGTCAGTGGAGGTTCGGGAGATAACTATGCCCTGTATGCCGCTCAACAAAATGGATGTATCTTGTACATTGACGAATCCGGAACATGTTCTGAAGTATTAGGATCTATTGGGAATGTAAGATTTATGCAAATGACTCCAACCGGATCTCTGATTGTCGCTTGGGAAGTTAGTGGAACATTGAGCTTAACACGATTTGTAATGGGGAATATCAAAGGGTCATTAGAGGCCAAAACACATGTTAAAATGACAACAAGAGCCGGATTAGGAGTTACCAGTGGAGGACCAGGCACTGTAGCCATTTTAGCTGGTGATACGTCTGTTCGGATATGGGACAGTGAAACAAGTGACAACTTTATTTTGCCAGTTGAAGAAGCTTCACCCACACATAATTCAGAAATGTTCACTAGCATGGCTTATTGTACATTTTCTGGTGCGTTATCTTGTGGGTCTAATCAAGGAAGGGTGTTTGTTTGGCGAAAAAATCCACACGGCAAATGGATGCTTATTAACGTATGTAATGTAAAAGGAAGCGTGAAACAGGTTTGTTGGGGATCTCAAGGAGGCATCCATCCCTTGTTGGCCGTAAATAGTGTCACCAGTGTTTCTATATTGAGAGAACAGCCCGTTTGTTGGGGATACACCCCTCAAATTTGGGGATATCAGAAAGGTCCTAATCATATATATGTGGAAGGTTTCAAAGATTCTGTAACTAATGTCAAGACGGAAGTTAGTATAAGGTCCATGTGTTTAAGTGACACTTACCTGGCTGTAACAGATGGGAAACAAGTGCAGGTAATGTGTGGTATGCCAGATGATGGTGCGTTAATTCATTATAAAGTTCATGGCTACATTTTAAATTATTTTCAAATTTCAGGTCCATAAAATTGGTAAAGACACTTTCAATTTTTTGCCAGTCTACGAGTTTTCATGGTCAACTGAGGCATTGCTTCTGTATGACGAAACTTTGGTTGGGATTGTTGGAAGTCGTATAGAAGCCAAGTCAGTGACAGGCACCATGCTTACTGCGCTACATTCTGCAGACAATGAAGGGGAACCAATTGGAATATCTAGAACAGACAAATATCTAGCTATTGCCACTATGGATGGCAGCATTAAAATTGGTGAAATAACTAAAAAAGGATTACGCGCTCCTATTGCACCTAAAAGTTGTTACCAATTATTTGATGACTTTGGCGAAATAATGTATGCTAGCATCAACACTGCTGGAAGACTAGTATGCATGGCTATAGCAACTTCACATCTGATCCCAGATTCAAAACTCTACCTCTGGGACGCTATCAATGATACTATTACACATCTAGTAATACAAGGACCTAAAGAGGAAGCTTGTATCCCAATCACAATATATTGGGATTGTGCTGATCCAAGATTGTTGGCCTGCCACGTCAGGTCAGTCAATGATGATTCAGTCAGATGCATATTTGCACATGATGGAAAGTTAATAGAACATAAAGATTGGGGAGATTCAAAGTTTGAAATGGGCTACAACTTATGTGCCATAAGTGCCCCTTTCATAGTGACAATGTACGAGAGCAAATTTACCAAAACCACTCTTCGAGAATTTGTTGGTTCTGAAGACTGTGATAGTACGACTCGATCAAATTTACTAGATTATTTATATTTTATGACTATTGGTCAAATGGAGCAGGCAGTTGTTGCTATTGGTAATACTGGCGCCAGTGAAACTGTATGGAGGGGCTTGGCCAAAGCTTGTGTACCACAACAACGATTGGATGTAGCGGCTGTCTGTTTGGCAAAAATGAATGATGTCAAAGGTGCATTGGCTCTTCACAATGCTATGGAAGATCCTAAACTGAACAATGACTGTAAGACAGGAATTTTAGCCATACATCTCAAAATGCTAGATGAGGCAAGACAACTTTTTGAGAAAGCAGATCGTCACGACTTAGTTTTTCGCCTATTGGGTGCAACAAAAGATGGCTTAGAAAAAATTATTTCTCAGTCTCAAAAAACGCAGGGAGAAGCTACACTTCTTGTTAAAAATGCTCACTATAAACTTGGTTGTGTGAAGCGCGAATCTGGAAATTTTGACGAAGCTACAAAGCATTTTGAAATAGCGGGTGTAGAGGTACCACAAGTTCCAAGAATGCTCTTACAGGCAGGTCAAGAAGGAGTTTTAAGACAGAGAGTGGCTAACTCTAAAAATCCTGAGTTGCACAAATGGTGGGCCCACTACTTGGAAGGTCAAGGTGAGCTCGATATGGCACTGGAACACTACGATATTGCGCAAGATTTTGGAGCAAGAGCAAGATTGTTGTGTCACACAGACAGACTGGAAGAAGCCAAAGTTTTAGCCAATAAACCAGAATCAGCATATCACATTGCTCGATACTTAGAACTTCAAAATGACAAAGCCGAAGATGCAGTCAAGGTATACCACGAGTCTCATAATGTATAAAATATTTTTTTTAAATTGTCCCTGTTTAATTGAAATGTATTACTATAGATGTACATGCGTTCTGGAGCTCTGTCAGCAGCTGTACGCTGTGCTGCCGAAGCCGGCTTATGGGAGTTGGTGACTAGAGCGGGAAATGCTGGAGAGGAGGGAGCACCACACACCTTGCTGGCTGCTTCTGCCCTTGAGAATGCTGGACAAGCACCTTCTGCAGCTACATTATACCACAGAGCAGGTTAAATAACAAGCCTTTTCCCAGAATAATTCAGTCGTCATTGCATCAAGCATAAACTGCAGACTTTTAAGTTCAATTTTAACCATCGCTGAACTTTGAAATTGTAACTGTAGTAATGTTAGATATAAATTATTACATTTTCTTCAATAAATTTGAACATTTCTGAAATGAAAAAACTTTATAGTAAAATTTCAGTAAAAGAATATTTTAAAGATGTAAAACATTTGTGTATTAGCTAGTTAATAATATTTTACTATATTTAAACATGTCACAAAATTAATTCCATTTTTAATAGGAAAACTACACAAGGCAGTAGAAGTTGCATTACAAGCAGAGGGTGACTCGTGTGCAGAAGCGTTAAAAAGAGTTGTGGAATCTTTAGCGGCAGCTCCACACGGAACTTGTGATCCAGGGCTGGCCAGACAAATTGTGAACCCTCTATTGGCACAAAATCAACCCGAGCAAGCTGCTTCTATTTTGACATCAGCTCAATTGGTATTTTTCAATTAGTTTTGAATTATTTACATTTAGATAAACTTTAGAATGTTAGCAATAGTTTTTTGTTGTATATTTACAGTACAATGATGCTCTGGAATTAATTGAGGATCACAACATAGAAATATCGGATGAAATCGCGGAGAGACTAACTCCACCGAAAGGTTCAGACAATAGAAGTGAGATACTGAAAAAGTTAGCCGAGATGTTGGGTAAAAGAGGGGCTTATCATATGGCTGCAAAAAAGCTAACACAAGCGGGGGATAAGGTTATTATTTTACAGTACAATCACAATAATTAACCATTGAAATGATATTTACCATTCAAGATGATTGGCATGTGGAATATTTCTTATAGGTTGGGGCGATGAGATGGTTGGTAAAATCAGGAGACATAGACAAAATGCTGTTCTTTGCCCAGGCGTCTCGAGAAAGAGCCGTTTACTTAATGGCTGCAAGAGCTCTTCAAGCGGCAAACTGGAGATCAAATCCAGCACTGCTGAGAAAAGTGGCGGCTTTGTACGAAAAAGCTAGAGCACCCAGACCATTGGCTGCTTTTTATGTAGCGTGTGCTAGACAAGAAATTGATGAATATGAGGTAAATTTTTAGTGAGAGAAAATATTTTTATTGTTTATGATTAAAATTGTTTTATCTATGAAATTGTCTTCTAGAACTATGAAAAGGCTGCCGGAGCATACAGTGAAGCGTTACGAACATTGTCTCGGACTAATGATCCTCAAGCAGGTTTGATTTTTATTTTATAAAATACTAGATGTCCGTCCCGGCTTCGCACGGGAACTGAGTTGCGCGGTATTTCTACTTGACATGACTCCCCTCCCCGCACCCCGCTGGCATCTACATCCTTTCAACATAGGATAGGTTGAGATGATAGAGACTATGCTTTTTCCATTTTTAAACTCGTAATAACTTTCGAATGGAATGTCCGAATTGAATTATTCAAAAAGTTGTACAAACATATTGAAGCAGTCTTAAATATGAACTAATTTATTTGAATAAGCAGTAATTCCAAGATACTAATAAAGAGCCTTTTCTAGAGGTGACATTTTATTGATTTTTTTTTAAATAAAAGAACACTTATGGTGGCATAACTATAATAGTTGCTGTCGCGAATACTTTTTGTAAATAATTATGTCTTCTACTAAATTGTAGTACATTATTTTATTCTATCATCATTATTTTTCACAGCGTTCGCGATAAAAAGAATATTTTAGGTAAATTTTTTACACCTTGGGTTACATTATTAGAGTTTTCGTAGGTTACCCAATTTTTTTTGGAAATTCAATATAGCCTATGTTCAGCGGGGATAGTGTAGCTTCCCAACAGTGAAAGAATTTTTCAAATCGGTTCAGTAGTTTTGGAGCCTATTCGATGCAAGCAAACAAACAAACAAACAAAAAATCAAATCTTTCCTCTTTATATATTAGTATAGAAATGCTATGCAAGAGATACCTGTTATTGGAGAATTGAAAATTCTTTGTGTTGATGTCATGATTTTTTATGTTGTTCAGTTTTCTGCTGGTGTCCGATTAATAAACAAATAAATACACAAAAATATCTAAGACACTTGATTTTCTCTGTATAAAGATTTTCACAGAACTAAGAAAAACAAATCTCGATACACTCAGAAAGTCTTTGCAACAGTAAAATATATGTATCAGTATATTTTTTAAGGAATTTCATTAGTAAATTATTGTTATCAACGTTACAAGAAAGTTAGTTACTTATATTTAAGTTACAGATATATTTCTTGTTACAGTGAAAATTCACTTGTTTTTTTTTTTTCAAAAAAGTATATAAATTTTGTTTCATTTGACAAACAATTACATAGAATAAAAAATGCATTAATCTTTGATTATAAATCAAAAAATTTCTCCTATTGAAAAAACACAAAATTACAACTGAAATATTTTCGTTAGTATTCAATATTATGTTTCGGCTTATTCTTATTAATGTTAAAACAATATCTACCATATTAACAACTGAAACATATTGTCATTAAGTTTTTACATTTTAGCCTCTGAAGCAGCTATCATACATGAACAGGCAAATCAAGTGCAGAGCTACCTGGACATTGAAAAAACATTTCAAAACGATTACAAAGGAGGTATGAACTATTAACAATAATAACTATTGTTTATTTATAGGAGTTTGTAAATAAATAAAAACATCTTACCGTTTCCAGAGCGGAAACCTCTCTAAGCATCTTTCGCCAATTGTACTCCTTTCATTTTGTAACCAATTGAAGAATACCAATTGCCTTTAATATTTGTTTCAAATTTTACATAAAACATTTTGGTTATAAATTACTTAATATGAACCACTGTAATATCTTAAGAGTGGTTTAAATCAAAGTGATGTTCACAATCAAACTCTGTAGCTTAATAATATTTGTTTCTTTCAGCTGTTGGTCTCAGCCGTAAGCTGCTGACTGATATCGACAATAGAAATAAATCTGGAGTAGAAAGTCCCGTCAGATCTTATCACCTGCTCAAGCTTATGGCTAAAATGGCAAATGCTATTGGACATACGGATGACGCTAGAGGTTTGAACAACCTTTTTTATATTTTGAGTTTTTTTTCAATTCACGGTTTACCATATATATGCGTGCTGTCAATGGCGATTTCAGTCTGGCAACACTCGCCACAAAAAGATACAATGGCCGTTTTGAGTCGAATGAATCAAAAGCACTTGTTGCTTTGTGAATCAACTAAGTTCCTGATGATCACTTCAGAGATACTCTCCGAGAAACCTTCCTCCACGCCTCGAATGCTTTTAAACGTAGCCTGTGATCCTATTCTCGAATGTCGATCAATGGGTTTTCTAATAGAATTTCTGGTCTTCAATTTTTGTCCGAACTCCCCATTGTTTAATCCATCAATCTCCAATTAAAATTCAACTGCAGAAAAAGATTCCCTCTTGAAATATTGTATATTTTGTTACAGCTTTTGCAGAACGAGCTCTAGAGTTAGAGAAACGATCTGGAATTTTTACGGAGACGAGAAGTGGATCTGCTAGTCCACCGTCGGAAAACGACCTATCGGAAATCCTTCCAGAAGAATTACCTAGCTTACATACTTTTTAATTATATGGTTAAAGACTAATTGATAAGCTGTGTTGTATAGTAATAAAGAAGATTACGATTTGAATAAATTATCATTTAATTTGTCTTTACTTATATTATTTACAATAGGGACTAAATTATTGAGTTTTACTATCTCTTTAACACATCTATGAATGTATCTCTAGGTATTTCAATATTTCCTATCAACCTCATCTTTTTCTTTCCATCCGCTTGCTGTTTCAATAGTTTCTTTCGTCTAAGTACATCACCACCAGACTGGAAAAAAATATATATTTTTATTTTATTTTAAGCAATGTATAAATTAAAATTGTGAGTACAATATCTTATCTATATATTTCTTGTGTTCAGATTCTTTGTGATCGAACTCCTCCTTCAAAACTGGACAGATCTTAAAAAACTTTTAGGGAAAACTCCAAGGATGGGTTTGAAGCAAAATCAGATTTCTGGACACCCTTTCACTATTTTAATTGCTGATTTTATTGATTTTTAAATTAACGTCTCTATCGAAAACATGAAAAAGTATCGCGGGCTAAGTTCAACGGGCAAAAACTCGCTAGATCTACAAGCAAAAAAAACTAAGACTCAATACTTATTTACGAAAATTTCATAGTCACTTTAAATTCGAACCAATACAGTTTTGACCACCATTGTGATCGATGTATAATAAAATATAAACAATATATCCACCTTTAGTTTAGTTGTTACATCCTTCCTGAAAGCAGCAATGTTTTCTCTGGCAACCACTGTACCACCTACTGCGGCCTGAACAGCAATCTAGAAGGTTTATAAATAACATGTAAAATTTTCAATTGTTTGGGCCAGAGGTGCTTGGTGGTATGAATTCATTGTATAAAAAACGAAAAAAATGAGTCAAAGTTTGTAATACCACAATAAATAGTAGTACTTCCTATTATAGTAGACTACAAGGTCACACAGCTGTGCAGGATCAGGAGCGCAGTGGAGACCTCTTGTTACCTCACTATTTCTTTAAGGGGGTATATAAATTAGAATAGTCTGTAGTGGTATCACAACTTTAACTAGTTTTTTTTTCACACATGTAAAAATAGATCGTAAAAAAAATACTCACAAGAAACTGTTGTCTAGGTATCATTTCTTGTAACTTCTCCACCATCCTTCTGCCAATCACTCGAGCTCTGCTGGCATGTACAATCATGCAGAGCTCTTCAACCTCTTTACCGTTTAGCATAATCGTTAGCTGAAAAAGAAGAGTAAATTTTGAAAGAGAAAGAAGGACATCTCTATCTTTTTACGATGTATTGTGATGGTATAAACTGAGAGCATGTTTTAAATATAATAATCTAAATAATAATCTTCTTTTAAAAAAAGCCCTCGTCGCCTCCAAATGCCCCTAAGTACTTATTCACAAAGAGAATAAGTATATTTATTGGGACTCATGAGAGAAGGAGAGCAATGACGCATTCGACACTATGATGAGCTGTCCACAATATATCAGGCCCCCGACGCTGCTCAGATTGAGATGGGCTGGACATGTACAGAAGACGCCCGACTTGCGGGTCCCCAAACGCATCATGACTGGACACCCAGGTGAAAAAAGAAGAGTTGGAAGACCAAGGCTGGGGTGGGAGGACGATGTGAAGAAGGATGTACAACAACTACTAGGGACCACCAACTGGAAGACAGCGGCCGGGAATCGGGACTGTTGGAGGCATCTGATAACGGAGGCCAAGGCTCCATATGGGCTGCACCATCGGAGAGAGAAAAAAGTATATTGATTGTAACATTATCACAGTAAAAAGAAAGGAGTTGAATCAGGATGGCGAACAATATATAAAAATGAACTAAACTTAAGAACAACCTGGAACTATCTATGTTGTTTTTATCTCTCAAAGCTCTATGGGTGTTTAATTCCCTAAATCCAATTTAAACATATTGTTCTTCCGTCAGATATTGATATTTTCGAGTGAAAAAAAAAAGAAAAATCAAAAATATTAACTATGAACCGTATGAGGATATTGTGGTCACCAAATTCACAAAGATTATTAGACTATTGGGGATGATTGCTTAATGTAGCATGGTAATTGACATTCTGTCCTGGAGAACTCTTCTAGAGCAGTGTTCCGCAAACGGTGTGCCGCGGCACACTGGTGTGCCGTGGTCTTCAGTTGGTGTGCTGCGAAAAATTGAGACCCAAATATTGTCAGAGGCTCGTTATTTAGATTTGTCTTCTGTGTTCAGAAGAGAAGAATGGGTAGTAAAACTTGTTTATCTGCCGGACACATTCGCTCATTTAAATGAGCTCAACAGAAAAATGGAAGGCAGGAATTCTAATATTTTAACGTCTCCTGAACAAAATTGAAAGCTTTCGCGCTAAGAGTGTGTGAGTATATTATCATCAGCCCCCGTAGACAAATTCAAATTGGCGTTCGACTACTAACGAAGATTTCCCCAATGTATAGTACGAAAAAATTAACTGTCCACTGGGACATATAAACAATTATTTAAACCAAACAAAGACACTTATATAGAAATATAAAAAATGGACAGTTAATTTTCTTCCTACTCTACATTGTCGAAGAATTCGTTTGTAGTCGATCGCCAAATGCATTTTGTCTAGGCCTACAAGTACGCTCTCAATGATGGTACCTTATGAAATATTTCAATAAGAAAACATTGCCGACGTTGATAGGGAAATAGTTGGAGCTATTAGCAGAAAAAATTAACTTTTACTTTCCAATGTGTGACCTGCAACCAATGGACTTGATCGGAAGAGCTGGCCATAATCCTAAGTACCTCTGCATTCAAAGCGTGCTGTTGAAATGCCATCACAATTCTGCCACAACATACTAATGCGAATTGCGATTTTCAACTCTGTACTATTTTTTTTTTTTTTTAAAACCCTATTAAATCGAAAAAAAAAGAATGGCTGAGGACGATCAATGACTGGCTAGCCACATGGGTGTTTAGGGGAAGGAAAGGGGGAGTGGGGGGGGGGCACAAAAACAAAACGTTTCGGCGTGTTTCATGGGGGGGGGGGGGGGGCATATAAAAAATCATTGGTGTACCTTTGAATTTTTTTGATTTGGTAGGTGTGCCTTGAACACAAAAAGTTTGCGGAACACTGTTCTAGAGGAGGCCAAGACCCATAATGGGATAAAGCAACACAGATTGATAAGTTAGTATACATTATTATTCTAACCTTCGTGAGAGGACTTGGATGAAATCCATCATCTTGGTAGTCAAAAGTCGCGTAACCTGATGTCAAAGACTTCAAAGTGTCATGAAAATCTATAACAACCTGTAAAAAAACAACTATTTTATGTAATTAAACAATTATCATGTAAATTGAGATAGGTAAATGAGATAACACAAAAAACAGACCTCGCATAATGGTAGTGAGAATTGCAACATAACATTATTTTCATCTACAGGTCGATTTGGCAGGATTTTTCCTCTTCTGTCTAAGCATAACTCAGTTACTACATCTATATATTTTACAGGTGTAAATATCGTACCTTTAAAAGAAAATTCATAGTGTACATAAACAAAAATTTACAATGCAATCCATTATATAATGTAAAGAAAGAAAAAAAAAACAGCTTTCGACAAAATAACACGGGTCTTGTTTGAGAATTTTGGAATTCTACCACTTATCTATGCACAGCGAAGCAAAGAGTTGAGTTGAGCAACGTTTGGAAAACTAGCCAGCCTTCAAAATAACGGTAGAAGGCGGTCGTAAGCCCGTTGTGGTTTGTTCATATCGTTGATATATATTCGTTAAGCTTAAACATGTCTAAAAAGATCAAGACATCCCAACTAGTTGGTGGAAATGGGTGGGTAATAAGGTGAGACAGGGCTATGACAGATGGACTCAAAAAATAGGGAAAACCGGAATAGCGTAAGCAGGCCTCAGAAAAGATGTGCCAATGATATTGTAAAAATGTGGTTGCAATTGGCAAGAGATGCAGAAACAGAGAAAGCTTAAAGAGGCCTACGTCCAGAGAAAAAAGAAGTGAAGTTAAGAAAGATTGAATAAAATAAATATCACTGACCTATAACAAATGGCTCATAGTACTCCACCACTATCTTGGGATCAGGTAACAGAACTGGGTTGGTAATTGTCAAAGTATCTGTTCCATGAAGTTTTATATTCTTTGCTCCCTTAATCCTGAAAAGCGAAAATTGCCAGACATGAAGTTCCATCAGCTATACTAACATTACGAACCGTTTGTAATGCTGTTATTTTACTATGTACTAGTTAAATATACATACTTTACTTTGTAAGGTACTGACGGTGCTGTCAAAACTGTCTCAGCCTTATATTCTTGAAAAAGTCTTTGAGTAAACACTTCTAAATGCAGCAATCCCAAAAACCCTACTCTCCATCCTTGACCTAGAGCTGGACTGTAAAAATAGTTTATTAGTTAACATAGTTATTCTTTTGTTTTTATGATGTTGAATATAAAAAAAAATTACCTGGTATCCACTTTAATTGAAACAGCGGGATCATTCAAACATAACTTCTCCAAAGCACTCCTTAAATCTAAGTTTTTCGATTGATCAACTGGGTACAAGCCAGCAAATACCATATGCTTTAATCCTGTAGTTTGTGAATTTTCCTTAACTTCATCAAACTCTTCGGAATCTGACATCAATAGTCCTCCTACACTACCAGGATTCTTCGGACCACAGCCAACGGCGACCACTTGTCCAGCTATCGCTTTATCTATAGGAATTTCTTCGGGAGATAAAAGAGAAATATATTTAACCGAGGTAGGCTTTGGTTGTCCCCACCATCTAACATTGTCACCAATTTTGATTTCGCCATCTTGAATATAAACAATAGAAAGTGCTCCCCTATATCTATCATACCAACTATCAAACGCTACCGCCTTTAAAGGATTTTCTTTAATTCCTGAAGGGCTTGGAATCCTCTCAATAATGGCTTCTAGCACTTTTTCTACTCCCCATCCTTTTTTAGCTGACACTTCAATCACGTCATCTGGTTCTATTCCGAATAATGTTTTTAATTGAATTTTACATTTTTGTGGATCTGCATTTGGTAAGTCGATTTTATTTAGCACTGGTACAATTGTAAGTCCCTTCTTTTTAGCTAAAGAATAAACAGCAACAGTCTGAGCTTGAGGTCCTTCATTAGCATCAACAACTAAGACTGCACCTTGACAAGCCGTGACCGATCTAACCACCTAAAAAGAGTACAAAGTTTGATAATACATACTTGTATCATAAAGCCAAAAAATTATTGAATTCTTTAAGCAGTGATTTTATATATTTCCATACCTCATTAGAGAAATCAACATGCCCTGGAGTGTCAATGAGATTAAGCAAATATTTGGAATTCTTATATGAATAGTTCAATGAAGCTGTCACAGCTTTAACTGTTATTCCTCTTTCCTTCTCCACCTATATAATTTTTGAAAGAGAAAAACTTTTTTTTAACTATTTGAACATTGCGAAACTAACAATTGAAAACAATAAAAAAAAAGCTTTAACCTGTAGACGGTCAAGAACTTGTTGTTGAGAATTATTCTTTTTAATCGCACCAGTTATCTCCAGTAATCTATCGGCTAGTGTACTCTTTCCATGATCAACATGAGCAATAATACTAAAATTCCTTATTTTATTAATAGTTAGAGATTCTAAGTCATACAACTTTAAATCGCTTCCAGAACAACACCTACAACGATAGCAAGAAACGCTTATAATAATATATAATTTTATGAAAACAATACTGCATACATTTTAAAAATATAAAAACGAGTACATGCCTTCTTAATTCCAAAATGTGCTTTAAAAATGATTTATTTATAGCAGTTACTGAAATATAAGATTTAATTAACAACATTTCATTAAAGATTATAAAATAAGTTCATATTCAACTTGATTGATTTGTTATTTTGAAAATTGACTAATTATACATAACCTCATAGCATGGAAAATTGCAATTGTCAAAATAATAAATATGTCATAATTTTATTGCCAGTGGAAGAAAAACATTTTCCATTAAAAGCGTCGAACATAGAAAGTTGTAAAATGTCAAAAGTGAAAGGTGTAATCATAGATAAAAATAATAATAATAACTGGGTATAATAACAAAACAATCGATTACCTGTCTGTTAAACAAAATAAATCGGAAAATGGATAGGAAAACTATGGAGGAAAAGTTAAGAGAAGCTTGTTGTCTCGGTGATTTTGAATCTACAATTAAACTTTTGGATAATGGTGTAGACATTAATTCACGAAACCCGTTAAATGGATGGTACGTTTATTACAAAAATTTCTGAAATAATAACACCAAAACTGTATTAACCATTTATTATTTACATAAAATTAATGCATTTCGTTATGATAATTATTGATTTTAGGACTGCCTTACATTGGGCTTGCAAAAATTCCAATGCAGCCATGGTCTCTCTGTTATTGTCCAGAGGAGCGGATAGTTCTGTAAGGACATTAACTGGACAGTTGGCCAGAGACATGACAGTTTCAATAGAAGTAGCTACACTTTTACAAGCTTGTGAATCACCTCCAGTGTCTCCAGATTGCAGATCTCTAAATGATAGATTGCCATTTGATTTACCACATACGATGATGGTAGCCAGTAAGCATGAATCATTTCCAAACCAAACATATACTACATGCCCTGCAGGTTATTTTTTGCTGCCCATATATTTTACATAATTCAACAATGTTTTATGCCAAACTTTATATTTTCACATATTTCACCTTAATTTTCAGAATTAATAGTTAAAGTCCGAATAGCTAATTCAATGGATACGGACTTTATCGAAATGGAACTTCCAAAAATTGGTGTTAGCTATCAAAACCTTCTTTCGGTTTGTTGCCAAGAGTTAGAAATACTCCCAGAACAAGTAAGTACCAGTTAGTTATAACTGAATATATTTTAAAATACCTTTTTTAATGAATCTGGGCTTACCCAAAGTGAACACAAATACACTTTCAAGATCATTCAGAGAAAGCAAATTTGTGTTCTGAAAGTGAAAATGGTCATCACCGGGATTCCAACCCTCTACTCTCAATATGCTGTACTTACGAAAGCTGTTGATGTGTTGAAAGCATTTTAAAAATTACAAAGCAATCTTTCAAAATAAACTTTTGCTAAAGATTTCACCAAAGTTACATTGCAATTAGATGAATTCACAGATGGAACAGATATTTATCAAAATATTTAAGGCCCTGTCCGCACTGCGATTTTTCACCGCACAAATTTTATTCTTGCTGAATATATTCCGTGATCGAAATTATTAATCGCATTCAATTTGCAACAAATCACAGAATTTTTTCCGCATGATTATTTACCGCAAGTGCGAACACTCCCATAAGATTCAATGTGTTACAGAATTGCGAAAAAAAATCCATCCGGTAAAATATCGCAGTGCGGACGGGGCCTAAGTGTTAGTTGTATAACAACAACTATTTTTAATTTTTCAAGGTAAACCGAATTAGAAAGCTCCCAGATACAAGAATAAGGTCCGATTCAGATGTGAAGAGACTTAAACCTTATCAAGAGTTGGAGATAGTTTTGAAGGACGGTATAATTTCAGGGCCTCTTCATTCATCATCTACTAACATTTATCCTTCAATAGCTGCTAACAGAAATCAAACTGTCTTATATTAAAAAAATCTGATATTTTTTGACAACATAATTTACAAAGTTTTATTAATAATTGTTAATATGATATATTCATTTAATGATATTGTTTCGTTTTACCGTATTGGACTGAACATAATTCAACATTTATTTACCATTTAATTTCTGCAAGGTTTAATTTCATCGATACCTTTAGGAAAAATAAAAAAAATTAGTCTCTCTTTAATATGGAAGTTAGAATAATCAATCTTTGGCATTGTTGATATATTTCAATCAGTGTTGCCACATATTTTAGCAAACTTCCACCTTTCCGGATACGAAATTTATGGAATGACCTTCTTTTAAAAAAGGTGGCGACACTTATTTGAATAGTTCTTGTAATCTTGTTTATGGATTCAACTGATCATGTAGTCTTCCTTTATTATTTGGTCTGAACTTAAAACATTCTTTTAAAATAGTTGAATTGCACGAAACTACAAGATTCGGCAGAAGAACTCAGCCGCCTACTATTAGGACGCTGTTCTACCATGGATTCATTCCTATGTAATAATAGACAAATGAAAGTATTCTAAGTAGTTATAAGTGAAGCCTCTATTCTGAAGGCAGTGTCTCGAGGACAAAATTATTATCGCGCTTCGACAACTAAAGTATTGCAGCTTGCAGTGATAATGACATTGCCAAATTTAGAAATTACAAAAATGAAATTTAACTTTTTTTATTTTGTGCGTTTATCTAGTCCTCAAATAAATCATTTTGGAATCAAATCGCATATTATGTATTTTGTATGAATAAGTTAAATAAAAGTATTAATAAGAAAATATTTTAATCCAATTGTTAATGCTATAAAAATATTTCCTATTATATATTATTTGTATGTCCAACCTTTTATTTAAAAAATATCTTTATTTCAGTGTCCATCAAAATGAATGAGAGCGATATCAGCGATGATGAATTATAGTTGGTATCTTTTTGTATTCGTAGAAATTTTGTTTTTTCCATTGTATTTTATACATATCAATTACGATAAAATATATATTTCATAGTTTTTTATTTATTTTAAGTATAAATAAAAAAAACAGTACTATGAAATGACGTTTTCCGAGCGTGGCGCGTTGACACGTCCTAGTGAAAGAATACGCGCCCGTTACATGTTGCGTAATTAGAATGGGAACTCCCCGGTTAACAGGTTAAAAATAATCTCACAATAGACAAAACTTAGTTAAAGCGCTAGGTGCAGGTGAGGAACTGCATCCGTTTGAATATTGTTAAATCATAAACTCAAACAATTAACTACACTAAACCTAGGCACATGCATGCAAATTAATAGCTTTAGTTTAAATTAATAGCTTAAGTTGTGTATCAAAATTCTAGTGTATTTTAAGGGAGTTCCTTGGTGTACTATCAACAGCATAATTGCTCGATTGAAAAATCAGGATCTTGATTAAAAAGTTGGTGGAGAGCTATTGAACAATTTGTATTGATGTGCACATAACATCCACTAAACAGTCGATCTGCGGCTATTCAGTGTGGAATCAGCATTTAACTTTATAGTTATTGTTTTTAGCACGGGCTAAAAACAAACTGGTCACAAAAAAATAGGAGGATCACTCGCATGCCCACTTCCAGTGACTAAACCGTTCAGGCATGGCGCATTTACTTACAAATTTTGAATCGAATAAATAGTTTGAGGAATGGATAATTTAGACGGCAAATCCACATTTTGAATTTCATTACTTCTGTGTTTTTAGTTTAACAAGATTTGAAAGGTTCTTTTAACATCATTTACCTAAATGAGCTCTATCAAAAGTTCAAATCGGGAATTGATTCTATCACCCAAATAATTTTAAATGAAAAATTGCTATGTTTCCAGTGACTGCTTAGGGAGCGTTCAAGTATTACGTAACACAATATGGGGGGGAGGGGGGGTTTTCTTGTAAAACGTTACTATTGTATTACCGGCGCCGCAACAAAGGTATTTAGTGAATTTCCAGTAATAATTGTGATTTGAGGCATACATAGTTATAATATGTGCATTAGGCAACGTTTAGAGAATGGGAAGAGGGGTAACGAAGAAGAGCGTTACGGTGCATCTCGAGGGGGGGGGATCAATAATGTTAAAAAAATGCGTTACGTAATACTTGAACGGTCCCTTAGTTTATTAAGTAATCTACAGAAGTGTGTGTCTTATTATATTTTCTCATCATTTATGGTTATTCAAAAGCCCTTTTATATTCTTAGACTGAGATATTTATTTACAGTTGCTGATTTAAGTTCTGTTGCACATTCAGCTGCCAACATGTCTGCTAGAAATGAGTGGACACTGACACTAGTCACATTCATTCAATATGGACTGCCCAATGGGCAGAATAAAATCACCAAAACATACTTCTGCTTATCAGCAAGGATTCAATCCAACTCCATACTGAAAATAGCTTTAAGAAAATATCAAACAAGATAGAGATTAATAAAACAAAATATCAGTTAAAAAGTTAAAATAATTTTATTTTAATAAAATTTATAATTAATCTTCTTCTTCTTCAACACTTTCGCCATCCTCTTTTTCTTCCTCGTCTTCGCTCTTCGCACTAACATCACCATCACTCTTTTCGCTATCAGACTGCTCGGGTTCTACAGGAATTTCTTCAGTTTTCTGTTTCTTATTTTGATGCTTTGAATGATTTTCATCCTCACTGCAAGATAAAATATTGTTATTATTTTTTTATAAAATGAATCTGTACTCACTTAAAATGAACACAAATTACCTCTTTGACTCTTCCGCAGTAAGCTACTTAAGGATTGTGTCGTTTAAGAGGAAGATGGTCAGCGAAGCCACGATCCCCAGTAAGAATGACGGCGTTGTAATTGCTAGCTTACCAACCACTTTATTGTTCGGTAGTAAAATTCTATTTATATGCAGATTTTATAGGTTGAGTTGAATACATTTTGTGATCTCAAAGTAACAGGATTTCACATAAAACCGAGATAAAGATGCTAAACTTCATTATCTATACTAGTGTATAAAGAGGAAAGATTTGATTGTTTGTTTGCATTGAATAGGCTCCAAAACTACTGAACCGATTTCAAAAATTCTTTCATTTTTGGGAAGCTACACTATCCCCGGGGAACATAGACTACATTGAATTTTCCAAAAAATTTGGGATCCTTACTAAAACTCCAATAATGTAACCCAAGGTGTAAAAATAATACCTAAAATATTCTTTACATTGCGTGCGCTGTGAAAACTATTGACGATAGAATAAAAATATAATTTACTACGACTTTGTAGAACACATCAATATTTACAAAAAATGGAGTGACAGCATATGTCTAACTTTTATAGTTATGTCACAATAAGTGTTCATTTATTATTAAAATTTAATTGAAATGCCGCCTCTAGGACAGGCTCTTCATATTTATCTAGGTATTACTCCTTATCAAAAAAATTGGTTCATATTCAAGACTGCTTCAATATGTTTATTTATACTTTTTGAATTATTCAATTCAGATATTCCATTCAAAAGATACCACGAGTTTAAAAATGTAAGTAACTATTAAAAAATAAAAGAGTGGTCGCCGTTCTCAGTGGCTCACTCTGCTCATCTAGCTAGGCGGTGATATAGGGCGTCACTGGGATACGAGCCGTTCGGGATGGGACCATTAGAAAGCCACATTATTCCAGATTACAAGGCTGTAGAATATTTTGAAAATAAAAATAAGGATCTTTATGAAAACTTTTTTTCTTCATTAGGTATCTATTTCCCATGCGAAGCTGGGGCAGACCACTAGTAATTCATAACTTTGATGTATTTTAGATAGAGAGTAAGAATTTTTATAGCTGATATACCTAATTCTAAAACTTTGGCAAAAAAATTGATGATTTCCAAAATTGTGAATTCATAAAATTCGCACATACCTCTCAGAATCACTTTCAGTTTTCCTTATGACTTTGACTCTGCCATTTGCATATACTTGCACATTACTCCTCATCAAAGTGGAGAGTTCCCCCTCAACCATCTCGCTCATTGCATGCAATGGTTTGATGTTTGGTCTGTTCACTTTATTTTTATTTCCTGGAAAAAAAAATACAAAATATTTATTAAACAATAAAATAAAAAGACATAGTCGCTTTATCACTAAAATTCTCCACTATAAGGTGGCGGAATGCAAAATCTCCGACCCATAAGAATCGTCACCAAATCGTAAGTATAATTTGAGCAGCAACCTCTAGGTATCGACATAATATCGGCTAACTCCACTTTTTTATGACATTGTGTTTTTTGTCTAAACATGTGCTATAAGTTCCTGTTCACAGTTTTAGAAAATAATAAAAATTTGACTAGAACACGCAAAATTTTTCAACCGAAAAAATAATTGTTTGCGATGATATAAAACAAATTCAAATGTTTTTTGCTTCTCCTGTAAAATTTACTTACAATGAGTTAGCCCTTTGCAGATTAAGCCACCGATATCTACAATAGCACGCACATTAACATCAATTGTAGAAATAAAAAATTGAGGTTAGGCGAGGTATGGGGTATAAAAACGCTTTTTGGGTGATATTTAAACTGTTAAGTTATAGGCAGTAATTCAATGAGTTTTCAGAAGTGGTCCATGATAAGAAATACAAAAGATATGTAAGTGCGCATTTTCCACAAGAAACTTACTCAATGTTAAATATATGGGTACAGCCATGGATTGAGGACTTTTAATGTGCACAGAACGGATATTTTCCCAGCCTCCAGGGAAGTCTTTTGATAACTGAAGGAGAATACTTTGAATATTTTCACATATTTGTTGTGTGGTTTGCTTCCCAATTCCAACTTTTACTAGGAAGGTATCTCCTTCCCCATGTATCCTAATTGTGGTTTTATGAAGAGCTTTATTGATTTCTTCTTTTAAATCCGCAGATTCCATTTTAACAGGAGTCGGCAATGCATTCTTCTTGAAGAAGATAGATCCAAGTTTGTGAGCTAAAATGCCGCTAACACGACTATCTGCCAAAAAGAAGTCGTACTGAGTCAATAATCGACGTCTCATTTCTATTTGATCATATTCCACTCTCAGTTGTCTGACTGGCATGATGGTTTTTATCTGAAACATAAATTTTTAACCTATCATTCACAGATAATTTTGACTCACAAACTAGCTTTGAAACAAAAGAGTAAATAGACAAATTGACACTTTTCTTATTGCTTAAGGTAATTTTTTTTTAACCAACTGACCCCATGTAACAAGACACAAAAATTTACTAGGTACATTATTGGGGGAAATGGTCGAGGGTTCGATTGGTAGAGGACACCTTCGTCAGGAATATTCCAGGACATGGAGTGCAGTTCATACATAAAACTGAAGAGAACAGCGGAGAACCAAGAGAAGTGGAGAAGATGTTCAGGATGGCTTCAAACCAATCCACAGGATTGAAACCGCATAAGGAGGTCCCATCCAAGGAAAGAGACATGCCAACTCTGGGTAGAAATATAGAGTGAAACCTAAGTTGAAGTACCGAAGTTGTTACATAGTAGTTAGGCTAAAAAGAATATAGTTAGGTCATATTTCAACTTAAATAAGACACCACAGTTAAATTCTATCAATAAAAATCTCGAATCTTTGTACACCATTATATCAAACCATCAACGATATATTGATATGAAGAAGTAAACTTGATTTTTAGCGTCGCGAAAATTTCTATTCGAATTATCCACAACTGTCATTAAAAGTTTGGCGTTTCCATAGATTTTTTATTGTATATTATACTAACATAAACAGGATAAATGAATTGTATGCTTACATTTGTAATTCCTTTATCTTTCAATAGATCCTCATAATGATAAATTGTAGGCTCATGATCTACCTTTTTCCCCTTCCTCATATCGCTCACAAATAAGCAAATATCTGATGTTTCAGTAACTAACCAGTGAGGTAATTTTCTGTAACCATTAAGTGTAATTAAAAAAAACAAATCTTCAAATAATTAAGTGTACAAATTAATTTTAAAAATAACTCACAATCTTAGCTTTCTTTTAGGACATTTTGGAATTTTAATACATTCAATTTGAAGTAAGAACGAGGTGTCTTCTGAAAATAGAGTATTTTTACGTTTGTGGTAATCGTTTACCAATTTTCTGACCGCCTCCAAAGCTTTTTCCACAGTGTCATCCGAAACATTTGGCTTAACATCCACATCAATAGAAACATGCAAGAGTTTTTTCTCTTTAATTTTGGGCAAACTCTTTTGAGATATCTTTTTTGAAACCTTCATTTTAAAAAATAAACAATATAACCTCTAAACGAAACAACAACCCACACACAAAAACTACATGTGACCAATTTTGACACCGCACGATTTTGTAGAGATTTATCTATGTATGTCAAACTTGCAATCCAAATTCAGTTTAGCCAACATGACAATATTATGTAGGTCATTTTCTATGGATTTGTATTATAATAGTAATTATTCAGTGTAGCAACACAAGCGTTGTGTGACAGAACGTCGAAGCATCATTTTTAACGTTATATTTGGGTATTTTGAACATTCAGGCGTATTTTCGCAATTTGGGCAAATATTAACAATTATTATTATAAGATAAAGTGATATTCGTCTTTTTAGAGCTATGTTACGTTTAATGTAGCATATTTGGTCAAAATGAGCAATAATTCGGATAATGACAAAGCAACGGCGACCAAATTATATCCCGTTGATTTGCCCCAGAAAATAGCTATTATAAAAGGAACTGGCGGTACTGATTCTAAGGTACCATATCTGGTCAGTGGACCAAAGATATCTAATGCACCAGGTCAAATTATTACTCACACTGTTGGTTTGATGAGATCTCAAATCTTGTCACAAGCCATCACAACATCTCAGGTGAGAGATTTTTATTTTACGTTTTTAGTATGTTTTCAGTAGATTTTTTTGGTTTCTTTCTTATTTTTTGTGTTTAAATGGTCGTTAAACATATAAAAACGCATTTTTATCTAATTTGACCTTTAAATTTTCCATCTAGCCCCAGCTGGCAAACAATGCACAAAGCAATGTAGGTGTTGTAGGAGCCCCAGCTACACCTATTATTCAAGGAGCGCAAATTATCAATCAGGGAACACAGGTATTTATTCCTAAACTTTTTATTTCATACATAATTCAATAATTTTTCATGATTTAAAATGTCATTCAGTGTGTTTTACAATGTAATCTAAACAGTTTTACTGCCCTGCCATATGGAAAAGCGATAATTTAATACATCCATCTATTTGAAAAATGAAATAGTCAAAATTGTGCATCTTAACTTTCAGAATAGTGGTTCTGTGGGAGGCACTGTGCGTACTTTACCTACAACCGTAACTCAATTGTCATGCAGGAGAGATTCGTGCAATTATGGTCCAATACAAGGTCTTCCAATTCAACAACACGCGCAGCTAGCTACAACGGTTTCTTTAACTGTACCCACTGTAAGACCACAAGCAAGTAAGTATAGCTTTACATTTTACTACTATCTTTCTTTAATCTGTTCCACATAATACAGATTTGTATATTTTTTCAAAACAGCGATCACTACTCAACCAGTTGTAACAACAAAGCAGTTGACTACGAGTTACCATGTTCCAAGAGGACCTGCAGCTGTGGCTAGTTTGGCTGTTCCAAGAGGTTCGGCTGGACCAAGAGCCCCGACTCCATCACCAACACCAAGTACATTCATTTATACATAATATTAAATTACTTTTAATTATAATACTCTCTTATACTGGGCAATTCCAATACAAACTGACCGAACGGGTATATTGGTAGATCATAGGAACGGAATAACATCTAGTGGATATTATTGTACCATATGATGAATATTAAAATAGGCAGAGCACGACAATATTTTATATAACTTGATCCTTCTCAAGAAATGAAAGGTGGCATACATCTACCCCCCAGAGTTCCTATAGTGATGTTGACGAATTGTGTTATTCCCGAGTCTCTTAAAGAAATTTGTAGAGGTCTCAGATATGCCATTCAAAGGCAGTCCTGTTGCCCTCATGTCATTGAAGGATGTTGAGAAGGTTCCTCTCTTTGTAGTTTGAAAGTCTCTCTTGATAATTACATCATAATGTATCATGTGAGACAAGACTGATATTTTATGTATATGGTGTATATATTTTTAATTTAATGATGTATTGTGATTATGTGTATTAATTATGTTCTAAAGAACATCCGCAAAATATTTAATTTGATTAATTAATTTTACAGATTGGTCTTCTGCGAGTCCTCAATGCTATGTATCGAGAGCTCCACGCCCCCTTCAGGTACCATTGATCTTTATTCTTTATTTTCAACCTTATTTGCATTTACTTTTTCACTGGCTTTAGTGACATGTCATCTTTTTAGGATACTTAATAACACATTTATTAAAAAAGCCATTTTTGTATTTCCAGGTTGCTCCTCAAAGGACTTCTCTGAGACAAATAACTCCACAACCCACAGCAGCAACAGGTAATAAATAAAATTCCCAATTATAATTATGTCTTGACCAAGTGTAAGAATATGTTTATTTAGCAAGTATATTTAGTAACTTCTTTTAAGCCGTGCAAGATCGAGCGTGGTGGAGGGCTCTTGTTGCCTTCCTATGCCCCTAAGTGGGGTCAAAAAAGGAGTATTTTATTATTGTATATTTAGTAAGGATGGAAAGTGTGAAAAATAAATCCAACGCAGGAAAATGGCTGGTAGCAGGGTGGGCGGTGCACTTACACCTATTATGAGAAACGACAATGTCTCATTACAAGTTAAAAAACTAGTGCATAACGCAAATTATTTTAATAAAATAATTTTATTATATTCAAAATGGAATTTCACAAAGTGACTGCCGAAAACATCAATAATTTGCAATCATGTTACTGTTGACAAAGTGAATGTGAACATGGACAAAGAAGAATGTTCCATTTATGCAACATTCTTCTTTGTCCATGCATTGCCTTTAGGCAATAGAGATGAAAGCTCTATGAACAATATTTGGAAAGACTCTGTGATACATGAGAAGGAATAAGAATATTAGCAAGAAGTGTGGTATGGAAGTTAAAGGTGATTCGTACATGTTGAAAGAATGTATGCAAATAGAGATGAAAGCTCTATGAACAATATTTGGAAAGACTCTGTGATACATGAGAAGGAATAAGAATATTAGCAAGAAGTGTGGTATGGAAGTTAAAGGTGATTCGTACATGTTGAAAGAATGTATGCAAATAGAGATGAAAGCTCTATGAACAATATTTGGAAAGACTCTGTGATACATGAGAAGGAATAAGAATATTAGCAAGAAGTGTGGTATGGAAGTTAAAGGTGATTCGTACATGTTGAAAGAATGTATGCAAATAGAGATGAAAGCTCTATGAACAATATTTGGAAAGACTCTGTGATACATGAGAAGGAATAAGAATATTAGCAAGAAGTGTGGTATGGAAGTTAAAGGTGATTCGTACATGTTGAAAGAATGTATGCAAATAGAGATGAAAGCTCTATGAACAATATTTGGAAAGACTCTGTGATACATGAGAAGGAATAAGAATATTAGCAAGAAGTGTGGTATGGAAGTTAAAGGTGATTCGTACATGTTGAAAGAATGTATGCAAATAGAGATGAAAGCTCTATGAACAATATTTGGAAAGACTCTGTGATACATGAGAAGGAATAAGAATATTAGCAAGAAGTGTGGTATGGAAGTTAAAGGTGATTCGTACATGTTGAAAGAATGTATGCAAATAGAGATGAAAGCTCTATGAACAATATTTGGAAAGACTCTGTGATACATGAGAAGGAATAAGAATATTAGCAAGAAGTGTGGTATGGAAGTTAAAGGTGATTCGTACATGTTGAAAGAATGTATGCAAATAGAGATGAAAGCTCTATGAACAATATTTGGAAAGACTCTGTGATACATGAGAAGGAATAAGAATATTAGCAAGAAGTGTGGTATGGAAGTTAAAGGTGATTCGTACATGTTGAAAGAATGTATGCAAATAGAGATGAAAGCTCTATGAACAATATTTGGAAAGACTCTGTGATACATGAGAAGGAATAAGAATATTAGCAAGAAGTGTGGTATGGAAGTTAAAGGTGATTCGTACATGTTGAAAGAATGTATGCAAATAGAGATGAAAGCTCTATGAACAATATTTGGAAAGACTCTGTGATACATGAGAAGGAATAAGAATATTAGCAAGAAGTGTGGTATGGAAGTTAAAGGTGATTCGTACATGTTGAAAGAATGTATGCAAATAGAATTACAAAAAGAATTTATTTTTTACTCTCTTGTGTATTGAGTTGAATGAGTTTCTTTATTTTCCACATTTTCTTCCAGTTGTTGCAAGAGTTGTACGCCCTTCAAATACTCCTACTCCACAAAGAACACCACCCCCGACGCAAGGTATTTTATTGAAATAATTCTTTATCGTAAACAAATTTTTGAAAAAATGATAATAAAAAATCATTTAAATATTTTCAGGTGTTCAATCAATCTCCGCTGTAAGACCTCCTCCAACAAAAGTGGTTCCTCTTGTGCAAAGAAATTATCAACCAGTCAAGGTTTTTAATAAATATTTTTCATATTCCATTTTATTACCTACTCTTTGAATGACAATAATTTAATTAATTTTATTGCCTGCAGGTTGTTGGTGTGGCAACACTGGGCAGACCCAGTATCTCTCCCAGGACAGGTATTTTGATTTCCATTTATATTTTTTTTTCTTTGTTGAAATAATTTGTCGGTATGTAATGCAAATTTTTATTTTATTTTAGGGAACATCTACTACGAAGTAACACAAAGCGTTACGCCGGCACAATCTTCAGCTCCCCCTATTTCAACCCAACATACCGTGACGACTGTTACGCCGCACTTACAGCTACCCACGAGTGCCCAGACTGTGTCTTCCTCGCCAGTTATTTCCCAGACTCCAGCTCCACTGATAGTGCAGCAGGTTGCCATTCCACAACAACAAACAATCGGACATCAGTCTTCATTAGGGCCGGGGCATAACACTATAGTGCAACAGACACAAACCAGTTTGTCCCACCAAAATAACTTGAGTTCTGTGCCACAGCAGCAAGTGACGAGTCATTCTCAATCCAATATCATTCATCAATCTGCCTTAGCCCAACATCAGATATCTCATAAAACACAGATCAGTCAACAGAATCTGACTCACCAGACTCCATTATCTCAGTTATCAACCATCGCCCATCAGTCGGGATTAGTGCAATCATTAAGTACCCCCCTGCATCCTTCAGGGAACCAACATTCAAGTGTGGTCCAACAAGTGGCCAATATTAATTCCCTAGTTCAAGCATCAATATCACAGCCCACACATCAACCTCTGAGCACTGTCAATCTGCAAGCTCACAATCAGTTGACTTCTTTTAGTGGAAATGAATTGGGCCGTCCGCCAAACAGCCCCGGAGGTCCACAACGACCATCGATCCTTCGCAAAAGAGACAATGACGGGTTGGTATTTCTTTCTTCCCTAATATAAACCAATTCTAAATATTTAATTTTGTACCAACATGCATTTTTCGAAACATTAGGTCTAAGAGGTTGCATATAAAATAATATGTATTTTCATTATGATGAAAAAATAAAGGGTTTTTAGAAAAATTAAATACTAATAGAAAGAAAATCAAATTTATTTCTTTGTGAATATAAGCATAGGCACACTAATATTTGGCTTGACTTTTTGTAAAAAACCTGACTATCAGATATAAAAGGTTAAAAATATAAAGAATAATTTTTCTCACAATAACGAAAATAGCATTTTTTACTTCAAGTCTTTTAGAAAGAAGTAGGTAGGTACCTCCATAAACCTTTTGCTGATGCATATCAAGCACTTTTTTGCTGTAAACAACTGTTTTTTTTTTTCAAATAGCATCTAGGTATAATATGTTGATTATTTTTTTGAGTTAGGATTAACATAAAAGACAAATCTTTTGTGTCTTGACCTCTTTAACTTAATACTCAGATGTCTCTGGCTTATCAGAACTGAACAAAAACTTACTTAAGTTCCTTATAATAATCGTTCCTTATTTCAGATCTCCGATGAAGAATTCTTCAGTTCCCCCTCCTCCTTTGTCTACATCTCCACCACCATCGCCAGGTGGCTCCACCACAGTGTCGGCAGCATCGAGTCCAGGATTAGACGACGATGAACCTATGCCAATGTATTCACATAAATCTCTATCACTCCATTCACAACAGCCACAACATCAACCTTCAATAACACAAATCATGGCCCAACAACAGCAACAGCAGCACATGACACAAAACACCCAAATCCTGCAGACTGTTTTACAACCAACCTCTCACCAGAATGATCAACAGTCCTTCAATAATTGTTCGCCAAGGAAAAAACCAAGAAAACAATTGTGAGTATATGGTAGTTTATTTGGTTTAACTACAACAAGATTTGAATGAAATATTGATGTCTTATAATATCGTTCTAGATTACCCAGTGAAACGAGAAATATGCGGGGCGAGGAGTGTGAATTTCCTTCGGAAGGAAACAACAATATTAGTAACAACATACAGACAACTTTACTTTCTCCGCCACACGCGGCATCACCTCCGGTATCCCAAACGCAACCTGTGGAAAGAGAAAAACCACCCAGACGTGAGTTTTTTTTTAACTGTTTGTGTTTACTTTCGGCCGGTTACAATAACCTTTCTGCTTTCTTGTATTGAAACTCTATCTTTCCGTTTTCATGTCTCCATAAACAAAAATGAAATAGAATTTCTATCCGAATTTTGTATCTATCTTTCAGAGTACCACAAGCTGTATTACATTCTATAGAAATCAGTGATGAAATCAACTTAGATTTTGACGGTTTAATGTCACTTTTATGTTTTTTATACTGATAAAAATAAAAAAAAACAGTTTTTTCAAGTGATGAGAGTGATTTTAAATTGTTTGAGACCAGAATCTTTGACTCTGACTTCGTGGACAAAAGTCCTGGATAGAATATTCACAAATTAATTATATTGAGCCATTGTCAAATAATAATATTTCATATACATGTTTCTTTGTCTAATAATAATAGCAGTAGATGATTTTTTTATCACAAATAATGCCAAACTTGTGCGTAATGTTTTCAAGGTACCTATAACATAATAGACCATAGATCTCTTAACAATTCAGAAGGCTACCGGTTTAGAGTCTCCATTTTTGTTTATTGAAACGTGGGTAACGGTAGAGTAGAAATCGTTGCATCAAGCCAAAAAATTAAAAAAAGAGAGAGTAGAAATCATAGTTAATTGTCGGATAGCATTGAACGTCACTACGGATCCTTTTGTGAACCAGCCATGATGCAATGCTTTTCTAGAAATGCGGACCCACAACCAACGTCTGTAATACAAAAAAAAACTGATTTTCAATATTGCTAACTAATATTGCAAAAGTTTTTGAATTTTCACTCGGTTCATATATTTTATTTGAGCAAGCGTCTTGTTTATTGTATCCAAGTTACGCTTATTAACATTAAACGTCAAGATTATGTCACTTTCACACTTTTGTTATTCTACTGCCAGTAGTGAAAGAGATAAATATAATAATATGATGTAATACTACGGCCTTCTTTTCTAGGAAAACAGAGCATTAGTACCCTAGCATAATAAAGATTTCATAGTTAGTCTCACAATCTCATCATTAATTTTACTATAGGGGCATTACTTGGTGCTGGTTGGAAATGCGGATGGAAAGCGACGGCTCTGCACTTCACCAGACCTTCGGACGTAAGAAGACGAGAAGACAGGAAACCCACTGTTGTAGAATTGGCAGCTCAAAAGCATGTTCAACAGAAGGCCAACGGATGGAAAATTCATCATCTTACGGCTCAAATGGACGACTTGGTGAGCTTCATTTTTTTACTCACTATACTTCATAGAAGAGTTGGGTGACATTTCTATTGTGTTGTGAAAAATCATCAAAATGCTATATTTTTATATACTTACATTCTTCTGATGGTAAATGTCGTGGTGACAATTCATTAACTGCTCATACATTATATCGCTCCTATCTGTTGGAATTTCTTTCTAATTCACAAATTTTATAAAAATAGCCTTATAAGAATATAATTTATGATTTATACCTTATAACAATATGATTTTTACTACACTTCTTTAAGTTACCTAGTTGGGCGACCCTCCTTATCTTAGATGAAATATAATACACATTACATATTTAGCTGTCTTAAAACAAAATTACATAATGATATGTGTTCTATAAATGGATACAATTAATTTATTTTGAAATCTGCGCAACCAATGGTTTCTTAGTTCTGCATCACAAAAAAAATAAGTAACTCAAACACTTGAAGGAGCCAATTTGAGGGTATTTTGGTATTGCAGGGTAATTTTGTTCTAATTATTTTTATTATTTTTCAGTGTGAACTAGAAAACAATGTGCTTGATACCACAGCGAACTTTTTGAAAATGTTTGAATCAAAACAGCACATTGATCATCATAAAATATTAGAATTGTTAAAGGTAAAGTATTCAACCAATTTATATTTCTTACAAGCAAGCAGTGCACACGAAGTATTCCTAGTAGGCATATTCTCTATTGTACCCTTCATATAGAAATTTTGTTTGTTTGCTGTCAAATCCATTTTAAACTGTCCATTAACCCAAATATTCCTTTAAAAAAAAAACTAAAAAATATAGAGAAAAAGCAGGTGTCCTTTAAAAGAGACAATGGAAATTGAAAATATCTAATATTTTTACAAATTTAATGTAGAAAAAGAAATTGTAGCAAAAAATATACAAATTAAAGACTTGTTTTTTAAGTCAAAGGCTTGAGATTCACGATCACTCCGTCCGTCCAAATGGATTTATGTCACTCCAAAAAATGACCGTGAGTGGGGAAAATTGAATGGATGATAGGGTGAGTCGGATATCCATCAGTCCAAAATTCATTGGCGTCAAGCCATCGTCCATCATTCCAAATGGATCGTCAATGGTGAGACTGAAATGGGCGTGATCCAAGCCGTTACCTCACTTAATTGTCAGTGTAAAAAACTTGGTCCAAATTTGTCTCATTTTGTCATCATCCTTCCACCAGGGTGCACGTGTTGCTGTTTTAAACTTCATAATAGCAAAATACGTGTGTAATGACATAGTGAAATTTCTTTAAAAGTATGACATTCATTTGGAGTGATCATGAATGGAAGGCTTAAGAAAACATGAGCTAGATGCAGGTTTATGACTATTTATAATTTTTTTCTGTATTCTAATTCTATGTTTTTTTTTTTCAACTTTATAGGGAAACATTCAAAGAACTAAGTTAGTGAACGAAGGTGTCAGTGAAGCGAAATCAAACGTTCTAAGAGTCTTCCAACATAAAACTCACGTGAGTGATATATTAGCGAGACAAGCGGACAAAAGATGTTTCAAAAAACACAGAAATCAGTGTTGACCCGTGATAGGTGTAAAAATATAACGGACATTTGAATTTTGTAGGACTTAAAACCAATTTTTAAACAATAATAATATTGATTATTATAACGTCCTGGAAGCTACGACCTGATATGCATTTTATGTTGTAAATAACTGTGTAGATAATTTATCATGTTTAATTTTAATTTCTGTAAGAAATTGTGTAATTAATTGTCGTAGATTTTAATTTCTTAAAAGATATTTGCACAAAATATAAAAAAACATTCTCTAAGTGTGAAATGTACTAACTTTGTAATGTAATATAATTTAGAATTCTATTCTATTATAAATTATGCACATGGAAAAATGTTTGTAATTAAAAATAAATAGATGTATTAAATTAATTGGTAATTGATAAATGTGCCATTTTGTTTTTATTTTTATTTGTTACCATTGCTGGAACAAACTTCATAATATCAACGTCAAACTGAAATCTATTTTTGAACATTATTATTATTTCAAATGGAAGATTGATTCTTTTGTTTTTTAACAGTTGTTAAGTTGTGTATTCACTAGCAACGTAACTGTGTGCTGTTACCAATATCTGTAGATACATTGTAACGGCTGTTGCAGCTTGCTGGTGAGAGCATAGCTTTAAATATTATGTGGGTATAAACCAAAGTACTCTTATACACAGTGGAACCTCTTAGAAACGAGTGTTTTGAAATTTCGCATGAGGAGTACAAAATTCGAGTTTCACAGAAAGGAAAATCTCGTTTTGAGATTTACTTGTGAGCCACGACTTCCACGCCGCTGCATTAGATTGTGTTTAGTGCTCATTCTGCACACTTTATTCCAAATTTCTATGCAACCATTAGTTTGTTACTCTAATTTATGTGCAAAGTATACCTAAATATCCTTGAAAAAATGTCTCCGAAGAAAAAACCACAAGAAAACAGCCATGTAAAATCATTGAATATTTCCATGAAAATAAAGAGGTGGTAAATGTATTAAATTACAATGTTATTTTTGACAAATTTTGAAGAATCTGGACTGGTCATCCTTTTAAAAAAAAGCAAAGTTTGTGCTACCAACCACCTGACGCTTCTAATTCATATTTTTAATCCCTTTTTTTTTTCAAATCTAAATTGAATTCCAAGTTGTTTATCTTTCACTATAGAAAATGGTATTTTTTTTGCATGGCAACACATTATCATACTTTTCATACATTTGTATGGGAAAAATTGCTTTGCATAACGAGGAAGACTATGCTCGTTAAAAGAGGTTCCACTGTACATCTAAATCGTACAATCAAATGTTTTAATTGTACACCTTTAAATTTATATTTTAAGAATAGTTTCGTAGGCACACATGTTATCAGAAGGAAAGATATTTAGAGATTCTTTTAGAAATCAACAAATTGAAGAATACCTTGTAATCCATGTGTGCCTGCCAAACTATTTCAGAGCTAAAAGATGTATGTTTAACACATTGAAAAACTGAAGAAAACCTCTTTACAATAAACTGAATACCTTATACAATGAGACAGGATGAGATAAATCAAACTCAGGAACTTTTGGACAGAACTCATTCAGTTAGTGGTCAAAACAGTTTGAAATATTTATAAGCACAAAATCTATACTTTTTCACTCAAACAACCAAACATATGAAAACGATAGTAATTACAGAAAGTAATTAAGAACAATACCCATATTCTGAAATAGATAAACGCAAATTCATATGGACTGTAGTTCTCACTGAAGTATTCTATGGATGTACTTCGTATGTATTCATCATTGAATTATCATGTACTACGTTCTAGAAGTGGCATTCGGAATAAAAATTTATGTCATATTGATTTGCTGTGTTTATTCGAATACTGTTTTTGTTACTTTCCTTCTTATTCTTTTAAATCGTGGTTGTTAACCTGGGTTTGATCGAACACCAGGGGTTCGGTAAATGTCAAGACACACACCCAACTCATAATAAGAATCAAGTCACTGAACCACTCTTCAAATTAAGAAGGGTTCAGTGCATTAGCATATGAAAGTGGTGGGGTTCAGTACCTCCAAAAAAGTTAAGAACCACTGTTTTCTATTTTTATGACAAGTGGGATAGCGAATAACAAACTTTTATTATTTGTATTTTCTTGGGACTTTTGAAAAAGGTTTTTAAATAAAAATATGGGAGAATAAATTATATTTCAAAATGCGACGACTTTTTATCGAACACAGATTTTAGCATACTTACTAAACGCATAGGTGAATAAAGGGCTTCTTTTCCATGTAAACATTGAATGAGAAGATGAAGCTTCTAGCATGTAATACATATTAATTTTATGGTAGAAAACTTCTATAAGATAACATCCATATAATACATTCATTCACATAATGTTTGGGTGTAAATAACAGTATCACATATAATATTATATACTCGACCAAATGCAATATTATCTAATTGAGGAAAAACGGCATGATAATATTCAAAGGATTGTGCAATAATTCTAAGACTTTCTTTTTACATGAGATGTAAACATCAAAATTTTTAAATTCTCATTTCGTTGTCTTATTTCATATACACCGTAAGTTACTTTAACCAAAGTTCACAGGTGGTGTATAAAAGTAACATTTTAAACATCATCAGGAGATTTTTTCATTTGAAAAAAAAGTTTTCAATACAAAGTTTATTCAATAAATAGATAATTGACTTACTCTATTTGTCTGAGATATGGGGTTGGTATTTGAAGGGTTTAATTTTTTTTGATAATGTGGCTAAACCAAATCAAGTGGGGTCAAAAAGGGTGTGTGTTTGTGTATTTGAATTAAGGTGACGATCTTACTAAGTATGGTATTTAAAAAACCAAGTGATCATCACATCAAGAAAATTAAACATTATAAATATTAATTGTAGTAAGTACTAACATTTTTTTTAAATTATAATACAAAGAGATTGTAAAACTTAAGTTTTTAAAAATCAATAAAACAATGATCAGTAAACATTTTTATGACAATATGTATGTTGTGTAATGTTGAGAATAAAAAAAAACCGTCCAACATTATTTATGACAAACATCTTTCAAGGAACAAATTTTTATCAAAAAAATAATGTTCCTGTTTTAAGAAATATTTTGTGTTTAACAAAATAAAAACTCAACAAATAATGCATACATATATGACATAATATTATAAACTATGGAACATCACAAATAAATGTGATATCTTAATATTTTAACAAAAAAAAATCATAAACCTAGTATATTTACATGATTGTATGTAAAGTTGGTGGTACTGGTAAAATAAAAAGTAAATTCTACTTTAAGTTGAAAATTGTGATACTAATTATAACATGAATAAATTAAAGTATAAGTTTACTGATGACTGTTTATTATAATAGTGTTTAATCATGGTAATGTAATAGAATTATTTAAATTAAGTAGATATTGGGATTTTTATGTGTTGTATTGTACATAATAATTAAGTATTGAAAATAATAATAATATATTGATGTAAACACTACATTGTGATGTGCATGGAAATATCGAGAAATAATTTAGAAATTCTAAAAAAAAAAAAGGTCGAAAATAAATATTTTTTTAAAATTACTTCACTGCGTATTGTTTGATTTACATGTGATAGATATCTTTATTCTCACTTTGAAGAGGGATATCTCGCCTTTTGCATTGTTTCGTATCCAGCATTCAGACAATTATTTTCTCCTTGTTGCTTCCCTATGCTCCTGTCAGTGGGGTCGAAAAGGAAGTATTGTATTTTCTAATGCTAAATAGGCAGTTCATATTGTGATTATACAGTACAATGGACGGCTCCATATAAATCTTAAAGTTTATTGAACAATGGGTAAGCTGGGAAACAAAATAAAACAAATGTATTGTAAATCAACTCTATATTAAAAATAACAGGGATATGCGGCCATCAAATAGCAGTACAGATAAATGTGTGTAAAAAAAATAAAGCTTTCTGATATTCTTAATCATTATTCATGCACCAAGTTGCTTGTAGAGGATAGGAACATAATCGTCGTATTGAGCTTGGTAAAAATTACCAGCAATCGGAGCTCCCAACTTATATTTTTCAGCAAACTTTGCAACAGAGAACATGGCACGTCCATCCTGGCTGGTATTAGTCAACCTGTTTTCGGTGAAGTCAAGCTTCGATGGTTGTTTATAAATGAGGAAAACGTAGCGGTGAAGTCCTGTGTCCGGTGGTGGTCCACTGCCGACATAAGCCGACAATGTTTCACCTTTAGAAACATCATTGCCGGGAATGTTGCCAACTAACCAGTGATGCCACTCACGGAATTCTGGTTCCTTCCTACTAGGTGCATCGGGATCTTAAATTGAAATATAGAATGGGAATTTAAATTGAAATATAGAAAGGGATTTTAAATTGAAATATAGAAAGGGATTTTAAATTAAAATATAGAAAGGGATTTTAAAATGAAATATAGAATGGATTTTAAATTCAAATATAGAATTTTAAATAAAACTTGATTAACAAATAAAGAACATACCGGTCATGCACAAAGTATAAAATGTACTGGTTTCAGCGGGCCATTCTACAGTTGGAACATCTTTTACTTGGGTTGGAGTCAGTTCATTTCCTTCCGATACTTCCACACCACTGGGATAAGATATCTATAAATAAAATACAGTTTTTTGACAAACCTTGTAAATTTATGTAATGTCATCTTTATCTCCATTTAAATCAATCATTATTGATACAAAAACATTTTCTTTTCAAAGGTTTGGCTGTTTATGATATCACTGCAATCTTTTATTATAAGTAAAGTTTACTGTTGATATTGCAATCAGCTCAAGCAAGTTCTTGGCAGCGATTGATGTTTGGTGGCAGTATGACTAGATAAACCATCAAGTGCTCTCCAACACCCTATACATATTCAGCACAAAATGTCCCATCAAAATGGGACAAAATGGAAAATAAGTTAATTCTGCAAGGGGCAACCTCAGAATTTGATCAAACTTAAGTGATATTCTCATATACAAAAAATCAAATAACAAAAATTTCATGTGACCAAGAAACATTGAAGTCATGTATAATAATAATAACGGACATGCTATTTACCTTGGCAGCAAGCTGAGGTGCTACTGGGATGACATCGGAAACAATTTGATTAGTCTCAAAACTCCTGGCTAAAGTAGACATTGCTCTGGCAAACAGCCCAAACCGCATTACTGTGAGACCTGGAAAATTGCAAAATAAATATATAAAATTCTTATGCAATATGGTGTCAGTACAGCTGACAAAACGCTGTAAGCATTCTTTAATAAGGTAATACCTCACACATGGACTTTCAAACACAATAATAAAAAAGATCCTTTATGGAAAAACAAATATAATATGAGAAAAGAGATCAAAGTGTGTATCTACAAGACATGTGTAGGCCTATCATGAATAATGTATGCAATTGAAATCCGGGCTGACACCTCCAGAACAAAGTCTATCTATATACAGATGAGATGAAAACACTTAGCTCCACCGGGGGTAAATCCCTAAGAGATAGGGTCAGAAACGGCCCCATTAGGGATATATGTAATGTAGATGAAGCCATGAGATGAGGCAGAAGCAGGCGAAGACACTGAAAGGATCATGTCAGAAGGATGGGAGATGACCATATAGACAAGATGGCAGCTGGAAATAAGTGTCCGCGCAGAGGTTACCATACCAGAATATGTTAAAAGATCTAGAAAAATAATCAAAATGGTATATGGGAAACTATCATGGGTGAAAAACTGGACCAATTTCACTAATTCTTTTTTTATTGTGTTTGCTATTCTCAGGAGAAGGTTCTTATGAAAGAATAAATTTTGAAAGTTGGGTTGAACATTAGAAAATTTAAGAAAACTTAACTAGTCTATTTTATTTTATTTCAAGTTTGGCTGTTAGTTAATTGACAGCTGGTGCGATTGTCATAATGCGCCTAGTAAATATCATTTAAAACAGATGCATCAGTCGGAATTAAATTGGTTAATTTATCATTACACAAATTCTACTTCAATATTCATAGTAAAGGTAGGACAACATCTATCAGGAAAACTAGTTTTTAACATAAAGATTCTGTATAAAGAAAAAAAATCATAGTATATTGATTATTATAATGTTGATACAGTAATTGGCACAATATACATTTTTTAATAACAACAATAACCCTATGATGCTTAATACGTGATTAATGAAAACCTTGAATGTGCATAATGAAATCAAACACTGCATATTAAGCCTCCACTTAAACATCGTTAGAGAACAGTTTTACAATTACCAGCGGCTAATAAAAATAATGATAGTTTCCTCATTGTGGAGCGGCAACACTAAAAGCAACTCACTAGTCTCTGTATGCCAACCAACTGGTTATCCACTCAATTTTATACAAATATCTATCTCATATCAGTTCCAGACAATGACGTTAATTGGATTTTTTTTTAAAAGAGAGAACAGACCTCCACTCTTTTCTATCCAAGCACACTTCTTTCGGTTCTTCCAACAACATACCATTTCTCATACAACCTGTCCTATTTCTCATACTTCTGACCCGCCCTTCCTTGAGGGCGGAATCAAAGTGTTCGATCCACGTCATTCTCGGTCATCCATGTCCAAACGGTAAATTTTCTTTGTTATTCTGTCTGCATCCATTCTTTCCACATGCTTAAACCATCTCAACTTATTGACTTTCATCTTTGTCACAGCACTAACTTCTATAACACATTCCATCCAAATATTCTCATTTCTTTTCATATCTCACAGAGTCTTAAGTAAAAGTTTACAGAATTAATAATAATTGTAATGAACTCCTATTTCTGAGCTAATTCCGTGCTGACATATCTTTGCCCTTTTAGTCATTTAAGCATAAGCAAAACGATCAGAGTCTAACCCACAATTTTGCCAAAAAACATATTACATAAGAAAGAATCAAACAAAAAATGTTTCAAAATGATTCTAAAAACGACAAAAATCTATATTACCATAAAACCTATCAACTTAAGAGCAGGACACTCAAAACACCAAACTGAGATTTGTCCCCGCTTCCCCGCGCATACCTCATCATATTGTGCGTGAGATAGGTTGAACTTTCTTCTTATTGCTGTCTCTGTCACATAACTACTCTGACACAATGATATTTGTTCATTTCTTTATCCTTGGTTAAAATGCAATGCGAGTCAGGGCTGGCAGCCAAACCATAAATATCATGTTAATTAATAAATTTAAAATTTGGTGTCATGTCAAATGATGGTTATTTTTCAAATTGAATGTAATGAAGTTCTATAATTACTATTTGAGTTCTTAGCGCGTATTTCGACGAAGTTGTGTCACATTAATAAAACCAACTTTTTGATAGCTTATTGAATAAACGCACACAAGTTTTGCTTTACTAAAGTACACTCTTCTCAATAGGTAGGTATTGCCGGCGGAATTTAATCCTTGAGGCATTTTCTACCAATCAATCAGTCCGGTCCAATCTACGACAAGATTAAGACAAGTAGAGGTTGGCTTCATTTTAGTTTATTTTTGTGTAACATAAAAACTTTTTTTTTCATATACAGTAGAAGTCCGATAATCCGGCCGGTTCGGGACCGGCTCGGTGCCGGACTATCGAAAATTCCGGTCTATCGGGCGGTAATTATAAGAACAATTAGGTTAATAATTAAACTACAAATACAGTGTGCAAATACATATAACATGTTTATTTTAAATTCGTGAATGATTAACGGAGCTGCACTGCACCTGAATTTGTTGTGACAGCTGAGACTAGACGACCGCTAATTGTTTCTGATCAGTAACGAGCGCTTCCGGATGATCCCGAACTCTCCCGAAAACTTCCGAATAGCTCTCGAGCGTTTTTACTTGCTTTAAAGACACGCTTTTGGAGAAAATCAAACTTTTTTAATTTTCCGTAGTGATGCCGGAGTATCGGGCATTCCGGACTGTTGGATGCCGGACTAATGGACCTCTACTGTAATATAATTGTAGGTACGTACCTATATAGTTATGAACCAATAACTATATTATCAACGTACTATTTATGCTATTTTGTTGATGATGGATTCTTTGACTTAGGTAACGATTAAAGTCATGAATTATGTGAAAAAAAGTTTTTTTTTATTAAATTTAAAAATATTTGTAACTACAGAGCAAAGAGCGACACGTCCGCCCGCCACAAAGTTCTATCACGAATGAGGAATATTATGATTTGTATGCAGACCAAACCAAAATAATTAGATCTCACATCTCTGATCAAACTCAAATCAAAGAAACCAGCCCACAAAAGATTCTAAAATTCATCCGCCAGATCGGACTGTGGGGTGACCTCTAACAGCAAATCTATTCACAATGAACTAAAATAGTTGACAAGAAGAAAGCACTAGAGGGTTTCAAAAAAAAAAATGGAGCATACTATATCTACAGTTTTTATTTCTAAAGGAAAAGGTCCTAAGTGCCCAATCACTTTTTACTGATTAATTAATAAACTATGTTAGATAGAAAGAAAAAAAGACAATGGGTTTAAAGAAAATTAAAAGATACACATTTTGGTATATTTTAAAGCGTTGTTTATTGACTAGATTGCCTACATCTTTATGATTTATAAAAATATAGAGCAAACTTTGAAATTGTTTTCTATCGAGCTAAATTTGGAAAATATAAATTTAAAACTGAAGACTTGATAGCCAAAGCTCTAACTTAAAGCGCATTAACTTTTTTGTTGTGCTACGATACCTATTAAGGGAACAACGTTTATATAAAAACAGCCATTTTCGAGTGTCCGGCTCTTAACATGATCTACCTACTTTTTAATAATTTTTTTTTACAATATCAGATGCATGTTATAAATAAATTAACAATTATTTTTCAGCAGAATTTCTTGCCTGTGGAAATACTGCCTAGTCAAAAGTTCCCGTCCAATCTAGAAACAAGCCAACCCCAGGTAGAAATTTGAAATGGAAAACACCTAGAAATTCTGACCCAACTGGGGAATCGAAACCAGGGATTATCGCTTAAGTCACTAGGCTAATGAGGTCCATGTTATCAAAAGGCTGGTTTAGTTGCAATCACTTTACTTATACAACTTTGATTCCAACATTTTGCCTGTATCACTGAGAATTTGAACCTCAATATGATTAACCATGGATTTTTTTTTAAATTACTTATTGAATAGGTTTTTTTTAAATTTTACAATGTATCATAACATCAACAGAATATCAAGTGGTTAATTAAACAACCAGAACTATATTCAATGACTAAGCAATTTCGAGCAATTACCAATTATGTTTGTCGTTTGGTTTAAAAAGAAATCTGACAGCAAAAAGTTTTTATGTAACAAAAAAACCTGTATTTATATAATATATTACTAGCTTTCCCGGCAGACATACTGTAGTCCTTCGAATTTGTAATTTATACAAAAATATGTTTAAAATATTTTTGAATGTTAAAAAATTATATCTGAAAGCTCGAAAGAATTGCTATAAAAAATCTGCGTATCAATGTTTTGAAACTTAATGGTTGTAAATAAAAATTGAGTTTCTATAGAATTTTTTATTTTATCAAAAGATTTTTTATCAATTTATTTAGAAAAATCATACCATATTTAAACAGAGCTCCCTAAAGAACTTTAGCCGTTTGGCGTATTATGTGTAACAAAGACAAATACATATTCGTCAGTAATGCTTGATTGCATATTTTTAAGTTCAACTTAACATTTACTCATGATGCAATTTTTAAACTAAAACTCGTATGGAATTGCATCTCCAGTATCTCATTGTATACATGGTCCTACCCGGGGTTGGCCTGTCTCAGATAGGAGTGGACCAGTTGGCCTCCGGCGCAATTAGTTCCGATGGAGTGCTTCCAAATGAAAAGTTATTTAATTTAGATAGGTATATGAAATAGCAAGCGATTAGGATGGTGAACTATTTTATGTTGGAATGTGTACCTATATTAGGCAGAAGGCTGAGTAGGTAGAATACTCAAATTGTATTAGATCAGCTTAAAAAGATTATCATATCAAAAATTCCGGTTTTGCAAAATATCAATTTGTTTTCAAAAAAACTGTGTCAATTTTTTTAGAAAAAAACCGTAGCGTTTCATTAATGTTGATTAACTTACGTAAGCACATATGATTATAATGTGATTTCGAGTAAATAAATAAATTCAACAAAAAATAATGTTTTTCTACATAGTGACAAAAATTTTTTTTCACAAAATAACAATTATAGGTATGCACTTTTTGAATTAACAAAATTTGGCAAAGGCTTGGCAAATCAAATTAAAATAATATGATGCTTTAAACGAAAACTGGATTCTAGCAGCATGTGCAAAGTTTTTTGGTTTTTCAAAACTCCTTTTACAAGCCACTAAATATTTTTTTAATGAATCTGTGCTCACTCAAAGTGAACACAAATACACTCCTTGACTCTTTCACAGTAAGCTACTTAAAGCTTGTGTCGTGAAAGAGGAAGATGTGTGATAAAGATTATTTTTACTCATTTTATGCTAGCTCAAAAGTTAAAAGCTATTATTTTCAAGATATATCTTGACAATCATTCTTAATGTGAGACTTGGGACATAGTGAGCTATATTTTGCACACTGTGTTGAATGAAGACAAATATATAATCAATAGCGTGAGGTTATTTTTTTACAAAATTTGATAAGAAACATTCACTGAGCTATCATAAACTTCACCAGATTGAAACATGCATGGTAGTGTTATTAACATTAACTATCTCGAAATCGCAATGACACCTCCTTCAATATGTAAATCATCATTGATACATCGAAAAAGCTGTTGTTAAGAGTATCAATAATGATTACTTCTACCGGCAACTGCCTCTATCCCTGATAACGTCAAAATGTGGTGTGAAGCGCATTTATCACAAAACAGGACATAAATCTGAAGAATTGAATATTGAAGAATAAAAACGATCTAAATATAGCCGCTGAAATTAATAACGTAAATTGTACAAAAATACTATTATTTTTGAAAAATACCTGAGACCGAATGATAACTTTCCCACTAAACTTTCCCGAACTTCTCCAGAACCATAGAAGAAATAATGGAGATTAAAGGGGATTGGGGAAGGGGAATAAAAAGAGAACTAAAAAATAGATTATGTAGGCCACACACGCTCCGGTATACCTGCACAGGTCGCCTGCGCAGGCGGCCTGTTCAGGTGTACCGGAGCGTGTGTGGGGGTAGACCTGTGCAGTTTTTTAGACCTGCGCAGGCGACCGGAGAAGAATCGAAAATCAATTCTTTCACAGGTTCACCGGAGCGTGTGTGGCGGCACTCCGGTCGCCTGCGCAGGTCTTTCAGTAGTTTTCCAGCGGTTGCATGGAGTGGTTGTGCATTCCTTAATTGCATATGGCTCAGTCGAGAGTACAACTAGAGGAGTTTTTTTATAATTATTATTTTTTTAAATAATAATATATTTAGTATATAGCATTGTATTTAATTCTTTTTTTTTTATTATAGTTATACAATGATGTATACTTCATATATAATATATTATTATTTAATAAATAAATATTTTAAATAATAATAGGTAAATAACACTCTTCTATACATCCAATCCAAACTCCCTTAACGCCCTACTTAGGGACATATGGAGGCAACAAGAGCTCTCCATTGCGCTCGATCTTGTTTATGACCTCCTCCCACACCATGTCCAGATTCCTCAGCTCTGCTTCGAAGAAGCGGAACACAGTATGAGAGGTTCTTCCTCTTCTGTCCAATTTTTTTAAATATTAAGATTTATTTATTTATTTTATACTTTATGCATATTAAAAATAGTGTACAAAAAATAGTGTATAGACAAGTGGCAATGGCGGGATTATAGCCGTAGCAATCTCTAACATCCAACCACAATTTTTTTTTCACATTTATAAAAGAAAATAAAAAAAATTCAAGTAAAAAAACAGAAAAATTCTGTCCCGACCGGGATTAGAACCCGGGACCTCGTGATCTGAAGTCCACGCCTATAACCACTACGGTACCGTACCGAGGTCGATCAAAAATATAGTCAGTAATCAAAAAAATTAATATCTTTCTAAGTAACTGCGCAGGCCGCCTGTAAAGGTATACCGGAGCGTGTGTGGCGGCACTCCGGTCGCCTGCGCAGGTCTACCTTACGGTAGACCGGAGCGTGTGTGGGCGTTGTGAGGTATACCTGCGCAGGCCGCCTGCACAGGTATACCGGAGCGTGTGTGGCAGGCATTATTACGGAAGGGTTGGATTATCTCTTTGTCTATGACTTTTTATTTTACGATTGGTATAAATTAAAAATACCTACTTCTTATTTGTTATTTTGTAATCACAAGCTTTGTATTAGGGATGTTGCGGATATTCGCATCCGCATCAATTTTCACATCTGCATCCGCACCTGCATCCGCATTAATTAATGCGGATGTACCGCTAGAGCAAGTCGCGACACGAAATTAAGATATTATGCAATAGACCATTAAAGGAGGATGGCGTCATCTGACGTTTACCGGGCGGCACAATGGCGGCCATGGCGACACACCATAGATTTTTATATATGTATAGTGCGGCGCACACACACACAACACATATACATAAACCATAGTGATGGGTAACAAACTACTTTGCATAGCGACCCGAACTGCGCGAATCAATAATGATCCGAATCAGTTATCCGGCTGACTTTGATCAGTTTTGGGATACTTTCCAGCAATAAAACACAATATTCTTTTTCTTGTAAAATACAGACATTTTGTATTCTTCGTATTAATAATTAGCTATTACACATTAAATGTTTTATACCATATTTATCAATGATTTTTCTCAGTCATAATAACTGTTTTTATAATTTTATTTATCATACCCATATTTTTTTGTCATCTGCAAATTGATTTTTGTGTCTCATTGTTACATTTAATGAGTTTTTATTTATAACTACAACTTCTTTTATTTTTTTTATGATTTTATTTGACTTAACCTTGGTATTTTCTTTATTGGGCTGTGATCACTGCTGTGATTATACTCAAAGCGCTAGTATAGAGTTCCTTTAGACTATGATCACACCTGGTGAGTTTTCAGTCGCCAGGTGTTTCCAACTTATATATATTTTTTTGTATTATCTTTATGCATTTATTAGTACGATTATTATAGAAGTGATTCAATTCATATTACAATATGTTTGACAAACCATAATATTGTCAGGGTTTGTGAGTCATAAAAACGCCAATTATTTAACTGCATTATCATTAAAACCCTCATCCCCATTAATGACTACATTGAAGTACTTCTTTTGTTTAAGCCTTTTGTAAAATTTGGTTAACTCCTATAAAATTATGGGTATAAAAAACTAGGTACTTGACAAATACATGTACTTAATATGAAATGACTGTATGAATACATAGGTCACACTAAAAGTTTCCGGAATCGACCACTTACATAAACAATATTTAAAAAAATATATAGCATTTGAAAATGGAACTCTTTATCTGTAGAATGTAATTTATTCCATTTGAGTGTCAATTGTTTTTACACTGTGACGCCATTTTAAAAATTCAGTGTCTACGTTAATATGGATTTAACGTGGGAAAATTTTCGTAGTATGATTTTCTACGATTTTAAATGTAATTTTGACAGCTCAGCAGAGCCTTCTTCGGCTTCAAACTGCTTTTGGCGATGAAGCACCATGCGAGACGACTATTTACAGTTGGTTTTCAGCATTCAAGCGGGGTCGTGTCAACCTCAATGACGAATTTCGTTATGATCGTCCGTCCACCGCTGTGAACAACAAGAACATCGATGCTGTACGCCGTATGATCGAAACAGACAGGCATGTGATCTACTATGAGATTTGGGCATCCTTTGACATAGGCATGAGTCAAATACAAGCAATCCTACACAAACATTTGGGTGTGAAAAAGCTGAGCTCGCGTTGGATCCCACAGAATTTGACTGACGCTTAAAAAGCGGACCGCGTCACTTGGTGTGATACCATTCTTATCAGATACAACGAAGGTGCTTAAAATTTGGTGAGGGACATGGTAACAAGTGACGAAACATGGGTTTATTGCTATGATCCAAAAACAAAGCAGCAATCGAGCGCATGGGTCTTTGAAAGTGAGCCGAAACCAACCAAAGTGGCGCGCGTGAAAAGTGCCTCTAAGCGGCAGATTGCTTATTTTTTTTATAAAACTGGACACTTGGCTATTGTTGCTTTAGAGAATCATCGTACCGTTAATAATGATTGCTACTCTACCATTTGCTTGTCGGAAATTATTGACGAACTCCGAAAAAATAACTGTAAACGCCGTATCATCTTGCTCGACGACAATTCCAGTTCCCATACGGCCAGACAGACAAACGAATTTTTGATGGCGAAAAACGTAGAACTTACAAGCCATCCTGCATTTAGTCTCGACCTGGTACCTTGTGCCTTTTTTAATTTCCCAAAAAGTAAGAACCAGTTTTTTTTTTTTTTAAATGAATCTGTGCTCACTCGAAGTGAACACATGCAAATACACTACTTCTTGACATCTTTCACAGAAAGCAAATGCTGGTGTCGTGAAAGCGGAAAATGGTTAACACGGCCGGGATTCGAACCCACGACCTCCGCACGAAACAGTGCGAAAGCCGGCGTCGTAACCGCTGGTCTATAAACCACCTCAACGGTTACGCGGTCAACGATTTTCATCGCCAGAAGAGGCTGTCGAAGAGAATGAAAAACATGTTTTTGAGGTCACCGCGGAGGAGTGGCACAAATGTTTTCAAATTTTGTTTTTTCCTATGAAAAAATGTATTTATGCAAAGTGAGAATATTTTGAAAAACAATAAATTCATTTTCAACCGTTAAAAGTATTTTTTTCTTATTCATTCCGGAAACTTTTAGTGCGCCCCACGTATAAATCTAGTGTCAAAAAATCCTTATCGCATATCAACGACTGCGTTTTTTGTACTAAAAACAAATTTTGTTTGAGTAATTGTTTTCTAAATTTTGATAGAACAAGTAAAAACATATAGGTAGGTACCACAAAACAAAGTATATAAAATAAAGATTATTAAGATATTGTTTAATATTGATTCGTAGTTCTTGAAGTAGTACATACCTCTTATTATTTATTTAAATTGCAACTGTTTTCATTTATGTATAAGATGTGATTTATGTACCTATAAAGAATAAATATTTTATTTGCAATTTGAATATCCCTGACCACTGGAATGGGGCTGAGGAGTGGGTATTGAGGTGCAAGACGGGGTGGCAGGTAACCAGAAATAATCTTACAGCGCGCGGACTATATTTGGTATTTTCTACCGGCACAAAACGTTTCTAATAGACCATTAAAGGATGACGTCATCTGACATTAGGCTGGATGCAAAATTCATTAATTTATTAATCAGCTATCTATCATTAAAATTTATGTGAATTTTTGGTTTCTTATTATGTTAAGCAATGATATTTTGTGAAATGTTAGCCAAAATAAAAAGTAAATTTTGGTAAATAGTATAAATAATTATATTATATCATTGCTTTTTTCTCAAATTTTGACATTTATTTATTTATCGTATACTCTAATTGGCTCGTAACATTTGTAGATTCGCTCTATTCGTGACCCGATAAACACACTCATACCAACTCTAAATTTTTTGCCCGCAAACTTCAAAATCCACGTGGCCGTTAATGGTCTATTGTGTTCTTATCTCAAAAGGTATGGCCTTGAAGTTTGAGAGAGTAAGAAGATGAATGCCACGTGCAAGTAAAAGGCAAGGAGAGCTTTAACTACTGAGCTTTGTTATCAAGTTCCATATTAGAATGTGTTAGTTCTTGTCTGGAGTCTGGACTTACCAAGACAAATATTGAAATTATGTACCTATTCACGGAGGGTTTGAATCGAACTTCGTTCGAACTTCGAACTAAACTTAGACTTAAACTTTTCCGTGAATCGGGCTGCAGTGCCTCATGCAAATCTTGTACTCATATTTTATTTTATAAAAAATGAATCTGGGCTCACCCAAAATGAACACAAATAAACGTCATTTTACATTGTTCACATAAAACAAAGGCTTGTGATGTGAACGAGGAAGATTGGTGGCTCCGGGGATTGAACCCACGACCTTCGGATTAAAAGCCACATAAACCAACCTATAAACCAATTATGTAAGTGAACTGCAGATCCACGGGAAATTTTGGAAAGACTCAAATCCTACACTCAAAATGTTGGTGCCCATCATGTAGGTATATCTAAATCCTCGTGACCCAATCGTCTATAATCACTATAATGATCACATACATAGACTGTAGATAGTCGCCGCCTACAATTATTATTACCAGCAGCCCTATTCACGGAGGGTTTGAATCGAACTTCGTTCGAACTTCGAACTAAACTTAGACTTAAACTTTTCCGTGAATCGGGCTGCAGTGCCTCATGCAAATCTTGTACTCATATTACCAGTTGAGCCGTAAGTAAGATATTTTATTTTATAAAAAATGAATCTGGGCTCACCCAAAATGAACACAAATAAACGTCATTTTACATTGTTCACATAAAACAAAGGCTTGTGATGTGAACGAGGAAGATTGGTGGCTCCGGGGATTGAACCCACGACCTTCGGATTAAAAGCCACATAAACCAACCACATATTATGTAAGTGAACTGCAGATCCACGGGAAATTTTGGAAAGACTCAAATCCTACACTCAAAATGTTGGTGCCCATCATGTAGGTATATCTAAATCCTCGTGACCCAATCGTCTATAATCACTATAATGATCACATAACGATGGCGACGAGCCCGAAGACCACTCGAATACGTTATTTTGTATTAATGTATTATTGTTTCATTGATCGGGGCAAAGACTTTTTAGTGCGTTTTATCCAAAACCAACTATATAAGAAGGCCTTAGTGCAGGCGGCCATTTTTGGCCTCCCGCGTGCCGGCGTGTAGACAGATATCATAGTGCACAGGTAAGTACATACAGATATAGGTGAGTGAATGTTGGGCCTCACGATGTGACGCAGCACTAAGGCCTTCTTATATAGGTGGTGTTGGTTTTATCATTTATTTGTTTTTTTCACAGATATTTTTTATTTCATGAAATGCATAGAATAATAATATAATCACTTTCCTTAAAATTATTATTTCTATGCATTTATTGTTCTATGGTTGTTGGAATGCGGTTTGTGACTTGTGAAGTTATCTCGTGATATGAGCTGCGCCAAATAAAATTTCAATCCAGCTTTGTTTATTCATTTACGATTAAACGCCCCGTTGAACAATATTTGTGTGTTGATTGTAGTGTCTTTTCAATTTGGTTATATGCTTAAAAATGGCGGTAATGGCAGCTGCTCAGTTGCTGGACGAGTTGATGGGTCGTAATCGGAACTCGAATCCAAACGAAGTGGGTCAGAAATTGAATTGGGAGGATCCTCAGGTAAGTGATAAACATAATTCTGATTAAATTATACAAATAGTATTTGTTAACGGTCTAATTTCAATCAAGTTTCATTTTTAGTACTGTAAATTTTACATGGTGAAGTTCTGTCCTCATGATTTATTTGTGAACACCAAAGCTGATCTCGGTGCATGTCCACACATTCACGATGATGAAGTTAAGGAATTGTTTGAAAAAGCTGAACTTAGTCACAAAAAGCAATTCTATCAGGATGAGTTTTTAAGATTTTGTCAAAGCATGATAAATGATGTTGAGCGTAAGTACATTTAAAGTGTTGTGTTTGTTTTATCAATAAATTTTGTGCATATATTTCTATAAAAGGTATCACTTTATTATAAAGTGGTTCGTAACAAATTATAGTTTTGATTCATTAAATTTTATTATTCTTTTAGGTAAAATTCAAAAAGGCAAACAGCGTTTGGAGTTGATGAACACGAAAGTTGAAATGCCTCCATTATCAGCAGCTCAAAATGAGAGGAATCAAGAACAAATCAAAGCTTTATCTGACAGGATTGCAACATTAGAAGCTGAAACTGAACAAGCTGGTATTCGAGGAGACGTTGAACAAGCTCAAGGATTAATGAAACTATGTGATCAATTAAAAGAGGAAAAAGAACAATTGTCCAAGCAAAATGAAAATACGTAAGTTGTAAATGGAATTATTAATATTTTGTATGTTAATTGTTCTTATTAGAGGTTATATTGTATAAAATTCATTATTTCAGGCACTGGTCTTTAACTGCGGAGTTAGCAGCTGCTCAAGAGAAACAGATGGAAGTCTGTGCTGTTTGTGGAGCATTTTTAATTGTTGGCGATGCTCAGCAAAGGATTGACGATCACCTCATGGGAAAGCAGCATGTCGGGTAATTGGCAAATCTTTTTGTCTATCTCAGTATTCTGATGTACGCATACTTTCACTTTGCTTATTGATATACTTTTTTGCAGTTATTTCCGATTAAAAGAAGCTTTTGACGAAATCACAAAGGAGCGTGAAAAACAAAAGCAAGACAGAGACAAAAGATACGATCAAAAAGGAGGCCTAGGTAGCGATAGAGACAGAGATAGAATTAGGGAAAGAGATAGGGATAGAAGAAATCACAAGAATGATAGAGACAAAGATAAGGATGGTCATAGAGACAAAGAGAGGGAAAGAGAGAGAGATCGGTATAGGTAAGTTATTTGCATGCCAACAATCAGGCAATTGTTGTCATCAGTTTGTTCTTCAGAAAAGAATTTGGAATAAAAATGTCTTATTTACAGATCTAATCGTGATGATCGAGGAAGCAGACATAGAGATTCTGCTGACAAAGACAAAAGATACAAATCTGACAGAGAAAGAGGTGAGTCATATATTTTATTGTCTGAAAATATCAGCAAGGTTATCCAGTAAAAAAGTAATCATTAGTTTCCCATCCACAGTTTTATTTTGCAGGGCCATGTTATATGTGTTTTACTCGCTCCATCTCTTTCCTAGACCTTCTCTTAAACTATTAGGTATAGAAGTGAGTACTTATCACCTCTTGAGTATGTTGCCCTGATACAAAATAAGTTTGGATGTTTGTTTGCCAAAAATTCTTTTATCAATATTTGTTTCAAGGTATAAATGTAAAATAAAACTCAATGGCTGGTTCAAATTTTATTGGTTGGCTTGCTGAGCAGTATAAAGAGCTCATCAGCCCATGCATAAGCTTTTATAGCTTAAGCTACGGCTACACTATGGCCCATGCTGGTCCAGGATGGCCATATAGTGGCTCTGGCCAAGCATTGGCAAGTAGCAACATTTGGCAAATATACTTGTACACCTGGCTACACTATTGGCCCAACTCTGACAGCTGGCACGAGGCTAGACTGCTACACAATGTTTCTATCACTGATTTATTGATTAATTCTTGCTTTTATTCATCATTTTACATTCTAATCTCCAATAATAATTGTATACTCCTAAAACACTGTATACTCCTATCTGAGTGGGGACTTTCAAGAGAGTTTATCTCCCTGGGCAAAAAGGATATTTTAATATAATTTCCAATTCACAAATATACACAATAAAAACATTCATAATTTTATTAAACCTAACCTTCAATTATTTTTATTGATGTTTATTGTTTTGCAATAGGTATATATTTACCTAGCTCTTACAGGTTGATTTGGACTATAACATAATTGAAAATAAAAGATATTGATAAAAAAAAAAAACAAGAATCATGGGTACATTACATGCATACTCGAGTGGTTTAAAGAAAGCATCAACCACCGTCGGTGCCGTTTGCGTTTTTCATTAATTTTAATAACAGAAAAGCAGATGCCGCATGTATCACTGTATAGGATGATGCAATTAATGCCATAATATGATATTATCATTAAAAATAATGTTCAAATAAAACAATGTTTAACTTATCCACAAATTTTTATTTTCCCGACTAGTTTCGTAGGTACACGTCCTACATGGTCACGGGAGACTAAGAAACTTAGTATATTTGAACATTATTTTCAAATATATCCATCAAGAAATGCATGTTCACGAGTTGGTTAATTTTATTGATATTATCATTGTCAGCTTCCATTATTTTATCAGGATTATAAAAAAAATGTACAAAACACTATGAAAATAACAACATAGAAGACATGACAGCTGTCAACATTGTTCCAATATTGGTGAATACTTGCGAACTCGATCGACAAGTAAACAAGTAACGGCCAATGTCAAATATTTGGCGATATTGGTCATGGTGGAGCGGCCACACTATTTGCCCATGATGGGCCAGAGCCTCTATTTGGCCAGCATGGCCCATAGTCTAGCCGTGGCTTTACAAAAAACAATATGGCTACTTAGGCGGTGTTGACACCAGAGAATATACAAACAATGATCTTATATTCTATGGATTGCTTACCCGAGTTCCCGGTGTTATAAACACTACGAAAAGGAAAAACAACAATTATGACAATATAATGATAGGTACATCATTAATGTAAGGGTAAAACCTTTTTTCCCTACAAAAATACAGCAGAATTTAGGTTGAAAGGCTTCAAACCAGGACCAGTTAGTACATTTTTACAGTTCTCCAATGCCTTTTTGTCTCTTCGTCAGAGAGGAAAAATCCTTGCATGTTGATAACACGAGTAGTTCCTTTGACAGTTCACGTTAACGAGCGGATCGAGACAGAACCGAGGCCACCAATAGGATTCCATTATTATTACGAATGCGCATGGGGTTTATCAAAAATTGAAAAATTCGGCGGGTTAGAGGTATCTGTTAAAAAAAAAAATACCTGTTGTTCGTTTTTCACTAACTTCCTCTGTGACTTCTCGTTTGGGTAAAGTAGGAACCTAGTTTAATTTCAAGATATAAAAAGAAGTGTTCCTTTCAGCCATTGGAGAGATCTCCTCACTTAAAAGGTAGTCGAAAGAAGCACACTTCGTCGAATTGCAGGAACACGTAACTTCATTTTTTTTCGTAACTTAATTTTTTTCTAATTTAACAAAAAAAAAAACAATAAAATATGGAAGTGGTTGGTAGACTAGCGGTTATGACGCCGGCTTTTGCATTGTTTCCTGCGGAGGTCGTGGGTTCCATCCCGGGTGCCGACCATCTTCCTCTTTCACGATACATGCATTAAGTAGCTTACTGTGAAAGAATCAAAGATTGTATTTGTGTTCACTTTGAGTGCGCACAAATTTGTTGATATAAAAATAAATATATATGCTCAGACAATAAAAAATGAAACTATTATTATTTGGCGCTGCAAATAATAATAAATGTGTTACGAGTAAAAAATGACGATAAATTTGAAAGCATTAATTTTTTTAAACATTCAATGAAGCCTTCCACCCGAAAAGATATAATAACATCACGTCATATTATTATACAATAATTTGAATTGAATTTTGACATTATTTTTTCTATATTTTTTGGGCTTACTATAAAACAGTTTCCTAACATTTTTATGTTTTGGAAAAATTAACTATTTTTTAACTGTTTTTTATTTATATATTTATTTCTTTGGTTACCGGTTTCGGCTACCAGCCATCATCAGACCAAACTTAAAACTAATGTGCACAGATACAAAATATTGTGACTTACAAATTTTTAGGTATTGTGATGGAGGGGGGTGTTAGGGGTGGGCGTGGAAGGAGATAGGGTAGGGAAGAGAGATAATAGCGGAGATTTATACGGGTTCATTTCTTTATTTATTAGATTATTAGGGATATTTTTTTTTTTTTTTTTTTTTTTTTTTTTTTTTTATTAATTTCGATCGATATTAATAAAAATATCCGATCGAAATTAATAAAAATATCCCTAATAATAATCTAATAAATAAAGAAATGAACCCGTATAAATCTCCGCTATTATCTCTCTTCCCTACCCTATCTCCTTCCACGCCCACCCCTAACACCCCCCTCCATCACAATACCTAAAAATTTGTAAGTCACAATATTTTGTATCTGTGCACATTAGTTTTAAGTTTGGTCTGATGATGGCTGGTAGCCGAAACCGGTAACCAAAGAAATAAATATATAAATAAAAAACAGTTAAAAAATAGTTAATTTTTCCAAAACATAAAAATGAATTTTGACATTTCAGTATGAAGCAAGATACGAAGTAGGCCACAACTACGCTGTGAGCTATTTTTTTTCAACAGATCCCTCCAACCCTCCAAATTTTAAAATTTTTGATACCCTCTATGCGCATGCGTAATAATAATGAAATCCTATTGGTGGCCTCGGTTCTGTCTCAATCCGCTCGTATCACGTTAACAGTACATAGATATAGTAGGTCTTTCGCCTGTATTCACCAAGAGAAACTGAGCGTACTATCAGCTCAAATTACGATCAATGTCAAAATTGGTATTCACCAAAATATTATACACTCCCTCAGCGTGATTTGAGTGAACCTCTCCCTCAAATTTTGATCGGCTATAGAGCTGGCTTACGTTACGCTAAGCGTCCATCTGTCAAAATATTCTATAGCGTCCGCCATATTTGTTGCCGCCTCCTTCCAATTGTTTGGGTTTTTTTCGTTATTTATTCAATATTTGTAAGCAGGCATGTAATAATTTTATATGTAAATTAATCAGCTCGACAAATCGACACTTATCAATAACTGAAAAGTTCTTCTGCCTTTTTTCTCCATGTTAGAATGCTAATGTACATATAAGTATTTTAACAATATAAATGTAAGAAAGTACTATGTACTTTATTTAGTTTTGGCCTATTATCGATAGATGGCGTTGATCAAGATTGACAGCTAATGGCGACTGAAAAGAACGCGTTTGGGTTTTATTAATAAAAGTGATTGTTAACTAAACTAAATAAGAAATCATAATTATATTATATATATTTTTTTAATAGATAAAAATTATTTATATTTATATAAATAATCAAAAATATACATTTTAGTTACTTTATTGACTGCTTCCGTAAATAAATGACAATGTTTCTTTTCAAAACATTTGCGTTTTATCTATGGATACACACGATCAGTCTAGGCTCAGCTAAGTTTTGTAAGTTTTCGTTGATGAATAGCTATAAGGGTTGAAGGAGGCTGAGGGAGACATTAGGCTTATCTTTTGCTTAGCTGATCTTACGCTCAGTTTTTCTTGGTGAATACAGGGGTTGGTATACAAATATTACCATAAACAACATCACAGACAATAAAAACTGTATAGGTAATAATTAAATCACTATCTACAGATAGTAACGCGAAACACTAGGACTAGCTGATCCCAGTGCTCAGCACCACCATCCGGATGCGAGTTTATCCAATAATCACCTTTATAAAGAAGCGACAACTAACGTAGGATTGAATCATACTCTACCTGAACTTGAGATTTAATACTTTCATATTCTGTATCTGAATTGAGATACTCAGTATATAATTAAATGATTTGTTTTAAATTCAGGGAATGGAGGAAGAGATCGTTCTAGAGATCGTGGTGATGGACGCAGGAGAAGGAGCCGTTCTAGGGGTCGTTAACTCTGGGAGTCCCAACTTAGGTATCACACATTATAGAAACTAATCTCAGGTAAGTCTCTCCCAGCATTTGTATCTAAACGTTTTGTGCGGTTTTATCATCGCCAATAATAAATACCAAACAATTGTTATCCTCGTCACTCTTGATTGGATCTGTACCTACACATTTACACAGACTGGATTGTGTTGCCTTGAACGGCTTCTGGATTAACACATTATTCAACTTTTGTAAACAATCAGGTAATTTTGAACTGTTCCAGTTGAGATCTTAAGCCTCACTTTTTTTAACAAACGAAAAAAGTGAGCTTACTAACCGTTATCTCAATTATGACAGTTCATTGAATATTTTGAAATTACAATTAAAGTCGGATATTTAAATTTGATTAAACATCATATTATTAATCTCACCTCTTGCCTAAATTAAAGATTACTTAAATTATATTTTCGTAAGCTGCTCTTTTCAAATATTTTGTTGTGAGGTTTGATCGGAACAAACTTATCATGTGTTACATATTTAGGGGTTATGTGATTTAACAATTTCAGCAAATTTATATTGTGTATTGGATGATATGGAGAACATATCTTCCCGCATAGGAACGCAAGGAGCCATCAAATATGAGAGTAGCATTGATTTGTTTATTCAGTATGTTCTTCTGCAACATCTTAAGAGGTATTTATCAATGTATGAATGATTGGTTATGAGCGGTTACACACATTGTCTTTTTGTTTATAATATTGTTACCTTCTTGAATCAAAGATAATTATTTCAAATTTTCCTCCAAACGTTTTCAAGTTGTTTCTATTGTTCTAACCTAAAATAAAAAAAATTAAATTTTGTTTGGGCACCTCGATGCTATATTTGATTGTTGATAATGAGATCTCTTAGTTTATAAATAATCTGAAACTGTGTATAAACAAATTTTGGGCATATAATTATGAAATGTATTCTCTAGTCGTCCAAGTGAGTGTTGCTGTAATTTGCTATGAGTATTCATCCAACTCTGTTTTTGGTCAATGAGGCCTATCGTGCGTCGTCATATTGTCACACTCCGTATCGAGGTATTTATTTCAACAAAAAACAAAACAAAAAAAAAACCTGTAATAATAATTATAGCTTTGGTGCAGATTTCCAAATGAAAATATCAAATAATGTTTTTTTTTTAATTTTGAATGTCACATGTTTATTTTTTTTATTGTGTATGTGTTCCTGGTATGCTTTGTTTTTGAAACTCTGCACCACAAGTGATTCACATTTTTATATAATTCTATTGGTATTTTAATTCTTGTATGCCAATAAGGTTCTTGATAGCATTTAGGCCCTACTGTTCTCAAAAAGTCTGTTTCTATTGTGAATTTCGGGGCCTTAATGTATTATCATTTGCGTTGTTTGATGGAATTTGCAGTTGACATTAACCAGGTGAGCCCGGATCGCTTATTCATCTCTAAAAGTTGGCATTAAAGCTTCTCGGACTCGGCGTCGGACTATTCCTTGACATCAAGAGTTAGCCGCATTCGAGGTATGCAAAACATCATTCATCATTAAAAAAAATTGGAAAAAACGGCAGCATGGTTTACCCGACAGCTGAGATTACCAAGGTGATTTTAGTAATTAATTATTTTTGTATAAAAAAAATATCCAATATTGTATTTAATTATGTTAATCTCGATGATTTTATAGAAATTCTTCTTGTATGTGAAAATAATAATTATACATTTGTTTTAAAACTATGCAATAAACTTTGTGACCGTTTTTAAAAAAAAAGAATTGATAATGCTGTTTGAAGAACATTGTTAGTACATACCTTCATAGTGTACCGGAATAATTTCCTGTGTTAGTGCTTAAAAAAAAAATGAAAATGAATCTTCATAATATTGGATGACGGGCGTTTGTTCCACTTCTTTAATTCAGGTATTTATGTTGATTTTCTTTCCATAATATGGTTTTGTTGGATGTTTAGATAATGCAACCTATCCATAACTTCTGTTTGCTCCATAGTGTTTTTTTCTTCTCTTTGGTTGTTTCATACAAAATTTAACGCCTACTCTAAATTTAAATAGTGCTAGCCAATTATAGGTGAACCTATATCTCTTATCTTTATATTAATTACTTATATATGACCACAATATAATATATATATACCTGTGTATCATTAGTGTTAATTTCGATTATTGTGTATTTTAAAAATAAAAATGCATAGTGATATTCTAAATTTGTTTTTATTTTTTTTTGACCTTTCAAACAATCTATATATCAAATGAAAACTAATTTTTAAGTGTCTATTCCCATTTTTTTTTTTTATTTTTCACTAAAAATATACATTTACAAAATGAAAATGATTTTTTTTTAAGTAGATGAAACATAATCGATATTAATTTAAAGTATATTTTACCAACATAAAATTTTGATGATAATAACAAACACTTTAATTCTTAAGAATATATTATATTATTTTCAATGATTCAGTAGACAGTAAATGATTTTTGATCTTTGTTCTTTTATATCTGTTCGGGTCAGATTTTACATTCACATTCATACGAATGAATCATTGAAAAAATAACATTGAAACTAACGTATATAACATTGAAAAATTATTAGGGAGGTACCAATGAAAAATAATGAAGAAATATAATGAAAAAAAAAACTATTTTTCACTCGTAAACTAAAAACTGAAGGAAAAGGCACAAAGGTTGGAAACAGTATAAGAGATGGTTGAATATTAATTTTATCAACTAGTTATTGACCATTATTAATAAGGAAGTCTTGATAACAATATTATTAAGTATACTATCTAATTCCAAACGAATGGGTGGCCGATTGGAATGCAGTGAAAAGATTCCAAAGAAATTACGACTTTTTTTAAAAGTCATAGACAAAGAATGTTAGTATTTCGAATGATTCCACAATATTATTATATCTATGATACCGTGATTGTAAAGATTGAACAAAATTAAATATTAAATATCACAGATACAAGATTTTTTAAGGATATATAAAATAGAAGATTTTTAGACTAATTGAAAATAATCGTCACCTACTTCATGGGAAAGAATACAAATAGTTTTTTTTTTTTTTTACATATAAAAATCAATTAAAAGAGTTATGGTATGCGGATTATAAGAAAAATAGTACTTTTTTCTAATCTAAAAATATACAAGTTTGTTGTATAAGTTATTATAATAAACTTAGTACAGTTGTGGCATTTCGAAGCAGTTGTTTGTATTTATATTAGTACTTAGTCAAATCTCCATACAGTACCTTATTTGGTTAATAGTGGACAGAGCTGAAGTTGGTAGAGCTTGGAGAAGAAAACTTCCACAACTCCAATCATTAAAGGCAAGCTTTAGAGGGTCATTGAGGTGTTGGCAGTAACCCACTTTCTAAGCTCCATAATATATACTCAAATGGACAGAATTAACAAGCTAGAAGAACTGTTCCAAGCTGCTTGAGAAGTCTTAAGGTGAGTTAAGACTGAATGAACAAAGAGCTAGAATAGAGTATCCGTTCTTGATCTTATAGCAAACATCAACTAACAACTAGAATTCTGGGGCATGTTCTAGAAAAGATTATATTCAGTGCCAATAGTAGTACTGATTCTGAGCCGAAATTGTAATGTAAAATTTTCCCGTTTATAAAAAGAGCGAACATTCTATAGAATCTTGGCGAACAAAGACACAGTAATGAAAGAATGATCTATCTCTGTTCACACGAGAGGAATTTGGTAGCATCTGATAAAATGAGCATTTTCTTGTTTGGTTGAAGTCCACCTTAACGAGTGAAATCTGAACTTTCTTATGGCTGCGTGTCAATTCTGGAGAGATATGATATATAATATACCAAAAGGTATTTTTTTCATATCTTTTCTGCTTAACATATTGAAATCTTGGTTGGCAAAATTACTTTGCTAAAGGTAAGTATTGTTAAAAAAAATCTGTAGTAAAAATGATTAGCTGTCGAGTGTGTAAAACTCAAAGAAAATTTGCAAAGAAAATAGAAAAATAACAATTTAGGTATCTCATACAAATTCTTCCCGCCTGTCAGACGTGTCATGGACAATAGATAATTATTTTTTGGTTGTGAGTTTCTGGAAAAACGGGAGAAAACTGGGCGTTTTCATACTTCAAAACTATTTGGAGATTTGACACATATTGCTTGTGAACAGTGATGGTTTTAAATGCCTTTCAATTCCGTAAAAGAATGGGTCCATTCACATATTATGACAATCAAAACTATTAATTCAACTATAATAATTGTACACGGTTGTATAGGGATTTCAAAATTTATACGAATCTGTTAGAGTATATTTGTAAATTTTATCATCTGGAAGGATAGTTTAAATAAATAAAAATTAAATGTTAAGTACATAATAATAAATGTTCTGTAAATTTCCAGAAGTATGCCTACTTACAACAAAGAAGCTCAATTTATTTTTTAGAACATCAAATTCTATTTTATTAATTTGTTGTCTATTTTCATTAATATAGTAGCATACAAATAGTATAATTTATTATTAAATACATAATTTATTAGAGCAATACTTCAACAAAGGCTAGAAATAATTAGTACGTACATACAACAAACTATGCCATATTATTTTATTTTTAACTGGACAAGTATTTTCACTGTTGTGTCCTATGTATTTTTTAATTCTTTTAAAAATATATCATGACTTGAGTCTATTTTCATCTAATAACAATATTTTATTTCATTCTATTCGATACATAAACATATTTTTTTTATATTTTACATTATCCATATAAGTAAATAGATTCTTTGATAACGCTTTCCTTAAAATACACCACACATTTCTTTTCATGGAAAAAAAATTAAAAGAAAAAGAATGTTCCGAAAAGATATATTTTGTATTTGAAAAAAGTGTTGCCAAAATTTAAAATCAATCAAAGATAAAAAAAAATTTAGGAATTTTTAAATTCTTTTTAGAGAAGTCATAGTAAATGTGAAGAAAAATGTTTAATTATTGCTTTTCAACTTATTGTTAATGCAATTCCAGAATATGTGATATTAGTTGCTTGCTATTTTATGTATGCTATGCACATAATGTTTTATATGATTCTCAAACAAACTAATTTTTGTAATTTGTGAGAAATTTCATAACCTCATTCTTATACTATTACAATATTTTTTAACCCTATAGCATATTATAGTTTATATTAGCTATTATTTAAATGAGAACAATGAGGTCAGATTTGAACTAAAGAAAATTTGGTATTCATGCACACAAGCCAATTTTGTCCCATCTTCATTTTCTTTCAATTAAAGATAATATTTTTAAGCACCTTCGTTTAACGTAAAAATGACATTTAAATAGCAATTCTTTTTTTTTTAATATAATAATCACAGTTTTTGTGTAAGGTATAAATTTTTATTGTAGATGACATCTGAAATTCCAACTCGTATTGTAAAAATTCCACGCCCACATATTAATTTGGTCAATGAATGGAATCAATGCGCTTAGTTTATATTTTGTGGTCCAGCCACTGCGTTTCATTATAATTAAATAGTTTTATTACTTTACATGACTTAAGTAAAATATACATCGATATTTTTACATTATCCATTTGGCGTATATTGCAAAATTTCATATAAGTTTACAGACAGTTTAATCCCGTTTTTCTTCATTATCAATTCCTTCCTTGTCGTCGGTGGGCACAATTATCAAACAATCTAAGTCGTCTGCGTCGTTGATGCTGTTTGTTTTGTCCACTATAGCTGTTGAAGCACTATTGATTGTCAGTCCTTGTTCGTCACTAGTTTCCTCATAAGATTCTGAACTTCTTTGTCCTAGTAAAAATTCACCAGACTCTCCGCTCGTGCTGAAGTTTGTTGCTGACATTCTGTCTGCGCTTAGGTGTCTGTCATATTTAGGTCTTGCTGGCTGACTTGGTGTCAAACTGGAATGTGTTTCTTTAGGAGTTTGATAACTCTCTATATGAACCTGGGTTGTATTTTGTGGTAATAAATATGTCTCCGGGTCTGGTCTCATCATATCTATTTTTCGTCTTTCAGCAATCACTTTCCTAATGCTCTCCTCTTCTGTCATTTCTCTTGTATTGAAGTCACTTTCAGCTATGATGTTTGGTGGTGATAATTGTTTACTTGAAGAGATTTCACTTAAAGTTAGTATTGAATGACCGGGATCAGTCGGAGACTGGGACTGAATTTCAATCTGAATTTGAGAAGTTGATGGTTTTGATTTTTGTGAACATAAATCCAAAGTGTCTGGATGAAGTGGAACATTTAGAGATTTTCCTGTGATTGGTTTATATTCTGAAGGCATTTCTACTTTTAGAAATGGCAAGGCTTTGTCAATTTTAGCTTCAGACATGTGAGGAAGAAGGAGAGATGATTCTTCGAAGCCTTCGTTGTCAATAGCAGCTTGTTTAAATAAATGCTTAGTACTTCCGTACATTTTATGTGATGGCCTGGTGTTCTTTGGAACATTTAAGTAGCTGGAGGCTTGTTTAGGTTTCTCGTTTTCATAAGATGTTGTATCAGGTTTCAGAAGACAGGTTTCTTCCCCTCCTCCATTTTTGTACATCTTCTTGTACAATGAGCCTTCTCTTTTAAGATGCATAATATTATTGTCATCACTTTCCTTCTGTCCGTTATTCAATGTGTGTGATTTGGGCTGCTTTCCTTCATTTGGTTCCTTAGTGTCATGCACTAGAGCTGTCCTCAATGTAGATTGCCCTTCATCTTCGTCTATGTAGCAGGGTTCTTCTTCATAAAGCACATTAGATGTAGAAGCGGATTTATCTTGCCCCATCATGTCTGAAGTTATAGAATCCATTCGCTTTCGTTGTCGTCTACTCTGGTAGCTGTCAATGGAAGCATCTCTTGTGAGGTGATGGCGTCTAGCAGTGTATGATTCTGTAGAAGGTTCTCTGGTTAGTAGGCGTCTGATTTGATATGATTCAGTGGATGGCTCACGTGAGAAGCGACGTCGTGCATTGTATGAGTCTGTAGATGTTTCTCTAGACAAGAAACCTCTAGAGTGATCGAAAGATCTAGCAATAAAGGCAGCAGATAAGCGTGGGGCGTGCAGAGTTTGTCTGCGTGTGCCGTGATATTGTAAACGTCGTAGTGCTCCTCTCGGTACCAGTGGACTGCCTCCGAACAATTGTATGGAGTTCCTACCGCTTGGTGCTGAGTATACAAAGTTAGCGGGCAGTGAGTTTACCTGTGGTGTGCATTAAAAACCATTAGGTGCAAGTTTTGTGTGTAATTTATATAGATTCTATATAAAAAACAATAATTTCAAAATTATTAAAAGTTGGTATTTCTGTTTCAAAACATCAGAATGAAACCTTTCACAAACAGTTACTATATTGAGTGAAATATTTGCATGAAGGTAATTAGAGATTTTTTAAAGCTGTGAGAAAATTGTCTGTAAAAACATCTAATATTTATGTGAATACAATCTAATCTAAATCTAGTGTTGGCTGATTCCTTATATCATTGAAAACTGTGCAAACTTTTATGTTGTCAACACTTCAATAAGTTGGTTACCTTTTTGAGAGGTCTGATCGGCCGATTATTAGCAGCTTCCAACTCCAGAGCCATGCAGAGGGCCTGGTCTTCCTGATCCTCTTGTTCCCTTTCTAATTCCCTTTCAAGTTCTACTTCCATGTCCATCTCATCTTCCATTTGCTTATGAGATTCTTCTAGGTGTTTCATAAGTACCTTTCAAAAATAAAACAGAATCAAATGTAAAGTAGCACAGATGACCAATAGTTCCGCCAGCTATACTGAAACCTTTGTATAGAATAGTGTTATTTATTTATTCATAAATATTATTCAGAGAATCTGAAATGGACACATGGATAGTTTTTGCTACCTATGTATAAATTTTGGAACATGGAAGATTTCGGAAATGAGTTTTATCAAGGGTGTTAAGCTGTAATGGTTTCCAATAATTCCAATGAAACAGTCAATTTTGGCTTCAAATATTGAAAAAAATATATCGTGTGCAAATATAACCCGATGGTGCCGACCATTTCCGCTTTCACAACACAGCCCTTTGCTTTGAAAGATGTAAAAAGTGTGTATGTGTTCATTTCGAGTGAGCACAGATTCATTTTTATTAAAAAAAAAACCAAAAAAATATTTTGGTAGGTATATTTAGGTTTTGGTGTATTGATTTACTTACAGCCACAACGACATTCACAAGGACGAACTGTGCCATCAACACAAAGATGACAAAAAATATTGGTGCTATGACAGTTGATACACAACAGTTCCTGACACAATCTACGGAGGAATCACAATCTTCTCGCAGAGTGTCCTTCATTATTCCATTCCAATTATCTCCCGTGGCTACTCGGAAGAGGGTCAGGAATGCCATGCCAAAATTTGCAAAGTGGGCGTGTTCTCCTAGACCTGGAAAAAATGTTTTCTTAGTGGCATTAGCTGAATTTCATAAGGCACTAAACAATATTTTTGCCTTGTACAGGGTCGCACAAAATAGACATTGTGGTTTGAATACTTTATAACTTTTTTTATATACACAATAATTATAATTTTTTTTTAAATACACCACATAAGTAAATAATGGAAGTATTTTTGGGTTAGCTATGAAAAATGAGAAAAATGTGGTGGCCATTTTCTGCTTCTAATATCCACACTCTTTATTCTGAAACATTTCCCATAACCTTATGCAAAATTACAGGTATTATGGCAGCGATTTCATCGCGAATATTATTATTTTTTTAATTACATGATGGTTCTTTGCTTATTAACATAGACTTTTTTGCTCAAAACAATAGACAGTTGATGAATCAAAAAAAATTTTTTAACAACAAACTTATTGTTCGACTGTTTACTGATCCATTTTAAATTCCCAATGTCTTGTTTACAAAACACTGTTAAAGAATAACAAAATCAAAAAAGTTTGACCACAAAGTCTATCATGCGCCAAAAAAATAAGGGACATAAAATAAATATTTTGAAGTACCTTGGCAGGGAATTTCATCGGAACATTCCAATCTTCCAAATAATTCCACCCCTAAAGCTGCGAAGATGAAAAATAACAGAAAAAATAGTAACCCCAAGTTGCCTACTTGGGGCAGTGCCTGCATGACAGTGTCGAGGAGAGCTCGTATTCCTTTAGCCATTTTCAGCAGTTTTAAAACTCTGGCTATTCTCAGAACTCTCATGACCCTCATGATCGTGGGGTTGATTGGTATAATGTTAGTCTGCAACTCTTCCAGAACTATACCAACGATAGATAATATTACGATGATCACATCCAACTGATTCCATTTGTCTTTCAAATAAATTTTTATTCCTAAAGCCACCAACTTCATGATGGCTTCCAATATAAATACGGCTGTGAAGAAATAGTTGAATATCTTCAGAGCATATTCCAATGCTGCCGGCATCTTGTAATACTCTACGGCCATTGTGACGACATTCAAGCCTATCACACCGGCTATAGCCAAATCAAAATATTTGGATGTAACCACGTTGTGTACGAAGAGTCTTCCTTGAGAGTACTCGGAATAGTAAGGAGGTTCGTGCATTTCTGAAAATTTTTAACATTTTTATTAATTTACTATTCAAATTTTTTTAATCGAGTGGGTATTATATAGTAGTGTGGTGAATGAAGTGGTAACAAAACTCAAACAATGATTCTTTCGGTAGGAAGTGGTCATTTTAGTGCTGGTTATCGGGCAATGTTTTAAAACTTAGGGCAGTTGTAATAATAATAGTCCTCATTTTACTGGAAAGCTACAGTCAAATCACCGACAGCATAGCTAAACGTATAAACAGGAAACATCACCAATATGTTTTTATACATTTCTTCCTAGTATGTGCGTTGTTACCAAATAACTGGGCGGATTTTAATAAAAAAATGTGTGTGATTAAGTTGATTCGAGGATGGTTTAGATTCACAATTTGATATGCTATGTTTTAATTTATTTAATTTTTTATTTTGTTTTGTGAGCTATCTAATAAGATTTCACATTCTTCATAACTATGGTTGTAATATTTATGTATAGTTTCATAATATAAATAGATTAAAAAAAAAACTATACTTACTTCTTCTCTTTTTTTCCATTTGTAAGGCTCTCTTCGCCGCTCTTCTCACCCTCTCCTCTTTCTCCTGTTCTTCTCGACATCTGTGAAAATTTTCCACCACCACTCCCACAAACATATTCAGTACAAAGAATCCCACCAGTAATATGAAAGATATAAAATAAAGTAAGCGCCATTCGGAATAATTGACAATCGGCTGAAAACAAAAGAAAGACAATTATTTTTTTATGTATTCGGTCCCAAAATAAGCTAATATTTGGGGATGATTTTACCTGTTGGTCCACCCCAACTGCATCCAAACCTGTATACATGATATTCACCCAACCGTCTCTTGAACTGAGCACAAATAGTGACATGAGCGCTTTGCCCAAATCGTCAAAATTATATTTTCTATTGACCCAAACATTTCCTTCTATAGCCAGACAATCAGATTTATTTTTAACGCCTTTGATATTTTCTCCTTCGCAATAGAAAAATGCTCCTTTAAAAAGCTGAAATTAAAAGGGGTTAACATTTTTTAAATGTGGTTATTATTAAATTCAATTTAAAATATTTTTTTTTTATAATCTAAAAAACGTGATTACCTGTACACCCAGTATACCAAATATTATAAAAAATGTGCAACAAATCAAAACAATGTTTCCTATAGGTCGTAGAGATGAAAGTAGTGTTTGGACAACTAGTTTTAGACCTGGCGCTCTGTTGATCACTCTCAAAGGCCGCAGGGATCTTAATAATCTGAAAACCTTAACAACAACAACAAAAGTAGAATGTCAGAAATGGAAAGTTTAGTGATTACAATGAATACTTTTTTGAAATAAAGATTGTGATGATTACTCTGAGTATTCCAAATATCCTAGGACTTGATTCTGAAATAAGGGACATCAATAAGTCTATGATTGATATGATGACCAAGGATCCGTCCATGATGTTCCAACCTGATGTGAAATAAGCTTCGGTACCATAAAACATCCCAGCTGCTACTACCTGCAAAGGATTATGAAAAATATCACTAAGGGTTTTTGCAGTAACTTTGTAACACTTCATTTTAACTGAGTAAAAAATATTTTTATTGTAACTTTGTAAAAGTGTTAACAATTGAGTATAAAATAAAGCACGACCGGTTTCGGGAGGATCAGACCTCTCATCATCAGGTGCAAACTTAATACTTAATAGTACCTGATGATGAGAGGTCTGATCCTCCCGAAACCGGTCGTGCTTTATTTTATACTCAATTTTTAACACTTTTTCAAAGTTACAATAAAAATAATTTTTACTCAGATTATGAAATTTTTTAAATAAACAGAAAAACATAGGCCCAGCTAGGGTTAAGGGATGTAGGCCAAGGCTGAGGGACAGGATATCACATACATACCTTGATGAACATTTCTAAAACGAATACACCAGTAAAGACGTAGTTGGCCGTTGCAAGAAATGTACGTTCTGGACTTATTGGAGGAATGTTAGGGCGTTCCATTGCTAGAGTTATGCAGTTTAACGCTATGAATAACAGAATGACATTATCAAACCATTTTCTTTCCACAATCCATACACACAATCGACGAAATCTGAAAAAATTGTGAGGTTTTAATACTTACTATTTTTTTTAATGAAGCTCAAGATTGGAAACTTTAACAGAAATTTGTCTTAGAAAATTGTTTACTGTTGCTCTTTTTTTTAATCTACTGTTCTCCTTTTAGAACAGAAATTTGTGATTGTAACCATGTCACAATAAAAGTACCCTTGTATACAAAGTCCTTTAAACTTCTTTGAAATGTATATTTTTATTATTGTGATGGAATTGCCCATAAATAAATTGAGTCAATTTGTAGCCCTGTCTGATTCCTATGGCGATTTTAAAAGCTTCAGATGAGTCACCTGGCATTTTGACACTACATTTTGGAGTCTTCCTAGGGACTGCACCATTTTAAAGGTACGTACTCACTTGCGCCGCGAACGTGTGACATTGCATCAATTTAATCGAAAGGATAAGTGTATATACGTGATTCGAAAAGCGAACGCGAGCGGAACACATACATCCTTTTGATAAAATTGATGTAACGGTACACGTTCGCGGCGCAACTGAGTACCGAGCTTAACAATCGTCAGAGAAAAACTACCTGTAGCTCTATTGAGTTTTAATATTACTATACTATATTATGTTTCAGTATTTAAACATTATGAACTCTACTTACCTGTTTTGTGAAGAAAATACATATAAGGAATAATCGTCTCTCTCTTTAAGGCACCCTTTTGGTTCAAGAAATCGAAATAAATCTTTTAGTTTATTGCTACTCGTCCTGTGCTGTGTAATCGACGTGGTTAGTGTACCGTTATTGCTATTACTATTATTATTTTGGTTTGCTTGGTTAAAATCTTCTTTGATTTCCTTAATATTAGGTAGGGGACAGGGACTACTGTTATCAGTCTTTTCGGGTGGACTTAAATTTGATATCAATATGTTGGAAGATTTAGGCGGCGACATTGATATTATCGCAGCTTGATTTGTAGATCCTTGTGCTTTGGTTTCTTTCAGCGGCTTCTCATCAATAATACTGCTACGACAACCTGTAAAATTAAAGCCAAATGTCAGGAGAATCATTTAAGAAAATGTAAGAAACCGCTCTCAAAATTTTTTCGTAGTGTCTATACAAGGATTATGTAGAAATTGTTTTTAATTGTTGACTTCGGTTTCAACGAGACAGAAAACACAATAGGTTCAAGGATACATACATTACACAAAAATGGAATAATGGAAGTGGATAAAAGCTAAATGAATTGAATGCCATATTATTATTCTATCCCTGATCAGATTTGATTGGAGTAAAATGGGCCTTTTGAACTCTTTGATAAAAAAAATCAATACTATTACGTTAGGTGCACATTTGTACCTGTTAATAAATCAGGAGTCAATGAAAGCCTTTGATGGGCAAATCTCTGATGAGAATCACACACAGGCAGGACTTTAGCAGAGTCATTAGACTTTTGTTGGTGAATGATTTGACTGTTGGTGGTGGCACCACTCCAAGTCACTTGAGGCAGTACGCTGTACGTAGACGCACGACTTCTTATTGAATTTTGTGGTGACAATCCTTTGATTGACTTATTGTTTGGGGTGTCACCGTGGGTGTCATTTTGGATCCTATTGGTGGACTGAAGGAGAGGATCGTTTTTCCTTAAATCAAGTTGTAGACTTGAACCGGTATCTGCAAAGTTATTCATTTTTTTGACATGAACAAAGTTTACCGAAAATTACTACGGAGTTACTATAAGTAAGAAAAGAAAAAGGTGGTCAGAATAAAGAATAAGAAGTAAGTACCCCTATTCTAAGTTTCCGTGACATTTACGATGGCGTGAAGTAACGAAATTTTGTATGTAAACGTGTATAGCGCCCTTACAGAATACTTCGGAAAGCTCCACAGTCCGTATAAAATTCCCGTGAGTTTCTCACTCACGTTAGTGAGTAAAATTTGGAATAGGGGTACTGATTGAAACAGAGATAGGAATAGAAAGAAAGGAGGACGTGAAAGGTTTAAACAAACAAAATGTAGGGATAATAAATTGTAAACAAAATATGAGCATACTTAGATTGTCTCTTCCATTATTTAAAATTATGACAGCATCTGAATCAGAACCGCTTCTATTCTTGACGTTTGAATTTTTTCTTCTCAAACTCGGTCTTGATATTTTCCAACTGTACCCTCGTTGTATTTTACATTTGTTACCATTCAGTTCTTCAGAATTGCTAAATTGTTTTTTCTCATTCAATAAACTAGATTTGTCAGATGTAGTCACCATGCTGTTGTGTGATGGTATTTGAATATCCTTTTGTAAAGAACCTTTGGTCAGTTGTATGTTTATTTCATATTGCGAAGGAGAATAGTTTGAAAATAGATGGTCTAATTTTTCCATAGAACCCGACAGTGCCGGCTTAGGGATGGCGAGTTTATCTTGTCCATTTGCTGTTTTGGGGATGGCTTCCCTTTGATGATCCACCACTGGTTGTCTGTCTTTTTCGAGTTTCGTAGGCGCCGTTACATTCCTCGCCCTTGTAGCGGAACTCAGGGTCATGGTGAAGCTGTTTGGTGGTTTTAACAACCCCGGAATACTCACAGACTGAAACAAATATCAAGGGTATTATTAAGCACATGAGGTATTAAATTTTCCATTATTACATTGAAAAAAAAAAAAAAGGAAAACTTATGGTCACCGTATGTAAACAGCGGGGAGAGCTAACATTAGCCCATTAACACAGATACATGTGTCTTGACATACGAGTAGCTAGCGATGGTTTGCTTTGAGATGAATAAAACTCGTATCTCGAGGTGTCACTGCCATAAGGTAACTCGAAATGTACAAATAAGTTAACTTACTGAACCTCTATCGATTGAGTCCAGGCTGTCCAGTAAAGAAGACCGAGACAAACTATAGTTGTAGTTGAACTCCCTGAAGGAAGCTCCCGGCTCCAAGGTTGTGTTTGGAGAATCCTGAGGCGTGGCTGCCGTAGTAGTGATGATGGGCAGCGGAGGAAGTTGCCCTCCTTGCTGCAGCATCATGGATTCCTTTTGGATGTTGCATTTGGTATCTTCTGGTCTTGTCTTTCTCTGACTGCACTTATGCCCAGATCTCCCCTTTACCCTTTGAACTTGTTGCACCCTGTGTCCATTGGAATCTTTCACTTTACGGACATCGTCTGCTGATCTCCACTGATTTTTGATTTCATTCTTAATTGAAACAAGAAAAAAAAACAACTTTTTAATAAAAAAAAACATTACCTACTGAATATATATAATTGTTAACAGCAAAACCTATCAGACTCTCATATTGTGTTCCTTTCCTTCGAGGCAGAGCTGAGAGATCTGAATATGGTGTGGGATAGGGATTTAGGACAGGTTGGTAAATAGTTAAAAAATGCCTAATTGTTATTTCGGTAGAAAATATATTGTACTAGCTTTCCCGACAGACGTTGATGTGAAGTCCTTTTATTGGATTCTTCTCCGCTCCGGATAACAGAATGATTATTAAAAATTCGAAAAATGGATAGCAAACAATATAAAATATAATATTAAAGTTGGTATGGAACGGATTTACTGACAATAACGCCGTCTGTGAAAAATTCCATAACAACACATTTTTTATTTACTTGACAACCATTGAGATTCAAAACATTGGTACGCAGATTTTTGATAGAATTTTTTTCAAGCTTTCAGAAATAATTTTAAACATTCAAAAATATTTTGAACGTATTTTTGTATAAAATTTGAAATATACATTCATATTTTTTTCTTACCTGTTGAGTAAAACTGTCACTGGAATCGGAAATAGACCTTGATTCGTCATAAGGCAACTCGTTATTGTCAGAAAAAACTTCGGCGGATAACTTGGATTTGGCCAACTCTCTTTGTTCTCTTTCTCTTCTTTCGTTTCTCTGTAAAAAATATTGTTTTGTTGTATCATTTATTTTTTATCATGAGTCTCGTAGTAAAAAAATTATGGAGTTATACGAAAGACAAGAGTTTCATCTAAGTGAATCACTATAAAGGCTGTAGCCAGGGGGGTTAGCCATGAAGATGTTTCTTTAGTAAATACCAATGTATTTACTAAAGAAACATCTTCATGGCTAAACTAAAGCGCTGGATTCCTAGGGAGCGGTCCGTCCTCTGACAAGACGGCAGTCTTTCAAAATATATGGCAATAACACTTCCGAAATTTTAATCAAGTCTTCGATAATACATGACCGATACGATTGGTTGCCAAACCTTATGAGCCCGGCAGGTCTCGAACCCGCATACCAAATCGTTAATAAGTTTAAAATGAAGCTTGTAGGTAGTTATTATTAAAGAAATTTTGAGATATCTGTTAAAAATTCTGCAAACGTTCAAGTTTATGATCAATCACTACGTAAAATGTATTATCTTTTAGTTTGATCTTAGCTGCTGAGTAACGATAATTTTATTCCTTTAAAAAAAAAATGATTTTTATATTTATAATACTCACTTCGGAGCTGAATCCCTCGACTAAAATAGCGACCAGCAAATTGAATAGCACATAATTTCCGAATGTCATTAGTGCTACGAAGTACAGGGCCGCCCAATGACTGGTTTTCTCCATTCCATTAAAGAGGACAACATTCCAATCCTCTTGAGTGAGAATCTATAAAATTGAAGATCTCTTTTATCTTGTTCCGTTTTTCCAAAACTATTTTTGGTATGTAAATACTTCAAAAAGTGTTCAAAGAAAATATTATACAGCAGGTATGGAACGGAAAAAATATGGGATCTTCATAATATTTGGAAAATAGTTATAAAAGTGTTTAATTTGGAATAATAATTATTGATGTTTTTTTTTTTTAAAGTAAATTCATTAAATTTGTTTAAAATGTCTGTAAAATTGTGTGGAGTGAAACATGCAAATGGATTATGAGTCATTTTATTATTGTCTATGGTTTACGTCATGCAAACAAATTATTATCTACTTCAAACTAAAAAGCCATTTATTTAAAATTCAAACCATGCAAAATTTAGCAGAAGTATCCATGACAATTTATTACTGTCATATTTTGTCGGTTTTAAAAACTAATTAGGTAATATTTACCTACCTACTATGGATGAGGCATGTTTGAATGAAGTGGGTGATATATTTATTTGTTTATTTCTACTTAGTGTTTTTTTAATACAAATATTTCATCACTAATAAAAAATAAGCTACGCAGTAAGCGATGTTAGAAAACCGAGTTTATTGTTAATAACAGTTAAAATTATTAAGAATAGAGTATTTAATTAAACCTATTGGCTGGTCTATGTCTTATTTTACTGCTACAAAAGTAACTAAGTTGTCTATGGCTACGTATACCTATTTAATTTTTATCTATGACCTAAAATTTGAAATTTTGGAACAAGAAACGAACAAACTCATTTTATTTATATTATTAGGCGATATTTCCTTTTGAAATGAATTCATAAGCAGACTTCTTTGTATTACATAAAACGATGTTTTTTTTACTTACCTTCGTGAAACAAATAAAAAGCAAACCAAAATACACAAACGCACGAACGAACACACAACAGTGACAAATCACGAAAATCAATAATTTGGTGTGACAAAAAAAAGGATTATAAACGGTATTATTATGTGGGGGAAAACAGTGTAAAAAAGTATTTATTTTAAATAAAAAAAAGGAATGCCACATATCAACGTAATATTATTATAAAAATTGCGTGTGTGAGAAAGGAAATAATTAATTTTTAAAAAAGGAATTTTGATAAAAATTGTTAATAAGTTCCTAAAATTTTGAAAAAAGAATATTAAAATATTATGTGTTGTAGGTTTCTAGGTAGGTAGTGTCCAAATCTGGAGAAATGAGATAGAAACACCAATAAAACAAACAGAGAGAGATAGAACAGTAAGTCACACAACTATTCCATTGGCTTTGGGGTGACCAGTAAAAAAAATGTTGATTTGTGTTGTTAATTGACTTCATCATCATCGTTTTTAATAAATTTTATAGTATGGCATATTTTTTCCAATAAGAAATCGCTAGGTTATTGACATTTTCACTGCCTTATAACTAAATAATTATTATTAACAAATGCCAGAAATAAAACAAACAGGTATTTTATAACGATTATTTTAGAAACCACTAACGAATATGTCGAGAATGAAAATAAATTATCCAAAAATGTCAAAATGACAAAAATGTATAATTTTAAGCGGATCCGTGAAGTAGTCCAGCAATACACAGATCCGCGTAATCGGCAGTGAACGAGTTAATTTTTTTAAGTCACGTAGCTATAAGTGTACCTACGGCATACCGACGGAAGTTGTGGTTTTCCGGCTAAAGGAAGAGTTATGTGACTTAGAGTGGAGCATGCAGCATTCACTGTTCTGTATGGTAGGTTGTTGAGGGTACCTGAAAAACTGTCACGGTCGCCCATAGAATGTTGTTGAAGTGTTTCCGGTCACACTCGCACCGGGGATGCGGTAAGACAATTTCTGGACACGTGCACTCTCTTTCGTTGCCGCTATCGTCGACAAACTTGCAAAACTTACCGCCGAATAGGTACATACCGAGGATGCTGTACCGTTCAATGGGACGCCATGGTGATGGTGGTTGAGTGGAGGTGTCAGTGATGTGGCGGCCATTTGTGGAGTGTGGTAATTAAAATAAATAAATAAATAGGGGAGTAGTGATGAGAACATTTACAAGATCCACAATGCGGACATAATTAATTATTGTAATCATATAATGCGCACGACACTTTTACAAACAAATAAATAATTATATTTATAGGCATTAACATACACTTATTACGAACTAACAATTATCACATTATATTAATAGATAATAATAATTATTATTCCATCGGACATGATAAAATTAAACTGATTGAATGCTATCCTTTGTGTTTGTAGTTAAGTCGATGCGGGCCAACAATAATTTTATATTCACCTCGAACTGTCATAATTTTAGCGGGGAATAAATTTAAACAGCGACATTTTAACTCTCATTTATTTAAGAACGTTTCCTATTCTTCGTAATGAAAAAAAGAACGAACTATCGTCGGTAGTTTGGTTTGATTGACTTTTCTTTCTTTCTGGGTAAGGATTGACTTTATCAAATGAGTTTTTCAATCAACAAAGAGGTTTGGAGAGTTGACGACAAGCGTTTCTGGAGAATATTAGTTCAAAAAAGGTGCAACGATCAAACCGAATCAATGGATTTTTTTTTCAAATGCGTGTTCTCATCACAAAAAATTTATGATTTGTTGAAAAATAAAACGTAGTAATGTATTGCTGAATGTTTAAATAACGTTATTTTCGTTTTTAATAAAATGTTCGTGTAGTAATATTTTATTTTTTTTTGTAAATAAAATGAAATGATAACACTTACACATGATGTAAAAACAAAATATTAAAATCACATCACAAAAATGAATCACAAAATATAACATTATTTTTATTATAAAAAATTCCAAATGTAAAGCTAATATTTTGAAAATGTTAATGAAATACGCAATTACAAGAGAAATTTAAGCGTACTGGAAAAAAATAAACTAGGTAAATACAATAAAATTTTAATTAAAAAAAATTTCAAGTTAGCTGAGTTTTACGATCTACTCTTAATCAACGATTTTCCCCAAAGCTTTTTTTTTCAATTCGCGTGAAACGTAATGTAGGTTAAAATGATACAATTTGGCGAAATACATTTCTAATATATACTGCCTACGATCGAAAGTTAAAAAATAAACGCTCGTTTAATATTATTTCATGTGCATTACGGGGATGTTTTGATCTGAGCAAATAAGAGGGAAGAGAAAGATGCATTTATGAGAGAAAGATATAGAGAAAAAGAAGAATAATATAAATGCTTTTAAGCGAGGTACATTGAAACACAGTAATGTTTATATACACTGATTGATTTATATGACACAGCTGATGAACGATATAAGTAGGTAGATAATCAAATTAAAATACTGGAAAGAACATTTTTATAAAAATAAATGACATGCAGTAGAAATAGAAGAAAAAACAAAAAAGCATTCTTTAAATTTAAGTTAAAAAAAAAAAGTGATAAATACTCGAATACATTATAATATTATTTTATTTTAATATTCTAAGGAGTTTGGATAAAAACAAATTCAACAACATTATTTATTTACTTTTTACTTAGAGTTACAAAAAATAATAATGATAAAATCTAGGTATTAAGGTTTCGTACAAAAACCTACCTCCTACTTGTGGGGATGGTAAAGGTTTTATAATATAACAATATTGTTGTCATGAAACAATATGAGCGAATATATTATGGATACTTCATACAATGTTAATGTTACCACTTAGTTAAAATTATTAAACTGTTAAAATTCTACCTACTGCGGGTTGTCTAAGTGCATTAGTAATTAGTAGCTCTGGTCAATATTGTGTTATATCGAATCGAATCGATAAATCATGCACGCGCAATTTTTTTTTCAGAGTTCGTTTGTTCTTTGTTTTCGAATCATTAATGCAATAGGTTCTTTTTTGTTCAGTGAAACAAATACATAATATTGATCCTGTAGTTTTTTTTCAAACAGAATTGGCTGTTAATTATATTCTAAAATGTTTTTTTTTTTTTAAATATGAAATTTACCAAATTACTTACATACAAACTTCAACAAACAGTACTCATAGTATAACGGCATGCAACATTCGTAGTAATGTTTCTTTTCATTATTACTTGTGCTACAACTCTTTTTTATGTGGTGCACGATTTTTTAAAATTATATAGGTATGTAAGGTTAGTAGTTATGTATGTATGGTGTCCTCTATAGAATTGGTTTTTAAACAAAATAATTTAACATACGGTGACGGTGGTATGATCTAAAGTCGTCCCGAATACAGGAAGTGGAATCAAATCTAGGTAGTGTGTTTCAATTTTTTTATGAGTCTCCTAAACGGGCCATAATGGTACTGAAATATTTAGCCTTAAGATTTTCGACCACGTCCGGGCCAGCTTGATAATATTTGTATTCATTGTTTCCTTTAACCCTTAAACTAAAAATAACAAGATATAAAGATAAACTAAGCCATCCGAATAAAAAAGGCCCCGCATTTTATTATATTCGAGACCGGACATGTAAATTCTGTAAATTGCGTCGAAACGACACACATAGGTAGTATAAATAAATGAATTTATACTGCCTATTTGTGATGATTTTTGGCGTTGTCGTCACTACTTTTCTTCCCCTTAACATCCCTTCACTTTCGTACCTTAAAATCCAAAATATGACATACAAATTTGATATTTTTTTCCAAAATGCCGCATGTAGTACGTGGCTGAAGCGAGAGTCCATCGAAAATGCTGAAAACTTCCTCAATCTTTTATCTCGCTTGTGCAAAATAAGTGCATCTCTTTTTAAATATAAATTGAAGTTTATTGAATGTATTAGTTATGTATTTTGACGTTTGTTTACTATTATGATATTTGATATTGTTGTATGTGAACACAAAACAACGAGTCATGGCAGATACATTTTGAAATTGGGGGCATTTTTATTCATACGCCTTACTGTCTCTTTCCAACTTGTTCTTTTAAATGGTTTTCATAAGCGAGACACAAAATGCAAATATTTCCGAGCTGGCCGGGATATTATCAAAAACTTTTGAAGGTGCATATTTCAGCAGTTTTATTGTATGACCCGTTTTTATGAGTACTGAGGTAATAGAGGTTGTATACAATCAGGCGTAGTCCATCATCGTAATAATGTGGGTACCTAACTGAAGTGAATAAGCTATGTTCATTCAATATTTTGGACAATACCTGAAATACCGTGACAAGAGCCCACAAGAGGGAATCAAAGTTTTTCCTGTCACATTCAACATCCGGATCGTCGCGTGCCCTATCGCAGAACTTGCACCCAAACAGGTTCATGCCGAGTATGCTACAATCAGAATCTCAAGTCATACATTTTCTCTGATCCGTCTATCGGAGCTGTTCACCCTTGAAGGCCAACGCATGGGTATAAAAGAACATTTATCCATTGAATGTGTCAAAGTTCGAATTGTGAATATTTACTATTTTACGCGTCAGATTTTACGCACCTTTTTTATTGCCAATGCCTTGCGCACGTATTTGACATACCAATGGATAAACAAGTCCTTTTTTTTTACATAAAATAATCATTAATAAACTTATGTTAGATAAAATAATAATAATAAAAAAACCAAAACAATTATAAGTAAGGATGTGGAGATGGTACCTAATAATGGAGTCACTCCTTTAAGTTTTAGTTAAAAAGGTGAACACAAAAAACAAAACCTTTAATAATTGAATCTCAACCTATTATAATATTTGTTAAAACAAATTTGATTCAATTACGAATAAAATCAAGAAATTGTTAAAAAAGGAAGGCACTGAAATAAATTAGGGTTTCCATAATAAAGCTGGGGGAAAAATTAAGTTAATTATTTCACAATATGTACAAATTTAGGGATTTTTTTATATAAGGTACCGCTATATTTGAAAATAAAATTTGTACGAATTTCGTAAAAAAAAGTTTTTATCACTTCGTAAAAAAATACGAAATTAAAAAATAAATGTAAAAAATATAATTGTGGTTATTTATTTAAAATATATTCATAAAAAAGAAGCGAAGAAAAAAATGATCGAAAAAAAAAACGAATTTTAATACATAGATTTTTTTAAAGTTGTAGCAGCTGTGACTGTAGACAAATCATAAGATAAAATATAATCATAGATTAGATTTTCTAACCATAGAGAATCAAAACATTTTGAAGGATTGAAAAGAAGTTGATTTTTAGCTGAAGTTTTTCCTACTCTGTCTTGTTACCGATGTTAATATACGTAGAATATTCGCGAAAAACTCATAAATAATGTGCATATTATTAACAAAAGTGTGTAGTTTCGTATTAAAAATAAAAAAATATACCTATAAATATAAAATTGGATTTATGATTGAAAAATTGTTTCATTTTCGGCTACTTAATTTTGTTCGATGCTTGACAGTGTAAGCGATTGGTTGTTTGTCTGTAATTTAGGCCCGGAATTTCATACCAAAGACAAAAAATTATGTGATAGAATATATAGTTAATATGTCCTCTTGTAACTAGCAGTCCTATATTATGTAATGATCGAAACTGTAGTGCACAATCGAAATATACCTAACTGTCAATTTTTTAAAAACGATCAATGTATGATTTGACATTAAAATAATGTGATAACATTTCAACTTACATACTAAAAAAATTTATATTTTTTTTGATAAAATCTACGAATCATTGAGCTAAGTGAATAAAGATGCAATCTAATCTACAAATTGTTGAATTTTCTTTGAAGTTTTATTTTAATAAATTTCAATACTTCATTTTTGATATGTAATTATAGATATTGGCTTCTTTATTCGGGACAATTAGCTCAAAAATTCAGAATTAAAAATATTGTTTCCAAATTTTCTTAAAAAGTAAAGTTTTCTTAAAAATTGAACAAAGAATTTTACTGTTTTTTTTTTAATATCTGAACGTATTTGGCAAAAAACCAAGTCAATTTACTCAAACGGTGCTATATTTTTTTGATACAGCTAAAATCCCTCTAAGATGAGAGTGTGCGCTTAATGTAATAAAAAACAGCATGCTATCAGCATACATTCCAAAATATTGTCTTCAATATATAAAATATGTGATGAAACGGATTGCTGAGTATAAAAATCGTTATGTTCTTATTTTATTTTGGCACAAGATGTGGAAAATAAACTTAAATCAGTAATCTCCAAGATTGAGAAGATTTATGATTCTTGATTAATCATTACCAATCCACTCTCTCTTGTGAAGGCACCAAAATATTTATATAAAGGTGTAAAGTGTGAGGTCATTTTGACACAGTCGTGGTCCAATTTTCCATACATTTTTACGGAATCAGTTCCACAGTAAAGTAGAATTCTTAGAGGAACCAAAAAATGGAATTTATCTTAATCATTGTAATGTAAATAACCAGGGGCAAAATATATCTTTGAAACGTTGAAGTTTTTTTTAACAACAAAGCTTAAAAAAAATTTAAAACAAACTATCCAATTTCAAACACTAGCAAATTTGTATGGGATTTGAAATGTCAGATAGTTTCATAGACCACACCGCTAGTAGAGGTCTCTAAACATTAACTTTACATCCGGTTTAATTGCGCTTGATCCATGCGCACATTACCCACTGTTGACTTCATAGTTTTGACAGTGAGAAAATATTGAAAACTTATTTAAAAATGTGATCTTATTTTATAAATTTAACGGTATTATTTATTGATCATCATAAAAAATTACCTCAACCGAAACAAAATTGGAAATTAAGTTTAACTTAATACTTATTTTTGTTTCAACATAATATTATTATTAATCATAATGAATAAAATTCGTATACCTAACGTTGAAATAAAAAAAATATTTTCAAAATATTTCATTTTGACATCACAAAATATTTCATTTTGACATGACAACACGGTTGGAGAATAAATTTTTAATGTAATAAAACCAATATTATGTAGAAACGTTATTTCAATGATTACCTACAATCAAAATAAATATATTGGCTAAGAATAATTGAGATAATCACCTGAATATGAAGATAAACAAAACGAGAAGGGAAAAGAAGACTGCGACATTGTCCATGGTCCGCAGCATCACGAAGAGTTGTCTTCTTAAGTTTGGCATGAAGCGTACCAGCTTCAATATCCTCAACAGTCGAAATGTTCTCAAAACTGAGAGACCTGAACTTCCCGCTACTTCTCTATCGCCTAAATAATTCTGAGCTAGCTCAAAAGCGCTGAAAGAGATGAATAATGTGTGTAAAAAGTGATAGGTATAATATCTGTTTGTCATGAGAATAAGGCAAACAGTTATAACAGTTTGAATCAATCATTGAATTGTATGTACTACGTACTAGACTACTAGAAGCGGTATATGAAAAATTTATAATAGGCACATTAATGGTTGTGTCCTCCCATACCCCTGGATGTTTCAGGAACCTTAGTTTTCATTTCATCCAGACTTTATAATGAAAAATTTATGAGTCGTTTCATTACTCGCTTAATTTTCTATTTGATAAGAATTTTGTCATTCGGCTATAATGAAACATGATGAATGTTTTTTTTAGAAATTTTAAACTTTTTACGTTATTGTCGAATGCCGGACCTAGCACGTAGTAGATACATAAAAATTCAATGGATTGAACAAAAAATCAAGCGGACAAATGTCTTTAAGACTTATCGTCAAAATGGGACGCTGCTGTTGAAAAACTTTTACCTTCCGGCAGTTGTAATATTTTATATCCAAAAGCGTACCAATTTAAAATGTTCTTTATAGTATCAGTGCAAAAAAATAAATAAATCACTTTAATTTTTTTCAATGTGTTGTACAATCAAAGTTCTACAATAATTCTAAGTTCATGCTTAAAGTCAAAAGGAACATACCTTAAAACTACGATAACACCGTCGAAAACATTAAAGCCATTCGAAATATATCCAAAAGGCCCTTCTGCTACCACCTTCAGCAGCATTTCCACAGCGAAGATCGCAGAGAAAACAACGTTACTAATTTCTACAATAACAGTAAGTTCTTCGGGCTGATTGTGATATTCTATACCCATGGATAAAGTGTTTATTAATATCGCTAACAAAATACCTTGCTGGAAATACTTCTGTTCGACTAGTCTCTTAACCCATTTTCTTATAAAACTTAACACTGCGCATATAAACTTAAATGTTCTAATTATAACTGCCGTACACCTGGAGCGTTTTTTCTTTTCTTTCTTTTGAGCTAAATTCGCTTCGCACAAAAGTAAATCACCACAACACGAAAAGTCTTCATCCAACAATAAGGGAGGGGGTATTTGGGTTTCACACGGAACGGGGTTCGGTGTTGCTGTGACATTCGGCGCGTTTCTTTTCGTGATGCCCTTTGTCAAGGAATCAAAAAATGAATCCAACGCCATCTGTCCAGTTGGGAGAGCGGCAGACAATGCTCCGGAGAGTGCCAAAAGTTCTTGACATGTCATGGCATCTCCTAAGCTAAGATCTGCGTTGATGGGTTGAGGGCTGGTATTGGTTTGCCAGATGTTGCCATCTCCTGAAAAAAAGTTATATGTTACATACGTTACAAGTATTTTCTACACAAAACTAGTTTAAAAATGTGAAATTATAAACTGGTCGAATAAAATAATTTGCGAACGATTGGTAATGCGATAGTTTAATACTAAACCGAGCAGAGTTTTAGGCCCATCGCGCACTAGGCAGCCTGATATTCATTCATATAGGCAGCAGATATTCGTAGGAAATCGTGGCTGCCTAGTGCGCGGGCTCCCATACAACGTCATATGTTTTACTGGCTGCCGCAGCCGTGGCTGCCGCAGCCGTGGCTGCCGCAACCAGGCTGCCTAGTGCGCGATAGGCCTAATGTCTGTACGAATAATATACTTAACTGGCGATATAATATGTATTATGAATAACTAAAAGGTAATAAAATGACCTACAAACAGTGGGAAACATTCTAATATTATTCTAAGATAAAATTTAAAATTTCCGAAAAATATACAAAATTGGGCGAAAAAATAGTGACTGGGCGAACAAAATACTAAATGAGCTAAATGTGGGGCCTATAAAACCGATTTGAGTTATAGTTAGTCTGCGGTTCATTGCTCCACATGATATACGAATCACCTCGATTAAGTTATAATGCAGCACACTTGGAATAAAATATTCATTTGAATTTAATGTGAGCTGCAATTTATTCGCTTTAGAATTATTTTCTTGGTCGTTCTGTATGTATATCTTGTAATTTGCATTCTAAAAGCATGTTGTTTCTTCTCTAGTCTCTAGAATTTTTGTACAAGGGTCCAGTTTTGCTCAAAATTTTAATTTTATTCTGTAGCAACGACCATTTTATTTTTTTATAAACTGTTGTGTCCTTTTCAGGGCTAAATCTTAAAGTTATTCACTATTTGATGCTAATATTACACTAGCCTTGTTCGAATTGGAAATTTGAAATAGTTCAATTTTTCGACCGTTAATTATTGGTGGAATACAGAAACTAAATAGTTCTTTTATTCATCAATTTAGCTCGCTACGGACTTCTATTGTTCTTTTAGGATAGTATCATCACCCTGAGTAAACAACATTCGCCATTTTGTGGTCAAACATAATATGTCGACACATCAACAACACGTTAAGAAAACCATGTTTTTAGTAGAACTCGAGTCCACCACCCTAGCAATACCGTACTGAGACGCTTCAATAAAAAAATTGAATTTTATCTTCCATCAAGCCATATAGAGGCAATTAGTAGAGACTGTAAAAAAATGCCATATTTTTGTTTACATTTCATACTCAAACAGTATACAACTTTAACGCATCTTGTATTCTTCAGATTGAATATGCCCTATTCTATTTCAATTTTTGTGCGCACTAACTAAAAAAAGGACGTTCCAATTTTAGTTGGTGCACATTGGTATTCTATAAAAATTAAGAACGTTCCTAATTAGACTAATATTCAAATTAGTTCATCTTAATTCATGTGAACTTAATTCTTAAAATTTGAAACGTTCTCATTTTAGTTCGAACCAAAACAGAACCCCCTATTCTGGTATATAGTTGTGGATGATATGCCAAAAAAAGAAAAAACCCATATAGAATCAGGAATTAGAATGCTCCGTATTCCGTGGACCGATATGGTGACTAACACGGAGGTGTTGCGAAGAGCTGGTCTTGAGAGGGAATTGTTAACCAGCGTCAAGAAAAGGAAAATGTCCTACCTGGGACACATACTTTACAACAAATACAAACTGCTTCACGTAATAATGAAGGGGAAAATAGATGGAAGTCGAGGCGTGGGTAGACGGCAGATGTCCTGGCTGTGAAATATCAGACAATAGACCGGAATCCAGCGAGTGGAGGAACTGTTCCGGTTAGCCCAGTACAGAGAAACCTACGCCATCGTGGTAGCCGACGTCGGGGGGACCTGACATGGCACTTGAAGAAGAAGATAGAATCGGGCGTAGAATAGGGGGTATTATGTTATTAATATGTTTTAAAAGACGGGAAACGTATAGAAATACTCAATCAATATTTAAATAATCCTTCAATTGCGTAAATTTTTTAGATGAACTCTTACGATCGTTGTATTTTCATTCAAACATACAAATCAATAGAAAGGCTTTCACTTGACGCATGTAGGCGGGAGGCCGTGTTCCAGTATCTGCTCATTCGAGCTGAATATTTAATGTCTTTCTACACAAGATGGCTCGGCTCAAGATACATTAGCTAACGCCATTCCTATTATTAGTGAACGAACAACAAAATTGCTTCATCCTTTTCGTACTCGAGTTAATGGACTGTTTAATTAATGGTGTGTAATTGCTTGGACGGAAAAAAAAAATTAAAATATCTCCGGCCAGACTAAATATTATAAAAATGGAAATAATAATACAATTACATTTTAAATTTTGTCGTCTCCCTAGTTCCTGTTTGTTTGAATTATGTTTATCATTTTGTTATTTATTTAAAAAGAATTATTATTACCTATACAATTTATTTCCATGAAACCCGTCTCGTTCAAATTTGACCAAGGCCAATGACGTGAAATTTTTCGACATGTTGAACTTGTTGAATATTCTCATGACTTGGGATTTTCTAGATTCTATCTTGGCTACCTTATGGTCAACGTTTTTGACCACACCACGAAAGTCTTGATTCATTAGTAAGTTGTAGACGATCATAAACCCTCAGTCCATGGTCAAAAAGAATTTAAATTCATATTTTACTATGATTATGGAGTTCCTCATATATGTATGACATATGTATGAGGCGAATGACAAGGCGATTGCTGCTGCTACAGCTGCAGTTCCTACCAATTCTTCGAAAGGTTATATTTTCAAGCGCGCCAATATTTTAAAAATGAATTAAAATCGAAAAAAAAAATTTATGTTAAATTTTGACTTTCGTCTTTGCACTGTTATGAAAGAAATTTTGAGGTTTAAAAATTAATTTCGAAAATCCTCTATGGTGGAATCGCCCTTTAACTTTTGAAATAGACCTTCAGCAGAGAAATTATTACAAAATTGTTGGTAGTACCTATATTGGTTAAAATTCGTATTTATTTATTGCCTAAATCTTTTCAATAAACGCAAAACTCATTATATACCTACTCGTAGATTGTTTATTTTCAATCTCCAAAATTAATAGCTACATATCTTCTACTTTGAATTCTATATAAATATCAGAGCAATATGTTGAAATGATATTTACGCAATCAGTGGTAATATGAATAGAAATTCGTACAATTTATAAATAAGAAGTTACCAGTAACGACAAAAATATCTGAAACAATTCAGGTAGTCTATTACTAGCATTTATTCTTTAACATTCCTTTGAAACATATTTACACACAAAACTGTATCCCTAGTATCAGTTTTCGATGATCGAAACAAAAAAATTCCATACGTAATTATTGAATGATTCGATCGTTTGATGAGCGCATGCAATTAGCTTTCGATAAAACTCGTACTAGCCCCACTGGTTCAATGTTCATTTGGTTTGAATGACCCCGAGTAGCTGTTTCTATCCCATCTTCTTTTTCTTCGCCCTTACCTTTGTCCCATTATTTGGGGTCGGCTCTAGTAGCTGTTTCTATCTACGTGACACAAATAGTAGACGCTACTTCGATAGCTGCTAGTGAAGTAGCCATGTGTGATTATAGTATTTTAGGATGATGAATAAAGAAAAATAATTACCCGTTTGTGTCATTTTCTCACTCGAGCAAACGTTTCTTTCTCCGACAGCGGTGACTGTGGCGATTGGACTTATCGTTGACAGGGCGACAGCTCCTTGACCACTCGAGTTGGGAGAACCTCCACAGTCGGAACCATGGAGAACCACAACGTCGCTGAACATCACAGACGATCTTCGTCTTCCAAGAGACGGCGGTGAAAGAAGGGCCAATCCCGAGGCGTTCTGTTGATGGAAAAAAACACTTATTATTTTGGTTAGCTCAAGGAGTAGAGATAGAGTAAATAATAATAATAGAGAAACTACAATAAAGGTTCACAAAAACTACATTCAAATAATCCCATGCGTGAAATAATATTTATGTATAATATAACATATTATGTTGATCGAATGGGATTCGAACACTAAACTTTTAGTGAAGTCTGTTACTTTCTCACAAATTATGCTACTGTTACTGCTATTGGGAAACCCTAGCGTATAATAATAATTTTATTAATTATTGGTAATCTTGCTATTGGTTGGTAAAGGTAACGCTTTTGTACACTTTGTAAAATATTATTCATGTGTAAATTTATGTAAAATTTTTCGTGGAATTAAATTTATACAAAAGTCAAATTTCTTCTGCGACAACGTTTGCAAAACTTACTACACAACACAATATTTTATTTAGAGAATTATCAACTAATTAATGTTTAATAAAAAAGGCTAGTAGGTAAAATTATTATTTAACAAAAGTAATACACACAAATTATCTGAGTTATTAAGTTTTGCATAAAAGTTATGACATTTTATGTTGGTAGACTTACATCACTATCAGGAGCACATAATGAAGAAGCGCGTAGCAAGGGTCTTGGAGATGGAGGTTCTTCCAAGCAATCAGATTCTACTGGCGGCTGATTTGGCTGGTACAACTAAACAACAATACTATGATGAAAAAAGCAATCTACCTACTTACAAAAACTACAAGCAAAATATCCGAGCTAGTTCAAAAGTTATCCTAATGAATAATTTAATGATTCAGGGATATGTTGATTCTAAGTTCAACATAGATACAAACATTTGCGACTAGTTCATTTTTTTCATGAACTGTTAGAAATTCCCTGAAGGCACTAATGGTAGATTTGTATAGTTGAAGTGATCTTTTTAAAAAGTGTAAAGAACAGCTAGAACGCTTTGCCAGAAACTGCTGAAGCTCTAGGATGTATTGTCATGAAAAATATTAAAAACTAGCATTCCCAATAGACGTTGTCCTGTAGTCCTCACTAATATTGATTTCAAATATGTCATTTATACAAAAAATACGTTTAAAATATGTTTGAATGTCCAAAAATTATTTCTGAAAGCTCGAAAAAATTCCATGTAAAATCTGCGTACCACTATTTTCAATGTCAGTGGTTGTCAGGTAAACAATATTTTTTCATAGATGATGTTGGCATCGCAGGAAATCCGTTCCGTACTTACTTATATTATATCTTATCCATTTTTCAATTTTTTAAAAGTTTTACGTTATCCGGAGCGAAGAAGAATTCAATAAATATTGAATTATTGGAATCGGAAGAATCTGTTCAGTCGATCTCAAGTTATAAGTGTTCGTACTAAGCTGACTTTCTTTTATATTATAGATACCTATACTCAAAATGAAAAAAAAATATTAATTCAAAATTATACGAGAATATTTAGATATCTTTGGCTTTTTTTTTTTTTTTTTTATAAAAGGTAACATTTACAACACGAAAAAGTTCCCCCCCCCTCAGGTAGATTAACCTGACGGAGGTCTCCCTGATGCCAGGCAACTTTACCTGAGGTGAAGGTTATATTAGTACCTCCACATTAGTGGTCTAAGGGGACTTGGGGTCAAATGACCAAAAACAATCGGTGCAACCGAGAGATATAATAGGAATTTGAATATTTAAAGCAAGATGAAATTATCCATTGCAGTGTAGCCTATATTATGGATATTAAAATAATAGATTGATATAATTTTTTAGGTTTATGTAAAAGATTTCCAATCAAAAAAAGTGTCTGTATTTTGGAAATAGTTAAGTCTAACAATGTCTGGATAGATATCCATCTTTATTCATAAAATAGTGAATGGAAATATTACTTTTTGGTAATTAAATAAATCAATAGCAGGTGTTTCCAAATTTACGCGAGTACTTGAAGCAGACACAAAAGAAATAAAAGTGTCAGTCCGATTAATTTATATCATTCTCAATTGGAAAGTTAATAGGAAAGACTTTCTTTTAAGTCTAAGAAATTCAATACCACTTGTCGCACTAAATCTAATAAAAAATAGTGAGAAATGATAATTATTGTTATCAAACCACACTTCTTTCGCTTCTTCCGCCGACATACCATTTCTCGTACAACCTCTCCTATTTCTCTTACTTCTGACCTGGCTTTTCTTGATGACGGAATTGATGTGTTCAATCCACGTCATTCTCGGTATGCCACGCCTCCTTACACCTTTCCTTTCAAACTTATACATTCTATTTGTCATTCTGTTTCCATCCATTATTTTCACATGCCCAAAACATCTTAACTTATCTATTGATTTTCATTTTTGTCACAACACTAACTTCCATACCGAATCCTTTTCCACATCCCACAGAGTCTTTCCACATATTCTTCGTAGAGTTCTCATCTCTACTGCATTTAGACTACATTCTTCATTTTTCGTCCATGTCCATTGTCCATATGTTTCACATTCATATCATGATGGTAACTGTAGCCCTAGTATATGTTTTTGATGATCGAATACATATCGAAACGATCATCGAAAGATTTTCGAAAAATTTCCGTACAAAAATTATCGAACGATTTTAACGTTTGATTTTAGAACACTTTTTGCACACTTAAAAACGCGTATTAGCGTGCAATAAGCTTTCGATAAAACTCGTACTAGCCCCACAGGATTGCGTTATGCAAAATATTTTTTTAGCTTGAAGTGAGACGTTGGTATGTTTGTATATACTTTGTTTACCATTTTTGTTGCAAATATAATGGAACTCTTTATTTTCCATTGTTTATTGTAGTTTGGATAGATTCTTTAAAATTTACAAAAATATAAACAAAGGCGAATAGAAATAATTGAACCATAAAAAACATAGCGTTGAAGTAGTTTATTATTCAATAAGTTATAAACAAAGCTTCTTACTACGGCCTTCTATTCAGGATCACTCCATTCGTCCAAATGGAGCGATGTCACTCCAAAAATGAGAGTGGGGAAAACCAAATGGAGGATGGGGTATGATAGGGTGAGTCGAATATGCATCAGTCCAAAGTTTGATCACATCAGGTCATTCATCTACCACTCCAAACTGAACGTCAATGAGGAAACTCGAGTCGACGTGGTCCAAGTAGTCACAGTCACGTCACTTGATTGTCAATGTTAAAAACTTGGTCCAAATTTGTCTCATTTTGTCACCATCTTTCCACCAGGGTACTAATACTTATAATAAGATTGAAAAAAAAAAACTCATGTTTCACATCTGTCGCAATGGATGACATTTCTTTGGAGTGATCGTGAATGGGACAAAGTTTTTGGAGGGATCGTGGATGGGGGGCTTAAGTGTGTTGTATTATAATCTAATTAGATTTTTGACTTTTAAGCGTTGAATATTTGAACGAATAATTTTATATTCAAACTCATTTTCAGACTCGTGTTTTAGTCGGAAATCTCTGCTGTGTATACCTACAACAATAAACGCTTGTGCAAACATACCTAGGTATATTCAATACACATAGATAAAGAGAGGAGGGAATTTTTCATACGGGCCAAAAGAATTTTCGCATATAAAATTCGCTTTAACAGCCCCTATACAGTTGCATTTTAATGTAACGACTTTCATTTTATGTGAAATATTTGGAAATGAAGCTCACACCTATGAAAAAAACACTGCGTATGTTATCTCTACTAAAACACACAGAAGTCACGCCTTTTTAATTAGTTGTCAGAGCCGCATTTTCAGATCTTTTTATGAATCAATCTAAACTTAGCTGTTTATGAATGAGTTTTATATTCTAATCAATAAACTATTTTGTTTATAGTGAACTAGCTCTTCTGAAAGACGTTTTCATGTGGTCCTAACTATGATTATTGAAGTTGAATTTGTAGAATGATAAATTATAACTATCGATGCATCTGTTTTAAACCATAAATTATTTTGCAATCGCATTCTGTCAATTGCACCAACTATAAAACAACTTACAGCTTCTGTTAAACAACAAATAAATTTCAAATAAAAGTAAACCTATTGTAAAAAGCACTAAGAAGGTTACTCTAAGTATTCTTAAGTTTTCATCATAGAGTGGACGAGCCGAGGGGATCTGGATTTGCACTTTTAGTCATATGAGGAACATCTAGGGATAGGGCAGAGTGGAAAGAGAAAGTGGTCAACATTGCTGCCAACTAATTAATATAAGGATTGTGACCGGAGAAGAAGATTGCCTGATGACGATATAAACTATGAAAAACTCACCAATAGAAGTTTTCTTATAAAATAAATTGGAATAATATGAACATAAAACTAAGTAAAAACAGATTTAACCCGTTCGAAATAAAAGTTTGATGATCGCAATTTACATAAAACTAAACGCTATAAATAAACATCTTACAATTTATTATATATTCTACTTATTCTATAGGTATACATAAAACCTTTAAAGGCAAAATAATGAATACTACTTTAAAAAGAGAGAGTAAAATATTTCTTACCATTTTGAGTTTAGGGCATGAGGGATGGTGTTGTCTCGGTTTACCGCTGAGGGCCAGCGTCTCCCCATTTCTGGTATCCCTCTGCTGTTCCCGCCTGTATTTGTACAACCTATTTAGAACACATAGGAAAACAGAAACTAGTGAACAGAACAAAATAAAAAAACAGCAAAATTCGAAATCAAATCACAGGATAATTAGAATGAGAAATGAAAGCGCAAATAAATATATAATATTATGTACATCTGTGTGCAGTTGTAATGGTAAATGATAAAATTGAATATGGTGATTAGATGAAAATTGTAGTAATTATTATTATATTGATAGATAATTTTATGAGAAATGGTATGTCGGTGGAAGAAGCGAAAGAAGTATGCTTGGATAGAAAAGAGTGGAGGTCCGTTCTCTCTGCCTACCCCTTACGGGACACGGCGTGATGGGTAAAAAAAAAAAAAAAAAAATTATAAATTAAATTGGATATTGAAAAAAAGTATTGGGAACCAGTTTCAACAGACTATGAGATCACATCTCGGGAAACTTTCACTATTAAAAGTCTAGATATGAAATTAATTATGCTTTAAACTGAGCCGAAGAAAGTTGCCTACCCCTTAATCTGAGAAACTCATTGTCTATCTAGATTGTTTCCATACCATACGGTATGGAAAAATTGTGGTACTATAAATAGTATAATTATTTTTTATTAATAAATTTGAGTCAAGTTTTAACTTTATATGTTGTAAAGAAAAACTTTTTTTTAACGAATATCTAACAATTCATTACTAATGTTTGATTTTTAAATGGAAGAAACCACTCCGGGCTTACGATCGTTTTCTACTGTTGTTTCGAAGGCTGGTTTAGTGTCATCACTTTACGTTAACAAAGTTCGCCATTAGGTGGAAATGTTTAAGTCTCCGAAACTCTTAATCATGAGAATCAAAAAATCCCATGTATGCAACAAGTAGTAAATTTAATAATTAATGAGATATAGAGATAAAAATTGGACGTTATTGAGAACAAGAGAGCAACCAAATTTAAAGACTTCGGCTGCTTTCATGTATTTTTGGCGCTAGAATATGAATATAACCATTTTTGTTAGTCTCGTCTTTAAAATCAAAATTTAACATCAGTAATGAATTGTTACATATTCGTTAAAAAAAAGTCTTTTTTCTGTATTCGAAAACAAGGGCCTAATTTACATAAGTACATTGAAATAGTTCGTAAATAAGTATATAAATATGTACCATAATAATGTATGTTGTGAAATAAGTTGGGAAAAATGATTTACGAGTTTTAAAAATTATGATATATTATTGTGAGTATGACTTATTTGATCTGTGTTAATTTGTAGGTACAGACTTTTACGTTCTCTATATTGTCAGATTTGTAACGAGTGTTTGTAAAGGTATTTTGTTGAAAGTGATAGGTTATAGGCTAGAAATATTTTATAAAAGCACCCTTTAGACGACCAATAACCGGCATTTCGATATGATGCAAACTAGGATAGTTGGTTGTTTAGTTAAATTCTCAACATAAAATCAGACTAAAGGGAGACGTCAGTCTGTACTCCATGGCTAAAAAAGTCGAATAAATAATAAAGTAAATGAAATAGATACAATTTGATTTATTTTATCAAATTAGTTTCTGTGAAATGGGCTTGTCAATTTTTCCAACAAAACACATGCTAAATTTAATGTTTTTTTTTTGTCTAAAACTTGAAAATGTTAAATAATTTTTCAATAGACTTTTCTTTTGCTTTTCATTCAGTCATTGATAAATTTTCAGGTGCGCTTAGTGAACGAAACATTATCCATTTATAATGGCGAGATCGTAAACAATCGGGTTGAAAGCAAAACTTTCGAAAGTAGTCTTGGAAAGCTTTAAATAGAAAGCTTTTGGCACAAACTACGTAATATTTTAAAAGAATTCCAAAAAATTACGATAAAATAATAAGTGTTGTCTTTTGTTGCGTAATTTTTTTGTTCTTAACTTTACAATAGGATTTTTTGGTCATGGCTATTATGTAGAGGGTTATGCTTTATTTCACATTATGAAATACAATAATTATATATTTCCGCAAGCCCATCATTTCTACTATTGTGGAAAGATTGGACATGACTGGGACAAGCGAATGATAGTTGACTTTCTTTCTTCCAACTATCAGGGTTCCTAAGACGAGGAAGACCCTCTCACACCGTATTCCGTTCCTTGGAAGCAGAGTTGAGGAAAATATTCAACAGGAATGTAATGGATTATTTAATCCATGCCAATGGAAGTTTTAAGTATTAAGTAGCCGCACATTCTTAGATTCTGACATATGAGATTTGTTTAGGATGCAATGAAATGATTTTTTTTATTTCCATGTAGGTACAAGAAGAATTACAGCACAGATAGAACAATTAATTAACTACATTATCGATTATATAACTTCAAAATCCTTCCTGGTATTTACCGTCCCATTAGATTAAAAATCTGTTCTGGGACAGATCTAATATAAAAGTATAAAATAAAATAAGATCTGTTGGGGTTTTTCTCATATTGATGAACAATACTTTATACCTACCCATGTACAATACATGTCACATAAAACATACATTTTACCAGAAAATTAACTAGTTAAACCGCCACATCCATATTTCAAAATTCAAGTAAAAATCTGAAAACCCCAGACAACCTGATTTCATTTCAATAGCAGTAGAATTCCAGTCCTAGAATGCTATCCCCCCCATTACCCCAAAAATATGAAATTTAGAAAAATAAAAATACAGTAAGTATGTTCATTATATAATACTATTTTTGGATTTGCTCAGAATGTTTTTTATCGTTTGGTTATGTGTATAGTTCCAAATATTTTTTCTTTCACTAAAAATATGTTAAAATTGTTTATGTTGTACGAATAAATGTTGAACATTCATTGTGTGTATATACAAAACAGATATTTTCAAACTTTATGTATGTCATTATAGAAAACGGAAATCGACAAACTTTCTGTATGTCATTATAGAAAACGGAAATCGACAAACTTTCAGTATGTCATTATAGAAAACGAAAATCGACAAACTTTCTGTATGTCATTATAGAAAACGGAAATCGACAAACTTTCTGTATGTCATTATAGAAAACGGAAATCGACAAACTTTCTGTATGTCATTATAGAAAACGGAAATCGACAAACTTTCTGTATGTCATTATAGAAAACGGAAATCGACAAACTTTCTGTATGTCATTATACAAAACGGAAATCGACAAACTTTCAGGGTGTCATTATACCAAAAAAAATAAGTACATATTTCAATGTACCGTTTAAAAAATACCGTCATTTCAGTCAAAGCAAAAACCTGAAATGACTTATAAATATCTGTTATGTTTTGTGTAATTATTTTCTTAAAAATAAATAATTCAAAACAAAATTAAATGATAATAATAATAAAGCTTGTAGCGATAAAAATTTGAAGATACCTAATTGAGCGTCAATGCAAAAGAATTTGAAGTTAAAAGATTTTTATTTTCACGTCTATAAAAATATCATTAAAGTTGAAAACCCCATTTTTATTTGAAATGGGCACATTTTCATAATCTGATAAAAATTCAGAATGCAATAAAATTAAATATGTTTCAAATAGTTTTTGAACGATGATCTTATCTGTGGTTGAATATATTTTGATGATTGTCAGAATTCCAAGTCAAAACGTTACTGAAAACACACCTCTTTATGTTGCTAAATCGGGGTTTACACGGGTGACGTAAAGCCGCACGACTTCGAAAATCGACCGTCTAAATGGAAATTCGACTAGGTCGCAAGCCCCAAAGTTGGTAGGCATCCGACTTAAGCCGCACGTCGGCCGGCCGCATGCGCCTGGCGACTAAAATCGACCGTGTAAAACGATCAGTTGCAGGCGATCGCCCATCTTTATTTTCCTTTGTTCTTCAAGCAATTCTTGAATAATTGAATAACTAACTATTTCAATTTCGGCACGAACACATATTCTTCTCAATATTTTCGAAGGAAATGACCGAGCCGCGAGCGATTATAGTCACCTGTGTAAATGGGCTAGCGATGCCGCTTGGTGAGGCGATTTGTGAAGCGACTAGTCGCACGACGAAAATCGACCCGTATAAACCCCGCTTTACTGTGGCTTCACCACTCATAGTGTTAGCGTTTATGTCAATGTCAAACAGCGTTCATTAAGCATTGAACATTTTCAATATAAATGAAAGCATTTTTATATGATCTGTCTTATCTACATTAAACACATATTTACGATAGCTAACGCAGGCCTCAGAATATGTAATAATCGCTTAAAATATGTAATAAAATGTTATCAAAAACATATTGATCTAAAATATTTTTTAAATATCATTGTTTTATAGTAGGGTAACTTTATCATTTAGGAACGAGGCATTAGTTTTTTTTTCATATGATATTTAATTAAACTTTATTATATTTTTATATCCATCATTTATATTCAATTCTCAATAAAATAATTTACTCTTCAAACAATATCGTATCTGCATGTTATCTTTCTTGATATGGTGCTTTAATAAATTGTTAAGATACAATTGTGTTGTAAATTTACATAGTAATAATATAATGACTAATCTGGGTTGGCTGGTAGAGATCCTTCGGAATAAGCCCGCCCTTTCAATTGTTCGAATGCTTACATCATAATGTATTTATTTAACTAATAAATACATTCATTATGGAACCATTCTTATCTATCAATTCATATTCAAACGTATTTTTTTTTCATACACCATCAAATAATTTTTCTTGTACTCTTCTTTTATTTTAGCTCTTACCTGGAGACGAAATCGATATTTTTTTTTTGTTCAAATGTTCGCAAACATACATTTCTTCAAAATATGTTACAAATATGTACATAAAATACGTCACAAAATCCAGCAAATAAATGAAAACAAAAAAACCTATTATCTCTTTATTATTGCGATGAAATCTCTAATGTGTTTGTTAATATATTATTGTCTATGAGTTCAATGTTGTATGAATCCATTTTGAATTCAGATTGTTCTTAAGAATTTTGGTTTTCAATGTTTTTCTGTCTCGTCTGCGGTAAAACGTTCTTTTTTTAAATGTAAACGTTCGATTTGAATTTAAATTTTCTTCTGAATTTGTGGTCCTGATATAAATGAATAAAAACATTTCTATAAGTTTTGTACGTACCTACTGCTGTTTTCTGATTGTTGCATATACATTATTAATTCTAGAAATATGTAAATAGTATTTATCAATTAATTATGAGACTTATTAGCAGATACGATATTGTTGAAGGCGCTGAAATATACCTATAGTCAAAATTGTATTAATAAGTTGTGTCTACAGTTAGTTACCTGATTTTTTTGGCCATCCTTCTGTTGAATCTCCTCCACAGGTGAGCGATGTACTTGACGATCTCCGCGTAGCATGTGGCTGGCTCGCTGTTGTTTGTGGAAGATGCTAAGGTCGAAGTAGAAGTAAATCGAGCCCTTTCCTGTCGCATCCGCTCCATCTCCCGTTTCTTTGTCTCAGAAAATTGAGTCGCAATAACGACGAGGCATAGGTTGATCATAAAAAAAGATCCAATCTGTGAATGCAAAAAGAATTTAGCGTTAAAAACGAATATTTTATACACAAACCTATTATTTAAGTTAAAATAAAATTCATGGTAAAATTGGAAATGTAAAGAAACCGCAGTCCCGATTAAATTGAGTCATTAAATTACCATCATATGAACCAACCTCGATAGCCTAGTGGCAAAGACTTTAGATCAAGACGTCCCTGGTTCGATTCCCGGTCGGGTGTGAAATTTTCTACGTGTTTTTTCATATGAAATTTTAGCTCGGGATTGAAATATTGTCTCAGATTGGACAGGCCCGGTTGACTGGTAGATAATGCTTAAAGCACTAAGTTCCACCGGCTATTCTAACATATTTTATTTATTAACCTGGTAATGTTGGTTTTTCACCATTTTTCATTTTGATGGAGACTGAATGAGGCAATATGACAGAAGAACAAAATGAGGGAAGACGATATAGAGTCTCATTTAAAGTATAACCAAAAAAATTAGTTTTGTTTATCCGCCATGTTTTTGTTTAGCATGACAAGCTCTCTGAGACAACCAGAAGTGACGGCTGCTTTATTGGCTTGTTCTCTAACTTCAGAATTTAGATACTTTGTTAAAGTATTGTTAAAGGCGTCACTTGCCATATCTATAAATATCGAGAGCTAAGCCCTGAGGTCACTAGTTTATTATCAAAGCATGAATACAAAAAAAAAGAAGTCTAAGCAAAAAGCATGATGGAGTAACGTTTTAAAAAGTCCGATTGAAGTCACACTACGAAGACAGTTTTCTTTAAAATAAACTAATGTTTTCGGTCAAACGATTCTATCATTGTGTAGTCTGCGGTCGTTCACCTTTCTCTACCTATTATTTATTTAGCAAACTTTTGTTGAGGATTTCCACTTGTCCTTATTACTCCAGTAATATGGTTAGTTCTACGTTTCAAACCAACGATATAAGCAAAAACTTGAAAAGCTTAGGTAAACAAAAATGCTAACGAGTTTTATATAAATAAAACACTTGCAGTCTTGTGAATGTGTGTATTTTTTTAGATACACGTAAGAAAAATGCTTTTTATTACTAGCTACTAGCTTTCCCTACAGACGTTGTCCTGTCGTCCTTACTTCTACTTACTTTGAATATTGAATTTGCTTTTGTATAATGATAAATCAAAAACCTTTTAAACAATGATATTCCGGCCGATGCATCAGATTCAAACCATATAAAATTTTCCATCCGCATTCTGTCAGTCGCATCAACTATCAAACATCTGATATTTTCTGACAAACGCCAATTTAACTTCAAATAATAATTAAATTGAAAAAAGCACTAAGGTTCTTTAAGATTTCTTAAATTTTCTAAAGTTCCGCGAATCTTTATCGCGATATGAACATTATTAGAAAAATTGACTTTAATAATCACGCAGATCTCTTTAATTTACTGATCTCAATAACAACTGATGTGAAGATGGTCCTACAATATTAACATAATATTGGGCCTGCACTGGAAGACAGAAGACCCCGACAAATATTTATGAAAGCCCAAGAGGGAGACCTTTGTTCAATACTGGACACAATAAGTAGGCTGAAGTGAGAAAATAATTGATCAGTCACAGCAGCTAGTGAATTATTTTAAAATGTTCTAACTAAGTGAAAAAACTCAAGAGGATAAACTAAACTCTGAAATGCTTAGAATAAACAAAGTTATTACAGTGCTCCCAGAATGATTGAATAAGGAGTAAGAATGAATAAATACATTTAACAAATGGAAAACCGTTTAGAATATTTTCATTAAAAATAATATAAAGCAAAAATATTGAATTAATTTTCATTTTTTGTAACAGAATCAACTCAGCAGTGAACTCAGCAATTCTGTGAACCGAAATGACCTATGAACTTTCAAAATTTGTTATTCTTTTTTTTTATTCAACACGGTGATAATTGTAATTAGATTTCGCCATAGAATATTGTTTGTTATAAGTTACTTTTAAGGTTAAATTGTAACTTAATAAAATAAATAAAATAACATTAAATGAAAATCGCTTTGTTTGATTTTGTTTTATATGATAAAAGGGACCAGATAACATAACTTAATTTCTTCTTCACTCGAGAGAGTGATCTATGATATAATAAAACCCTTCTTGGTCCTGCCAACAGCAAACGCAACAAAAAAAAAAGAAATAGCGAAATGGGTCCAGTCGTTCTCGCGTGATGCCGTTACTAAAATTATGGGATCAATTTTTATATGTACCTACCTATAGATGATGTTGCAACGATGCTTACCTATTTTCGTTGTATAGGTACTCCACGCAACAATTATTATTTCATAGATAGGCGGACGGATTAAAAAATGTATTTTACATTTCGAAGCAGGCACTTTGATAAAAACCTATTTGATTTCATAGAAAATAAAAAAACGGCTGTGCAAATGACAAGAAATAACGATCATCATGGCGGCCGTTTATGAGCCGTTAATTTTCTAACGAGTAAAATCTCTTAAGACAATGGAAGCTCTTCCACTACTCGTTAACACCATCGGATTAAGGCATCTTAACTTTATAATCTTAAGCGCCTGTTTAATTTGTACCTGCCTGCCTCGTAATCGCTTCACGAGTGGGTTGAGGCAGAGTGTTGGAGATGACCTGGTTGATGGGGGATTTAATTAATAACACCATGACTAAACGTCAGCGGTGAATTCAAGAAGTGAAATCAACTGCCTTAATGTCTTTGTGTTGTCATTAGATTTTTTTCATTACACATAATAAGAGAAAAGAAAAGAGTCAGCATCATAATATAGAAGCGGTTGGTAGACCAGCGGTATCAGTCGACGGCTTTCGTACGTCCTGAAGGTCGTGGAAACGAATTCCGGTGCCGTCAATTTCCACTTTCAAAATACAAGCTTTGCTTTATGATTTATGAAAGATGTTGAAAGTGTTTCCATTTGTGTTCACTGTGAGTAATAGTAAAGTATTAGCACAATATTTTACTATCAGGTGTTACTCTATCGTGAGGAATATCAAAGTAAATGATAATCGATTAGTAATATGCATACCAACATCCAATCCAATCCAAACTCCCTTAAGGCCCCACTTAGGGGCATAGAGAGGCAACAAGAGCTCTCCATTGCGCTCGATCTTGCGCAATGTTTATGACCTCCTCCCACACCATGTCCAGATTCCTCAGCTCTGCTTCGAAGGAGCGGAACACAGTATGAGAGGGTCAAGGAGAGAACACAGTACTTACCAACATCACAATGCTTAAAAACATTTTTTTATCAAGCAAAATTATGCTAAAATGACATTTTTTAATGACTTAAATATTGCTTTTACTTTGCTAACGCTTTGCTATTACTAACGATCGAGAAACCCACCTTAAGTTTTAATATAAAATTGCCACTTAACAAGTCATAAATAATCAGTAAATTTTCGCTTTATTTTGTTAAAATAAAGAAATTTATTCACCTGCATCAATAACTATTAACAACTACACATCAAAAACTGCATCAATATAATATTATTCATGTTATCTACGCTTACTCGTGGTTTGATTTGCATACCTATCTTTTTATGATTTTTCTAAATTATTTTTATACTAAACTAGCTTTCCCGACAGACGTGGGGGCGAAGTCGGAACCTCCACGTGGTGCCCCTGGAAAGCGCAAATATTGAAGTTTTAAAAGCCTGAGAAAAATAGCGCTTACTAATCCGACTATACCATACTAGTGTGCGAAAACTGAGAAAGATTTAAAGAAGTGAAAATTGATATGCCAAAAAGAAACGAAAATCGAGAGATAAAAAGGTCCTTCTTAGGACCAGCACTTACGACGATATCCCTCAACACTGAGGGGTTGACTGGAGACAAGGAAATACTTATTACCGAAATGTGTAAAATGAATAAATGCGACGTTCTGTGCCTACAGGAAACGCACAGAGGCCCCAGCTGTGAAAAGCCCAAAATTACTGGCATGAAGCTGGTCGCAGACGTGGAGCATGAGAGATATGGAAGTGCTATTTTTGTAAGAGATGAAATAAATATCGAAAGTGCTTACGCCAGCTGTGACAATAACGTTGAGATTATAACGATTGCCCTTAAAAACTGTACAATCACATCTGTATATAAACCCCCCAGACAGCGCTTTGCTTTTAATGCTCCGCCGAATTTCAGAGATAAGAGCGTCTCGTTCATTGTGGGTGATTTTAACAGCAGAAGCATTAATTGGGGATATGGTGAAACAAACGATGATGGAGCGGAGGTGGAAGCTTGGGCGGCGGCAAATGGCCTTACTCTTGTCCATGACCCAAAATTACCCAAAACTTTCCGTAGTGCCAGATGGAATACACAAACAAACCCCGATCTTTTATTTGCCTCTAATAATGTTGGCCACATGTGTAGAAGAACAGTTCTGAAACCAATCCCGCGAACCCATCATAGGCCGGTTAAAGTCGAAACTACGGCAGCAGTTAAACCATTAATAGTTCCGTTCCTACGAAGGTACAACTTTGGAAAGGCAAATTGGGAAAAGTACTCTAAAGATCTGGATGAGGCAGTTGCTAATATCGAACCGATTCCCAAAAACTATGATATTTTCGTGAAACTCTTAAAAAAGGTGTCGAACAGAAATATCCCTAGAGGATGTAGAACGCAATACGTAGCTGGCCTAAATGGGGATCTAGCAGTGCTTTATCAAGAATACACAGAGCTGTATGAGGAAGACCCTTTCGGAGAGGATACTATAGAGAAAGGAGACAACTTGATGAAGCAGATCGCAGAATCAAGAAGACGACAATGGCAGGACACTCTTGAGTCACTCGATATGAGTCAAAACAGCAATAAGGCATGGAGATTAATAAAAAAGCTGAATGGTGAGAGTGCAAATCCAAGAAGCTTTACAAACGTTAGGCCTAATCAAGTTGCAAAACAACTATTAGATAATAGCAAGCCTCCTAACAAAATCAAAATCCCAAGACTTGTCCGAAAACCTGTAGAAAAAAACCACCTCTCGACTCCTTTCACAGTGTCCGAAGTCAAGGCTGGAATACAACTACTTAAATTACGAAAGTCACCGGGAGTTGACAATATCATGTCAGAACAGATAGTGAATTTTGGAGAAAACACCGTCCGATGGTTGACTGACCTGTATAACAGCTGCGTCAGTAAATGCTCGATCCCGAGTATCTGGAGGAGAGCCCACGTTGTCGCATTGCTAAAACCTGGAAAGGACCCATCGGATCCAAAAAACTACAGACCCATTTCCCTGCTGAGCCATCTGTATAAACTGTTCGAGAGACTTATACTCATGAGAATTGTACCAAGTATAGAAAACTTCCTGATACCCCAACAAGCCGGGTTTAGAAGTGGTAAGTCATGTTGCGGTCAAGTCCTCAACCTAACACAACATATTGAGGACGGTTTTGAAAAAAATAAAATCACTGGGGCGGTTTTCGTCGATCTTTCTGCTGCGTACGATACGGTCAACCATAAATTACTGCTAAGAAAGATATACAACTTGACTGCCGATTTTAAGCTTGCAAAAATTGTCGAAACAATGCTGAAAGACAGAAGCTTCCACGTGACGCTAAATGGAAGGGACGGCAAAAGATATCGCCCTAAAGGTGGATTGCCACAGGGAAGCGTTATGGCCCCTCTTCTTTTCAATATCTATACGAACGACCAACCCATTGATGATAGAAATAGGCACTTCATTTATGCAGATGACCTCGCTGTGACTCATCAGGCTGATACATTCCAAGAAATAGAGTCTGCTTTGGAGAACACGTTACAAAATCTGTCATTGTACTATGCCCAAAACCAGCTGCGAGCGAACCCAGCTAAAACTCAGGTATGTTCATTCCACCTGAAAAATGCACAAGCGGGAAGACAACTAAAGATCGCCTGGAATGGAGTGACTCTCGAACACACAGAACACCCAAAATATCTAGGTGTTACACTGGACAGGTCACTGACATACGCTAAGCACTGCCAGGACACGGCAAAGAAGGTCAGTGCAAGAAATGGGATTGTTCGTCAACTTGTTACATCAAAATGGGGAGCACAACCAAATGTACTAAGAAGCTCAGCCATGGCCTTATGTATGTCTGCGGCGGAATATTGCTGCCCTGTTTGGGGGGGGTCCGCTCACGCCAAGAGGGTGGACGTTTCTCTGAATGAGACTATGAGGATAATCACTGGGTGCCTGAAACCAACCAAAACGGAATATCTATACCAGCTTGCCGGTATTGCACCACCGGACGTGAGAAGGTCTGTGACCTCAGACAGGGAGAGACAGAGGGTACAGCATGACTCCCGTCACCCAATGCATATGCACAGCCCTGTTACGGCGCGCCTTAAATCTAGAAACTCGTTCGCTAAGAGGACAGTGGCACTGGAGGAAGGTGTGGAGAACGCTCGCATTGAAAGATGGAGGGATACGTGTGAGGACCAGCTGTTACCACCCAGTGAACGTCTGGCGCCCGGAGCCTGCCATGGATGGCCTGTCTGGCGAACCATAAACCGTGCTCGATCAGGATGCGCACGAACATTGACAAACCTCCACCGGTGGGGCTATGAGGATGACTCGAGGTGCGCATGCGGAGAGACACAGGACCTGGACCATTGTTTTTCGTGCCCACTCCTGGGTTGTCGGGTGACACAGCAAGACCTGGTTATGGCAAATGATGTGGCCGTACAATGGGCAAAGGAAAATCTCCACCTGTAGGCTCGCAAATGGCTGCCCTACTTACCTTGTCTTTTCGTTTTTATTGTTTTGAACCTTTGTTTTTATTATTTTAACTTTTTACACCTTGACATTTTATCTTATAATGTTTTTAAAGTAGAATTACATATTGTATACGCGCACAGTATGACACGACAAGAAGAAGAAGACAGACGTTGTCCTGTGGTTCTAGCCCGAAGTGGCCCGTTAATATGTACATAATGTGCACTGCGCCCCCGTAAAACAATACAAAATTCATTCGATTGAGTTAATCTAATAAAATAATAACAACTATTTCTGAAACATCCATATTTCATTCGTATTCAAAGCTCTGGCGGGAACAACTTGAGAATAATGCGCTCGCGCACACACCCTACCTCGCCTATTACCAAAACGAATGTGCCAGATAATATTGTTGACTTTTTATGAAAATTTTCTAACGCTTGAAACCTTGAAACGGTGCGGCGGAGAGGGTGGGATGGGCTACTGTAAGAGCGTATGCGAGAATGAGATGGAACTACCCGCGATGGCGTGGGCGCGTCCCAGGTAACCGTTCCATACAAACTTAAATATTGTATTTTACATCATTTCTTATTCATTTTTTTAACTTTTTATTAGTTACTCTGTTATCCGGAGCGGAGAAGAATCCAAGAAATCAAACATCAGAGCCGATCTCGAGTTATAAGTGTTCGCACTAACCCGACTTTAATTTATATTAGAGATTAACAGTATTTGACTAAATTATAATTAAACATAAATGATAAGTTAATTAATAGCAAATGATTATATAGATTATACCACGAGTTCATGTTCTATATTATATTTATTTTGTTAGATACAAAAATAATATTTTATTGATGATTTATTCAAAATTCAAATTCAAATATTTTTATTAAGAAATAAAAGAACATTAAAAACACATATACGCAATAATAAATTTGTACATATTTTTTTATATATATTTTACCCCCAAAATTGAGCAGAGCTCGTGCTTTGGGGAATAAAAGATTTTTATAAGTGAAAAAATATAGGTATCGGAATTCCCAAAAGTGCTGGCAAGTATTCACAGAAACTGAAATATGCTTTGAATAACAATATTATAAAGAATTATTACTTCTGTTTTGTATTTATTGTAGGTTCGTTCGCCTCAAGATAATGAGAGATAAACACTAATATTGTTCTCGAGTGTTAATTTAGATTGATTACATAACAATAATATAATTAATTGAAGGATAACACTACGTCGTGCTGTTAATTATTCTTCTCTATATTTATTTATTTATTTGAAGTCTACGCAACCAATGGCTGCTTTTACATACAATTTACAAAACGCCAATAAAAAACATTATTTTAAAAAGTTTTTAAGTTTAAACGGATCATTAGTGCGGCGTGTACAAGAGATAGTGAGCTTTAATACCTTCATGGCTACTGGGAATGCCGTTTTATAGGCGAATAAAATTTTATGTCATCGTTTTGATGTTGCTCGATGCAACTTGGCAGTACGTTATGGTTGGATAATTATTATATTGTTATAGGTAGTAATCGGATATGGAGCTATATGGACGCACAGATAAATTGACTATATTCATTGCTGGGAAACGCCTGTAGCTTTGACATAATAACATAGTCACAGTGCATATCTTAAAACAAACGGTGAGGACTGTTAAATCGTCTGATGAAAACATCAGTGTCCACACTTCAAAGTCATTGTAAATGTGATAAGCTTGCTAAAGTAGTGTTTTCTTTATTGTGCAGGATGACCAAACGCTACTTCATTTTGTTTCTGTTCGAGTGTGAGTTCTGTCAATCATGTAGGGATAAAATTTGAGCACAATGTGTAAACGCAGTACTGACCAATGTCAATATGTCGCTGAATGACGTTCGTATGATAGAGGTAGAGTTGGTGTCCAAATAGGAGTTAGGTCGTTATGAAAAAATTCACTATATAAACCATTCTAGTATTATAAAGAACAATAGTGACCAAAGCGGAGTTATGCCTTTATGCGGTAAATGTTCAAAGTATAATAATATTGTTCAAAATAGTGCAAAAAGTCCTATCTCATTTTTATAATATCAATTTTTTCTAGTAATATGTATGCACATTTTAATGTTAAATTTACACAAAACACATTTTAAACACATTTTAATGTTTAATGCGCGGGTTAAAATTGGAGGACTTCCAAAAGAAAAAAATCTCAGTTGAAAATAATGCCAAATGTTCAAAGGCGTTCATTTAAAAAGGACATGTTTAGAGTTTAGCCATTATTGTTCTCATCAGGCGATTTGGGGAGTACACTTCTTTTCTGAAACACCAGTCTCCCTATCCAAGCCATAACCAGGAATCCTCTTCAATTTCTCGAACATTCTCTACAATTTACTCATTTTTTTTTCAAAAATAGAACAAAAAGAATGAAACTCACCACTATCAAAAGTACAAAATATATCCAATCCCAAAAGCTGTGTGCATCCTGCACGTAATACATGATGTCCGTCCAACCTTCCAGAGATATAACCTGTAAAAGAAAAACAGATTGATAAACAGAAGCCTTAGACTAATAAAATAATAATGTTTTCTATCCATAGGGGAGATAGTCGCACTAAGATAGGAGAAAGTTTGATTTTGCGTGACATACGATTTTCCACTCGGTTTATGTGAGGGATATCTACGTAATATCATTGTGATGTATTCCCCGTTGTATTATTCACAAGATATTATTCGGTTACATGGGTTTAGAATTGAATCTAAAGTTATACAAGCTGAAACTTTAGATATAATTCATTATTGTTCGGTTAACTTTGAATAATGATGAAAAGCGTTCATTAAAATTTTCAGTTAACTTTGTATCGGTTCGAAATAATTTATATTACTGAATATTATAAGATTTTATTAATCAAGAAACTACAGCTTCTCAGAAGATGAAGAATACTATTATAATATAATCCATAGAAAATAGAAGTGGCCAGAGAGCTCAATGCATGATAATCTGGCCTGCCTGGGATTCTATGACCAGTTGTTGGTCTACACTTCAGAGTTTTCTTGGTCCATCTATCATCTGTTGTTCTTACTATATGACCGACCTAGTTCTACTTTAGTGACGCTATTTTATGAGTCTCATCGGTAACTTCGGTCCTTTTTCTAATCAAGTCATTTCGCTTCCAGTCTCTCAGACTAATGTTTAACAGCCCTCTCTCCATTTACTTCTTGTTTTTTAATCAACCGTTTCGTAAAGGTGGTAGATTCAAAACCATATGTCAACACTGGAAGGATGCACATATCAAAAAAACCCTTTTTAAGGTGGTTTGCGAATCGTTTGGACTTATAAGATAGTTAATCAAAAGCAGCCCACACCGAGCCACTTCTGCGTTCAATTTAAGCTTCTTGGCAGTCTTTACGAAGTTTGACCATATGTCCGAGGTATATGCACGAGTCTACTCTTTCAATAACCTCGTCCTCTATCATTACTGGTCTAGGCTGTTCTCTTCTTATTTATTTATCATTTCGAAATGGCACACCAATGTTTAAAAAAATGATAACTTATTCTACTAAAGATGAGACATTAACAAAAATTTATATATTAATATTCTGGCGCCGAATACATGACAGCAGTCGCAGTCTTTAAATTTGGTTGCTCTCTTGTTCTTAATAATTTCCAACTTTTATCTCTATATCTCATTAATTATTAAGCATCTACTTGATTTTTTGTTGAACATGTTGAGAATTCTCATGATTAGGAATTTCGGAGACTTAAACATTACTACCTAATGATTTCAGCATCATATAGAATATTCAAGATTGAGCGCGGTGGAGGGCTCTTGTTGCTTGCCTATGCCCTTAAGAGGAATCACAAATATTTTCTGTTTATATAATATATTAAACAGTTATTAGATTTTTTTGACTTCTTTCATATTTTTTTAGACTTCATACACATATTATAATATGAAATGACAAAAAAACTGTAATCTGTTGAATTTATCGCCATATTATACCGTGACAAGGGAAGCAATATGGCCTAGAGATATTAACGCAATACCTATTTAGAATAAAATTGCGTAAGACATCATATTGTGTGTGAGTGTGATTCGCTTCTGTAATAAATTAAGCCGAATGTCTGTGTTTGTTTGCCTGTCACTATCTATCTTCATTAGGGAAAGTTGTGCGAGTGAGCGCCACGTATGTACACAACACGAAGTGTGGAAAATTGTTTTATGTCACTACACACGCTTATAAGTAAGTGAGGTAATCTAGCTGGAGGTATTGTCTTCTATTTGAGAAAGTTCAATGAGAGAGGGCTCACTGGAACGGATCGAAAACTATGACAATCGGAGCATTGTTTTCTAGTTAAATTCGAAATATCACTACGCAATTATAAAGTTTTTGATTTATACGAATAAGTGCCTTTTGATTCATGTAACTCGAAATGTCTTAAAAACAGAAGGTAGATAGTGTCAGTATTTCAATCATAAAACAAACTTATTGAATTTGTAATAAATTTTAACTAGTCATCCTTCAATGCTTACTGTTTTTGAACTATTAATATGGAACAAATTTAGTATTACTCTTTTTTAAAATAGGATCAAGATATACCTGGCTATGTAAAAATGAATTACTGACAAATAATAATTGCTCAGAAAAGGTAAAGTGATAAGAAAAAGGCGATCGTTTTTCGTTCATCAACACAGATCGATGCATGCGTTGATGATTTTATAGATAAAAAAGATCATGTTTGTATTCCACGACCATTCAGTAATAAAGAAGGGAAAATTTAATTCTACTTATATTAAGGTATGGGCTAGGATAAATAATTATATTAAATTATCTTATAAGTTCTTCCAAACAATAATATAAATAATTTTGATAAGCAAAGAGTTTAATATAAGTCAAATTTATTTATTTATTGATCGTATGGTTATAAGTCAAATATTTCTTTCAAAAGGCAATGTTACTTATTGTCTGTGTGAAGGATGATTAGAAAGTTTACTATAATTATGTAGTTAGATGATCTCTAAAAAAAAGCTTTATACGGGCACTGGACCTAGATACTTTTGTTTTTGTTAATACTATTCTAATACAGAAAAAAAAATCTTACCAAAAATATGGCAACCCATGCCAGTCCGATGTTATCAAATGATATCGTTCCTTGAAATGGATTGGAGCCACTTTGTGAGCATTTGGTGTAGTACTGGTTCCAATTGACACAGGAGGTATTAGTTGGGGTGTTCAAAGAGAAGGGTTGTGCAGTTTCGTTGCAGACAAGGGCGCCGTACCGGTAAGGGGGAAAGTTGCCGCACTGATGCATCCCAGAATCTTCGGCCATCGTGCAAATGTAGTCTTGATCTTTGGAAAATTCGTAATAGAAAGATATACTGAAATGAAATTTAGAAAACAAATAATGAGTTGCTGAAGTATAAATCAAATCAAACTTAAAAACTATATTAATTTTGAATAATATCAATTTTACATGATATATAAAAACCCTGTAGTAGTTCATATTACTAATTTTACACCTTTTAAACATATATTCATTTTATTATTATAAGAGAAGCTTTATAATATTAACTCTTCTTCATTGAATAGCATAACATAATGAATAAATTAAATTCATCTATTTAATTTGTAATTTAGATGTTAACATCTGATTTGCATTTGCAAACGAAAGTCGAATTCTGTTTGAGCAATGGTTGAATAACTTGTAGAAAGAACAAGAATAATAATATGAAATATTTAGGTACCTACTATTACTTTCAGTGAAACTGAATTAGTTGAATAGTTCATTTTAATTTCAAATGGAATAAACTAAAATTTCCTAACTTCTCTATAAATATTTAACAAAAATTCATTAAACAAATTGTGTTGATTTCTTTGTAAATTAACATATACTTAGGATGATTGCCTTATGAATTCATATTTTGATAAACACTGTAAACAAAATATTAAGACTTAAATCTATGAGATTTTAGTAAATTGATAATGATGGTTATCTTTTGTGATAGGCTTTGGATGAATAATGAAAATGGGGTTGATAATGAGAACGACTCGCCATGCACTTGGAACAGCTAACACAATATAAAAGCTTCGGAACTTTAACGGCATGCAACAATAACTACCAAACAAGAAACAGGTTTTTTTCAGTATGCACATACAAACACATATCTAATATACTCCAGTTTTGACCCGATTTAGGGACAAAGGGAGGCTACAAGAGCTCTTTGACCTCCTTCAACAATATATACAGAATCCTCAGCTCTGTTTAGAAGGAACGAAACACCTTTCGAGATGGTCTACCTCGCCTTGAGACCCTGGTCGAAGGAAAAAGAGCGCTATCTCGGCCAACTGTCATTCGGTATCGTTGTCCCGGCAATGTATATTTTCTCTCAACAATAGTGGGAGTGATGGGCCGGCATATAGCGTCGTTCGTGATGTAGTGGTACCATTTTATACTCAAGATTTTCCCGAGGCACTTCGTTTCTAATGCAGATACTTTTTGTGGCTGGGCTTTGCTCAGGTGCCAGGACTCAGATACAGGAGAATGGGAAACTCACACGCACCAGACAGTTTACAATCTTCTCGACGAATGCTGACGATTTCCATTTCCCTACCTTGATCATGTTGTTAAAGGCGCCACTGGCCATATTGAAACGTACGCCTTTCCATCTGTTAAGAGTCTAGATACGTTTAGAATCTATAATCTACCTACAACACATAATTTTTTAAAAGAAAAAATATTACCTACCTATTGTTCATGCCATTTCGTATTGATATAATAATGTCAGCATTGAAAATAAAGCCTAGTTCAAACTAATGGAGTATTTTAGTAGAGTAGCGAATAATTTAGTTTCTAAACGTGTCTGAACACACAAAATTTTGGCGAGTAGATTAGTCGACAGTTTAGACAAGTCGATCCAATGTGTTATATTTTTTCGGCGAGTAGCTCCTCAACCAAGGAACGATGGCCATTGGTTCACACTCGTTTAGCACTGAGATAATTTACTAATTGTCAGTGAGACTATATTTTATTGCGTTCTAAAGCTAAACTTTATATATTATATTTTTTCAATACTTTACTATATATTGTTTATCCATCAATAAAAATTAATAAATGACCTATAATGTAATACAATGTATAGAGAATGAGTACGAATTGTACTCGAATATAGTGAAACGATTTTTGATCGAGTAGGGAGTAATTTAGCTGCTAAATTACTCCCTACTCGACCTAGTATGAACTAGGCTTATGAATGTATATCTAATGTCCAACAGCCTTAATGTGTTTAGACATTAGCATTTGTGCGGATATACAGGATACCGGCCTACCAAAATGATATAACCTATCAAATATCCCTTGTATGTGTATAAACTAGCTTTAGATGGTAGAAATCCACTAATCTTGAAAGAAATAATTAATTTTTGTTGTTGAAATGAAGCTTTTAATAAGGCCATATGTGACAATATAATATATTATTTCAAAATACGGTAAACCGGAGAACCGCTAAAATTTTGATAGAATATTTTAAAAATAATGTTCAAATAAAACAATGTTTAACTTATCCACAAATTTTTATTTTCCCGACTAGTTTCGTAGGTACACGTCCTACATGGTCACGGGAGACTAAGAAACATGTACCTACGAAACTAGTCGGGAAAATAAAAATTTGTGGATAAGTTAAACATTGTTTTATTTGAACATTATTTTCAAATATATCCATCAAGAAATGCATGTTCACGAGTTGGTTAATTTTAGAATATTTTAATACAAAGTAAGGTAATTAACATTTATAATGATACTCATAGATAGCAAGCTCTTAAAAAATATGTTACGTTACCACTTACGGTACATTTAAGAAATAACAGCTACTTTTAAGAAATAATGATTTTTTTAATTATTATATAAAAAAAAATATTGCTATACAGATAAGTCTCAAGGCCTATTGCTATCTACGAGGTTCAAACGACCTATCAAGACATTATGTACTGCCAAAGTCCATTACACGCACATACACGACTACAAAAATACCCTTTTTTATATTAATATAATGGTTTTCAACCCTTTTTACAGAAGTACATGCGTATATTCGGATTTGATGTCCCTTCGTGGAGAGTTAGAAAATTGTGGTCCATATCGGTTATTGAGAAGGGTAAAAAATATATCGTTATTATTATTATTTGAGCCTATATTAGTACGAAGTTTAAAAGAAAATTTGCATTTAAACTTCTTTCATACAACGGATAATGGACTATGAAATGGAGTAGACCACTTGAATCTGATGGTCATTTTTATAATTTGACTAGCTTTCCCGACGGACACTGTCCCGTCTTTACATACTCGACTTCAATATTCGTACTATTGAATTCAAATTTAGTGTGATGAAAAATTAATATCTATTTAAGCAATAATTATCATTAATGGTAGTCGCCTCCCATACCCCTGGATGTTTCAGAAACCTCAGTTCTCATTTCATCCAGAATTTATAAACCAAAACATTTGTTTAAGTAGTTGATAGAAATATTGCAAGGTTTCAGATATAAGTCTTAGGGATTTCATCTGACGCGAAAGGAAAAAAAAGCCTTGCATAATAAATTATCTATAATAAAAAAGAAAGTCGGGTTAGTGCGAACACCGCAGATCGGCTGAACAGATTCTTCCGATGTTTGATTTGTTGGATTCTTCGCCGCTCCGGATAACATTGAATAAGACCCTCCACCAACCGAGTATTACAGGAACAGAATAACTATTAAAAACGACACAAGCTTTAAGTAGCTTACTGTGAAAGAGTCAGAGTGTATTTGTGTTCACTTTGTCAGTATCCCCGCCTGTCAATTTAAACAATAATGCATCTGTTTACAGGATACATTCTGACAATCGCACTAACACAGCTATCAATCAACAGACAGTTGATCAAATGCCAAATAAAATTAAAAAAATAGAAAAAATTATACAAAGAAATAGAGCTCCACTTTATATATAGAGATTTCAATAGTGGAAGATATAGATATAGGGTTATGGGAGGTCTTGAATTGACATCTCGATGTTGAAGGAAAGAGATTGGTATGAAATATCGAAGTCAGCATTTGAAGATTCTTGATTCATATTTTTCAATTTGGAGGGTCGATTCGGGAGAACCCAGATCCATTATGGAATAAAAACATACCCTTTTAGAAAAAATAAATAAATTAAAAACAGGTCATGGTTCGATAACTGCTAAAAATAAGCCAATATTTTTTTTTAAGAAACGGTATTTGTACTCGCGTGATAGGTTTTTAAAGGTTAGCCTGAGAAATTCGGCACTGCTAAAGAGCAACACCACCTATATAAGAAGGCCTTAGTGCTGGCGGCCATTTTTGCCTCTCGCGTCACCAGGCCGCCGGCGTGTAGACAGATATCATAGTGTACAGGTAAGTACATACAGATATAGGCAAGCTTATGGTGGGCCTCACGATGTGACGCAGCACTAAGGCCTTCTTATATAGGTGGTGTTGCTAAAGAGTCCAATCAATACTGTCAAACCAAATTACCCAATTTTTGCAAACTTTCAAATACTTAACAAACTCTAGAATATTGTTTAACTACTACATGCATTTTTTTTTAGTTTTTTAATCGAAATTTCATCAAGAAACTAAATCTTCTTCTTCTCCAGCTTTCTCCGGTCCACTGCTGGAAAATGATCTTTTGCGATTTTTTTTTCATTTCTCCCTGCTTCTTGCATTGCATTATTGTATCAGATGGGGTCCAAGGAAATCTTAGGTACGCACAATATGAGAGCGTTTAATGCCTCATAGCCACTGCACTTCAACTCGACTCTCACCTGCAAGCGGTGGACCCTGTTACGTTGGCCCAGGCTGAAACTGCGGTTACAACCGGTCCCTGTTGACGCTAGGGCAGGGTCAACAAGCCGAAGAGAGTACGGGGTGCCTTGCATGGCTCTCCAACATGCAGGACATTTTTCCTACACCTGAATCCTATCCTGCGTTCTATGAGCCCTCCCATCCATATTCACCTAGTCCTATCATTCCGGAACCTTTCTGGCCAAAAATCCCCAGTCCAAGGTGTCATTCGACCCGTGGCGAGGGATGCGTGACTAACGGGTAGGTTAGTAACTAACGGAGTAGACATAAGGTCACATGATCAAAAGCATTTGTTGCAACCGAGAGATGGGAATCCTGTTGGGACCTATCTTTCAAAAAGAAGATTAATGAGACCTTTTGCGGAGGGCAGAAGCCGGGAAGAGGTACTGTCACTCCGCAAGAGGCCTCTGGAGACGTGGCACAATAAGAGGCAGCGCTCGATGAATTCATTGAAGGATGTCACAATAGATCTAATTTGGTCGCGGTGACACAAGGGGCATATGGTCCCTTGACCTTCTTTACAAAAAAAAAAAAACAATATCAGATATGCCGACTACTCGGTTCCCTTTGCTGAATACCCAGATATTCAAATTATCCTGGACTGTGGCAACGAAGTCTGGGAGCAGTTTGATCTGAATATAAATATACCTAAAACTGTGGGAATGTACTTCCCCGGAACAGATTTCGCAGATTACCCCGCAACTGAGAATAACGTGTATAAGTAAATTACGTCAAATTGAAGGCATAAAATGGTTACGTAATATCCAATACGAGAAGGTTGTATCGAGGGATCGAGACTCTTCAAATATTATAATATGACGTGTATCTTGCATATAACGTGAAACCGTACAAGACGTTGAAAAGGAAATAATTCATATATAATTCCCCAAAGAATCATTACGTACCTTTTCTGCCGTATATGAAACGTATTCCTATAATATAGTAATAAAACATTGAATACTGAAAATATATTTATGTTGGGACTATATTTTTTTTTCAAACTCTCTAAAAAGTATAAATTTAGAATATACGATATTAAAGGAGAGAAAGGATGAGAAAATGTTGAAAAATATTCAAATCTAAACCCTGAAAATTTTCGATAGAATATTGTAAATCAATAACAAAATAAGCATAGGCACCATTAATAATTAAGTATGAACTGTTTTCTGTATGGTATGGATACTGTAACCGTAACATCGTTTAATATTTACCTTTAAATAATTTTTCTCCAACCTCACTGTATGCCCAGATTGCTCGCTAAATATAAAGAAATATCATGTCTACAGCTAAATGAAAACCTGGATGCAACTGCCTTGACACGAGAACCTTCTGGAAATGTTTTAACCCATTGCAACAGAAAAGGTATCTTTCTTATATTTTTTTACTAATTTCAAATCATTAAAGCGACCTACTAACGGCACCTAACCTAAGCGAGCGAGTTTCGTTGGTTGAAAATACGGAAAATACACACATAAACCGCATTCATTCACGTTCTGCGTTCGTTTGTTGTCAATTTTGTGTAGATAGGTAGCCACAGCCATTATTTACGTATCGAGTCAAAAGTATGGTATGGTGTAGTGGACAGAGATATTTAATGCCGCCTATTTTGATGGTAAGATTATATTTGAATAACTTTAATAACTTTCAAGCCTTGATTTGCCTGTAACAAAAATCTCGTCGATTACCTACCTACGATCAATATAAATATATAAAAAAGCACCCTTCTTTTCTACTAGATAATATCAAACACCGATTTTATTTGCGATATCGCAATATAACAACTTAACAACTTTATCAACGACGCGACGTTGTGATAAATTGAATAGAAAATGCATTTTCTCCGATATTGTACCGTGGCGTGAGAGTGAATTATATGATGATATATTATTTCAAAATAGAGATTTAGCACATAGTCCTGTCTCACCGAGATACATGCTCTCTTCCTTACAGCCTTTTATGCTCTTGTACAATATATAGGTGTACTACAGATTTCACTAGAACTTATACCGTGGATACAGGCCCTGTGTGACAAGTCAAACTTTTTTTTTAAATGAATCTGTGCTCACTCAAAGTGAACACAAATACGAGAGAATGGACCTCCACGTCCTCCAGCCTTTTCTATGCAGACACAAACCTCTAATTTCTGTGTTTTACAATCTAATAATTGTTATCATCCATTATTTCAACGTGTCCGAACCATATCAAACTATAAACTTTCATTTGTAAAAAGGCAAACGTCCAGTTAACCACATTATTTTATAATATTTTCTAATATCCGGTACTTACTGACCAGTCAGAGATGAAGAACACTGGCGCATTCAGTTTAACCGCGAACTTTATGATGTCAACACCGCGAAATTCATAAAGCTTAGCCGACTCCGCTGGCTGGGCCATGTTCAAAGATCGAACGAACCGTCCGTTCTCAAGAAAGTTTTCTGTGGAAGACCCGCTGGAAGGAGGAGTATTGGAAGATCCAGACTGAGATGGCTGGACGGAGCGGAGAGAGATCTCGGACTGCTGTGGGTGGACAATTATTGGCAGTGCATGGTGGAAGACAGGGTGGCATGGAGAAATCTTTTGGAGGAGGCCAAGACCCACACAGGGTTGTAGCGCCACGGATGTATGGATGTATGTTTCCTAATATTCCCATTATTTTTCATACCTCAAATATCCTACCTGTAATGAATGTTCTACATAATTGAATTTAATCTACATTCATCTTTATTGTTAAAGTCCGCGTTTCACATCCGTGCATAATTTATGCACGCATAATTAATATACATATATTCAAAATATCATGCGGACGTAACCAACCTGGCAACGCTATGTTCTATCATTTTAAGTATTTTATTATATTATCTGTGGTTCGGATTGTATTGGTTCACCCATTACGCACAAATAAATTACTGCGCGGATGCCTATCCTGCCTTCTCACCGTGAAGTTGTATATTGGGGGTTATTCTGAACATCCGACCCTATCGAGTTGTGTGCGTCCCGATAGTGTCGCGTAGGATCCAACTTTTTGTACAGGCTCTTACTATTTACAAGTAACATTCGAATGAAACATCGGATAACCGGTTGCATTCGTCGCAACACTATCGGATGTCTACTCAACGCCCATTTCGCTGTCACTTGCGATCCAACCAAGTCTTTACTAGTGTTTAATGATCTTATATTAATTTAAGTGTAAAAAATGGCACAAAAATTCATTAGAGTGTTATTTGGTAAAAATTTGGAAGAATTTTAATGAAAATTGTTTATAAAAGTTCTATCTAAGAGTATAGATACCATGTAAAAGATTGCTTACATTTCAATTTGAGGTAATTTTTTTTATTAAGTATTAGAAAAAATAATTATTGATAGAAATAACAAATTATGAGTTTTGTTTATTAAAATAGGCGTATTTTTATGTAAAAAATATAGTGGAATATTTTAAATTAGTATTACAAAATTCTTATTTTTGTCCGTCACGCTATTGTATCGTATCCGATGCAACTCGATCGGGTCGGATGTTCAGAAGAACCCCCATTGTGTGAATGTTGCGGTGGTTATGTCTGCGTGCTTCGTTGTGTTTCTTTCCGTAATATCGACATTTTGACGTGACATATTGATGTTTTACTTTTTTTTTCACCCCTTTGCTTTTTAACATGTTTTTATTAATTTAATATTTCAATGGCCAATGGCCGGGTGTGTATATCAATAAATAAATTGTTTTCTTGATTTTTAGGGATAGCGTTGTTTCGGGGTAGTAAATATTATATATTATAAAAATACGGACTTAATATCGCACTTTCCCTGGATTCAGGTGGCAGATTATAATATCGTATACATACATACGGAGGCTGTGCAGTGTACGGAAAGAATATTGGAGGGATGGAGAACGGCTTTTCAATAAATACAATACAAACGTAATACAACGCATGTATATCTCAGGGTAATATTCTATGCAAAAAGAATATCCATCAGTCGATCAGGGATACAGAAAGGAAATTTTGGAGTATATATGGTCGGTATTTTTTTCTAGAAGCCATAATTTTATTGAAAAACTAGCTATACCCCTGGTTTCCTACACACAAGCAAAGCGGTGGTGGGAGAATAACGTATGTCTTTCATGAATATACGTATTTTTTTTCAAGAGAATATTGTATAATCATTACATACGGGATCGAGTCTAGGGTCGATACCACCGTGACTAAAAATGCGCTGAGAGTTTCAGAAATGAAAACTCTCAGGAGCACAGCCGAGAAGACCTTCAGAGGAGATAGTCAGAAATACGAGGGTACTGGAAATATGCGGTCGAGGACATATTGTAAGATGAGGAAAGCAACGAAGAAGATTCTGGTATGCCCATGTGAGGAGAATGGACACAACCAGACTCCCTCACATGGCATTGCACGGCCAACCCCACGGAAGACGCCTCTCGGATAGACCACCAAAAAGGTGGAAGAATAGCTGGGAATCGACCTCGCAGGAGGCCAACCCCACCTCTTGAATTACAGGCCACAAGGCCTAAATTAAGAAGCAGAAGAAGAATATTGTATACCTACAAAGTTATAATTTGTTTAAATAAAAAATAAATAATTGAATTCTCCCGCTGTCTCCCGCATTTTGGACTGAAGTTGAGTTTTATTAGAGAGCTATTATAATAGGCGCCTTGTTCTAGTCTACCCAAAATTGATAACCAACTAACGTGATACCTGCATGGAGTATATTATGTGTTTGTGCATTTTGTGACTTCTAGATTTGTATCACTTGTATAGTTTGACTGAATTGTTAAGAGACAAGCGAGTATTACATAACTTGTTATTTTACATTTTGGGAAATCCTACAATGAATTCAAATAATACAATAACGGAAAAAATATTTTTTAGATTCATCCTCAAGCTATAATAATTTACCATTGATAAAAAACTTTTCAACACATAAAGGAACTTTGACAGCATAATCGGATATATAATAATATAGTCTACGTCTCCCCCTAACTCATATTATATTATCCCAGCTAGCCAAAAGTGATTTTTCTTGTTCTCTCCATTCCGTAGGAGATATCAATAACATTAGTTTCAAACGACAGGAAAAGATTCCAGGATAAGAATTATTACAGCAGCTCTATAGATGAAAAGATATTGAAAAATATTCACTCTCGTTGAGAAAAATTAAATGTCCATTAGAATGCGTAGCGCTGTCGTTATTGAGACGGGTCCTTCCATACGCATATTCTTTTATTGTAAGTAATGGTTTGATTTTATTTCAAAGAAAATAGAGTCATAAATAAATATTTCTATCACAAATTTAAGGTAAAAAAACATATACTTATATTTTTAGTAGGGAAAGTATGGATTTTTCTAACTAGACACATATTTTTTTTTTATATAAAAAGTCAAGGGACCGTTTACTCCTCGTGCCACTGTAACCAAAATAGGTACATTGTGACATCATTCAATTATTCATTCATGGAGTGCTGCCTCATTTGATACGCTTTTTGCCTATCGTCTCCAAAGGCGTCTTGCAGAGTAGCAAAGCATTTTCCCGGCTCCTGCCCACCGAAAAAAAGTCTTCTTAATCGTCTTTTTCGTGTCAAAATATCCCCCACATTAGGTCGTTTCTTTGGACGTGCTTTGATTACACTCTACTTCCATATTCTCGACAGGTGCTTCATAGCGAGATCTAGGGATATAAGAATTCGCCCCTTTAGAGCCCCCGCAAGTTGGGGTAATGATTAGTAACCCTGATGAGGATGCCATAGATACATATTATAGAACATCGTCTGTTTTTTCCAGCGCCATACCCTTCCTTCTCTTTCTTCTTTGAATGTAGGATTTAATTTACACTGAAATCAAAATCTTTCTACGTAACAACTACGTCCTCTCTCCACAATGAATTCTAGAATTTTCACGCCCTTTTTTTTCAACCATAAACATTCTCCTCTTCGTTATTCTAATAACATTCATTCCATAATATTACTTAATTAGGTACTCTTAAAGTCTCAATTAGTTCACTTTCTTACAGAACAATTCTCCATTTCATACCACGTGAATTACATTTGCGTTTAGCCGATCATCTTAAGAAAAGGTCAAAAACAGTTATGTAATTTTGCAAAAACAAAGAAACTACATTCTTACTGCATTACCAAATAAAAAGATAATAAAAAAAAAACAAAAAAAAAATGAAACGCAATTCAATTATAAGTGTCTACAAAATCAGGTTTGATTCTAAACCACCTTTGAACCATTTCTAGCACACGCAAATTTTTCTATTAAAATCCATCCAATTTGAGTGTATGAAGAATACGGTACCTACCGACTTGTACAAAAGAAATATATGGAAAAAGATTACATCAGTTGTTCAGTTAGAAAAGTTGTCACAAAACGCTGTTTTGTAATTATTACTGACTGATATGGAAAGTAGGTTCAACGAAAAGGCATTATATTATTATTAATAAATATTTCTGCATGGGGATGTCAAACTTGATCCCGTTTATCTTTGTGATATTTTGAAGGGTATTAACCCAACAACTCGCGAGACGCCACACACAAAACATACTAATTACAAATTACTGACACTTAATTAAACTCAAGAACCCAGCATTAATAATAACACAACCTCCAAACAAGGAATGTTTGAGACAGGGGTACGGTATTTGATCCCGTAAAAACCATCTTCTATATAAAGTGTTGTCGAAGTATGTACGAAATTTGATATCGTAAGCATTTAACGACAAATTATACATAACCTGTCTTAAGGACCTGAAGGTACAAGCAATGGGGTATCTAAAAGATTATCCTTAGAGCTATAAAAGAAAATGATAATGAAAATGTTTTAATGCCTTGAAACTTAAGACCAACCTAATATCCTATTAATTGTTTTATAGTTGTGAAGTTTTATAAAGCGTACTTTGTGAGTTATGAGCTTTGTTACAATATCGTTGGTTGTTAAAAAAGTCTCGAATCTTGAGCGTTTTAATGACTTTGTTTTAAAACAATGCTTCAACTAATATTATAAAAATATTAGTCTTGCAAACAAATTCGAATGTTCTGTAGCAATGGGGAAAACAAAGGACACATTTTACCGGCTGATTGAGAATACTCGCAGATCATTATTAACTTCGCTGTTTTTTTTAATGAATTCGGACTCGGCCAAAGTGAATATACTTTCGATATCTTTCACATAATGCAAAGCTTGTGTTGTGAAAGTGGAAATGGTCGGGATTCGAAACCACGACATCCAATACGCTGCGCGCACGAAGGTCGTCGACTGATAACAAACGGATATCTTTCATGAGAAAGACGTCCTTATGGTCTAATCAATTACTATTCTAGGGGGCATATTATTCTTTTAAAGTCAATGGAAATCAATTTAATAAATTAAACTGTTATATAGAGTTTAAAAAAATGGAGAACGAACCTAAGTTGATTCAAGGTTTGAGTTTCACTTTGTTTGGGTGCCGTATGACGAGATTGTGAAACACGGATTACCTAATTAAACAAAGTGTTGGATAAATCGAGGATGACTCAGCGAAGTTAGTATTGTGTCGTTTTTTTCGAATGCTTTAGAGCGAACATTTTGTCATAGCTTTATACACCCTTGACACATACACACAATATTATAAAATTTCCTTCATACATTGTTCAACCTCACCGCTACAAGCGGTAAGGTTGAACAATGTGTGAGCTGAGTACAATGGTTGGGACAATGTCGAATGCAAACAGAAGATCCCTTATATTATACAATACACACGCCCTGTTATCCAGGGTAAGTGGAGGCATTATGCAGGGGCATGGTTGGTTGCATTTAATCCTGTAATAGGTTTTCAGGAAACTCGACGGATGATATTTTATCTACAGTCTTGATTCTGACATTTAGCCTTATATACACTCAATTTCACAAGATAATTAGAAATAAAAATATTCAGAGTATTAACGGTGAAAAGTAGTAGGTATTTTATGAAAACTAAAATGTTTGTTGGAGACTTAAACTGGGAGATGCGGACTTTGGAGGGCAGGGAGGATTAGATGCGTTTCATCATAAGCTATATGCCATGGTGACCACAAATCACAACCCTCGATAGAGAGGAAGTAATTGAAGAATTGTGGTACAAGGTGTATAAATATTCAAATACTAGTTTTTTTAAGGCGCCCGTGGCGCCCACCTATGGCCTTTTTATGCAAACTTTACTTTCTCATAGCATAGCTGTGAGCATTCACATGTGATACTTCAAAATACTTGGTTGATTCAACTCTTTACGAAAACTCAAATACCTACAACTTAAACTTTTAATTACAAACTGTACATTCAAATAGCTTTTGGCATGTGGGTATTTACCGATTTGATTGATTAAAGTGTTTCATGTAAACTTTGCATTCGTATTGCCGAATTCTTATATGAGACTTTAAAACACTTGATTAATTGAATTCTTCATGAAAACTCAAAAAACAACGTGAACTTTTTATAACAAACTTTACATATGTATGGCTTTTCAACGCTACGAATTCACATGAAAATCTTTAAACAATTACTCTAGGTGTGTAGGTAAACTTTTTATTGAAAACATGGCATTCGTATGGTTTTTCTCCGCTATGATCTCGTGTGTGTGAATTCGTGATTTGGTAAACTTTTTCATGGAAACTTTGTTTTCTTATGGCCGAATTTATTTGTGTGACTGTAAAGCACTCCATGATAGATTATAACTATTCATGATACTATAACTATTTATAAAAATGCAAAAAAAAAACTTTTTATTACACACATTGCATTAGTTAGGGTTTTCTTGGCAATGAAATCGCGTCTGTGAGTTAAAGATCTGATTTGGTAAACTTTTTCATACAAACTATGCTTTCTTTTGGCCGAATTCATATGTCAGACTTTAAAGCACTTCATTTTTTATAACAAATTTTGAACTTTTTCTAACAAAATATGCATTCAAATGGCTTTTATCATGATTTATCATTTGATTGATTAAACTTTTTATCGCAATGGTTGCATTCGTATGGCTTTCCTCCGCTAGTGTGCAATTTTTATTTCAAACATTGCATTAGTAAGGCTTTTTCTCTGCTTTGATATCGTGTCTATGGGATAAATTTATGATTTAGTAAAGTTTTCATGGAAAGTTTGCTTTCTTATGGCCGAATTCATATGTCAGACTTTAAACCACTTGATAATAGAACTCAATGAAAATTAAAAAAAAACTTGTACTTTTTATAACAAACGTTGCATATGAATGGCTTTTCAACGCTACGAATTCACATGAAAATCTTTAAAAATTACAATGAAATCGCGTCTGTGAGTTAAAGATCTGATTTGGTAAACTTTTTCATACAAACTATGCTTTCTTTTGGCCGAATTCATATGTCAGACTTTAAAGCACTTCATTTTTTATAACAAATTTTGAACTTTTTCTAACAAAATATGCATTCAAATGGCTTTTATCATGATTTATCATTTGATTGATTAAACTTTTTATCGCAATGGTTGCATTCGTATGGCTTTTCTCCGCTATGAGTTCACAAACTTTTTATTGCACACATTGCATTAGTAAAGCGAAGTCCGGCTGTGCGTAAGTTTCCTGATTTGTCAATTTTTTGGCCGAATTCGCAAGTGATACTTTACAGCACACGGTTGATTGAACTATTTATGCAAACTTAAAAAAGAAATTAAACTTTTTATTGCAAACTTACCATTCAAATAGCTTTTAGCATGTCATTGGTTGTTTAAATTATTTGATTGATTGAACTTTTTATTGCAATTATTGCATTCAGATGGCTTTTCTCCGATATGAGTTCGCATGTCATTCTTTAAATTACTTGAAACCGCAAACTTTTTATTGCACTCATGGCATTAGTAGGGCTTTTCTTCACTATGAAGTCCCGCTGTGCGTAAATGTTTCCTAATTTGGTACACTTTGCTTTCTTATGACTGACTTCGCATGTGAGTTTTTAAATAACCCGAAAAATTGTTTTTCTCTACGTCAAGACCTTTATAAAAAGTGCTCAGCCACCAGGCATACCTAATAATATTATTATGTTACTGTCAGCTGTCAGCCGTATTAGTAGAACCTTAGATTAGGAAAGAGAGGGGATACGTAACTTCTATGCATTGCCGTACTAAGAATCTGTGACCATTTCGCCATTTTTTGGTGGCAGGTACAAATTACATTTTTTGTACTAAATATAAATATTTTGCCAGAACTGCAAATTATAAACTCTAAGGAACATGCATGTGATGTCAAACAAAATGTAGGCACTGGAAGAAAGGATACTTTTAAGCGCCACGGATGATCCGAAAAGTGACAGGCTGGTGGCAAACAGGCACTTTTTCTATAGAAACAGGTATAAAAATGGTCACACGCCACCGGGCATAGTTACGTATCCCCTATCTTTCCTAATCTAAGAGTAGAACAAAATTTGTCTTTAGTTGCGAGTGGCGCGCCATCTAGCGGCGTTAATGACATCAGTCAGTCAGTCAGTCAGGCAGTCAGTCAGTGAGTCAGTGTTCAAGACAAATATTATATAGATAATGTTGTTCGCATTGAGGCAATAGGATATTATAGCGAAATGGGAGATTCGGGAAACTTTCAAGAGACATAAATCTATATAATTTGGTCAAAATATTCGCACTCCCATAATATTTGATGTTTGTGTTGAGTTTTGGAAAGCAAGACAGCGTTGTGGTTGAAGATCCTGTGACAGTTTTAGGGATATATATTTATTATAAACCTTCGATTCAAATGATGACCTAACCTAACCTACCTCCCTACTACATCGACCTTAAATTTTTTTAAGTCTATGTCGTATTGATAATATCACGATATTTTTTATCAAAATATAACGTATTTTAAACAAATATCGCATATTATTAAAGTGAATTTTAAGATACTGAATGCATTTTTCAATTTACCTACGTATTGAATGCAACGTCGAGAAAATAATAAGTTATATTTACGATGCGTATATTTTTCATAGCTGTTTGAGTATGCAAAGAGCGCCGGGAATGTAAAAGCAATCTTCAATAAAAAGAGTAATTTGGAAGATTCCCAAGAGCTAGCAGTTGAATAATCCGCTGTGTAAGATCAATCCGGTGGTAAAATCATAAAGGTGATTCGTGTGTTGAGATACAATAGAAGCTGAGTGCATTACATTTACCACATCATCTAAGAACACGATTGATGCAAGATTATATCCCAAGTTATTTGCATGCTTTATTCGCGATTAATTGTATAACCGTGTAGTAGATATTTTAGTATCAAATTTAATTTAACGCAATACCGCATTTGGCCGAATATAACGCGACCCCGAATTAAACGCGATGATGAAACTTTGATAAATTTATAAGAAACAAAAATATTCATTCACATTCAAGAGGTCAAAGAGTGTAAAATTTAATCAGTTAAGCCTTTATCTAAATAACTTTTAACTCATATTTACCAAAGTAAAAACACAGGTTATATTCATTTCAATATTAAAATCTCGCACAATGAAACAAATTGATATCAGAGAGATAGTCTGTGAACCAGATCGTTCAAAAATGCCAAATAATCAAGTTCGGGGACACCATGATGGACATTCACAGCTTGTCACCTGAAGCGATCAATAGTTTACGATCTAAATCTTTGACCGTGGCTTTCTCTACATCCATAAGATGTACACCACTGTTCAAAAAGTATCGGATCTTCTGTTCTCCCGCGTAAATGAATGAAGCGCTGGCGGCCAAGCTTAGTGCCAGACTTGTCTGTTGTGCTTGGCGGTTTTTATCAAGTTATAAAATGACAAAAAAACTTGAGCAGCGTTACCACTTTAAATTTTGCCTAAAGCTTGGCGATTCACAAGATTTTGGGGTAAATATCGAATAAATGAGTGGTACAATCGATTCAAAAATAATCAAACGTCAGTGGAAAATGAATCGCCTTCAGGCAGACCATTAATAATAATAATAATATAATATAACACTTTTCTATACAAAGGTGTCAGTATAGCCGGCGGAACTTATTGCCTGAGGCAATTTTTTCCAGTCAACCGGTCCCGTCCAATCTGAGACAGGCCAACCCCGGGTAGAAATTTCAAGTGAAAAAACACTTAGAAAAACTCTGACCCGACCGGGAATCGAACCCGGGACCTCGGATCTGAAGTCCACGCTAGTACAACTAGGCTACCGAGGTCGGTTAACTAGCCGGAATGAGAATGTTGTTGAACAAGTGCAAACTTTAGTAACTGAGAACCGTTGTCTTACAGTCCGAGAAGTAGCAGAAGACATTGGAGTCAGCATTGGGTCAGTACATTCGATTTGAAAATTAGAAGAGTGTCCTCAAAATTCGTTCCAAAGTAATGGAGCAAAAACAACTTCGTCTTAAAATTGCACAAGACATGCTGGAAAGTGCAAACACTAACCCTAAATAGTGATGCCTGGTGATGAATACTGGATTTATGAATACTGGATTTATGAATATTTCCTATGCTGAAAATGCCCTTAAAAGGAACTCGATTTCAAGAAAGAAAATACATTAAACAGAACGACGGCTGAGCTTCGAGCATTGCAAAAGATGCCAGAAGCGCTGGGAGAAGTGTGTGCAATGTGCATCACCAAGGAGACGACTTTGATGGGCTTTAAAAGTTTGTAGCTCTTGTTCAATAAATGCGCTTTTAATGAGCAAAAGTCCGATACCTTTTGAACAGCCCCCGTACGTATATGAAACAAATCAAATTGTGCAAGAGTGTTACCACAGGGAAATATGGATACCTAGCTGTTTTAAGCTGTGTACTCACCTGCACCGCGCGCGGTAACTTTACCTTGTGTGACAGGACCAACATTTTAGTAAAGTATTTAGATTTTATTTAAAGATTTATTCTTAAACTCTAATAACTTGGAGACGCCCGTGTGGTTTTTTTTTTTTCTTAGGGGATATTTTGCGCTCCGACCTGAATTGGTCTATTGTGCTTCCCCTACTTGCTCATGGTGTTACCCAATTAGAGCTTCCCCACTAATCCCAGACGCTTCAGAAAGTCCAGCATTAGGAGGGGATCCAAGGTGGCGAGGTCCTCCACCTCTATCCTGTGTTTTCCAAAACTTCTTGCTCTCGCATAAACCACTGCATCGCAGTCTGTAAGTAGGTGGTGAGGCGTTTCCACCCCTTCTTCGCAGAATCTACAGGTTCCATCATCTTCGAGTCCCAGCTTCCTCAGGTGTTCCCTAAGTCTGCAGTGACCCGTTAAGAAACCTGTTAGGGTTTTAAGGCCTGTTTTACTTAGGCTTAAACATATTTTGGTTCTTCTGGGGTCAAACCCACCAAGAAGATCCTTGGATTGCCTAAGTCCGGGAAGGTTGTTCCACTGTTCTTCTCTTTCTTCCCTTCCCTTCCTTCTTATCTCTTCTTGGAAGAATCTGTTACTTAGACCGCAAAAAGGTTCTGGTCCAACTAGATGTGTTGCTGCACCTCTTTTCGCTAGCCTATCTGCTCGTTCGTTACCCTTCACCCCGACATGTCCCGGGACCCAGAAGAGAGTGACGTTATTATTCTTGCCTAATTCATTCAGTTTTGATAGGCATTCCCATACCATTTTAGAGTTGATGATGTTGGAACTCAATGCTTTAATGGCTGCTTGGCTGTCAGAAAATATGGCTATGTTGCCTTTTTTATATCTCCTGTCTAGGTTGAGCTGGAAGCATCTATCCAGAGCGAGTATTTCGGCCTGAAAGACACTTGGGAGTTTTCCCATTGGTTCAGAATAGTTTATCCTGGGACCATGGACCCCTGCTCCAACTCCTTCTTCGGTTTTTGATCCGTCAGTGTACCATACAATGGTACCTTTTCTAAGAGAAAGGATAGCTTGTTCGCTCCATTCTTTCTTTGAATTCAGTACTGTAGAGAAGTTTTTCTCAAAGCTGAATGTCTTGATCATTGTGTCTCCTGGTAAGTCGGCAAGATACGCGCAGTGGACAGGATTTTTTCATGTCCTTCCCGCGCTGCCTTGATAGATCCGGCTTTATATAATCTGAGGTAAGCTTTCTTGGCTGTTTCCTCTATTGCAATGTGCAAAGGTGTCAGTCCCAAGATCACCTCCATGGCTGCTGTTGGGCATGTTCTCATGGCTCCTGTGATGCACAGGCAGGCCAATCTTTGGACCCTCTCGAGTGCTTTCCTCGAGGTGATGAGGTTTGTTCTTCTAGACCATGCTAGTGCTCCATACGTGATGATGGGCACGACCATGGCAGTGTACATCCACAGTAGTATATGTGGGTTACATCCCCAGTTTTTCCCTGCAAATCTTCTGCATGTCATAATAGCTGAAGTAGCTTTAGTTACGACCTTCTCTTGTTGTTTGTTCCACAACATTCTTTTGTCTAGTATCACGCCTAGATATTTTGCTTCGTCACTCCACTGTATTTCATTTCCATCTAATTTGATAGATTTGATATTTGGGAGCTTCTTTTTATTTGTAAAAGGTACTAGCATAGTTTTCGAAGAGTTTAACTTCAATCCCACTGCTAGACACCATTCTTTTGTAAGATTGAGTGCACTCTGCATTAGTTCGCATAGCGTGTCTTCAAACTTACCCCTGATTGTTATGACAATGTCATCAGCATACCCGTTTATGTGGTAGCCTCTCTCAGTGAGTTTCCCGAGTACTTCATCAACGACCAGGCTCCAGATAAGGGGTGATAATACCCCTCCTTGTGGACATCCTTTTGTGGTATTGACCGCAACGGTTGTACCATTTATGGTGCATTCTGCCGTTCTTGAGGATAACATATTTCCTATCCATCTGGAAGTTGTGTTATCTACTCCCCTCTTTCTAAGGGCTTCATTGACTGCATGATGCGATGTATTGTCAAAAGCTCCCTCTATATCGAGAAAGGCGCAGAGAGCTATTTCTTTTCCATCGATGCCCGTGTGGTTATACGCCTCTGTGTTATGCGTCACTGATTTATTTCGAAAATGTGGCGAAACATAGTTTTATAAATAGGGGTCGCAAATACCTATCGGGGTCACTTGGGTCCAGCGTCTTGAGCAGTGAGGATCTCCTATTAGCGGTCATCCAACAGCAGGGTCAGTTATTTTCTACTTCTGGAAAGAGTCGGAGGTCTCCAGTCCTGAGCAAACCAATACCAGGCCCAGGACAATTCAGAAAAATATATTTTGTTTCATTAATTTATTTTTTCCTAATTCAATTTGTTTATTTTCCCAGAGAACTGTTTATGATTTTAATTTTACTAATTTAAAATAAATTATTACTTCGTTATGTAAATTATAACGATTTGTTTAAACATTTGATGAGGAAATATTTTATTATATTTTATATTGGTTCCAAATTGATTTTTTTACATTGAATGAATATATTTAATATTTTGTTTTCTACAAATTAAATAAAGACATTCTTTTTTTGTGTAAATTATAACGATTTGTTTTGAATACATTTTTATATTATTCTGCTTTTCAGTTTCGAATCTGATAAATAATTATTAAGGCTTTTCATAATAAATTCATAATTTTGTGCCAAATGTATTTATTTATTTGTTATTTAAATTTAATGGTCTTTTAATCGGGGACATTATATATTTTCAATATTTTATTATATGTGGGCTTACCTTGTTTCGATCTGATCTATCATATTTATTTATTTATAATACTAATTTTCAGGTAGTTTAATAATTAGGGTCATTAGGACTATGATTTGCGATAATATTTTACTTAATTTGTGTTTTCCAATTGGAGTGATAAATTTAATTTTATATTTCCTTTCAGATATCTTCAGCTTTTATGGTTTTAATTTGTGTCGATTAGAATTATGAATTTATTGACTTATTTATGATTTGAATTTAATGGTATTTTAATTAGATCGTTATTGTGTTATTAGGTAAGTATTGCATAAGTGTTGCATCATTAGGTATAATTATTGCGTTATAATCGTGAGACTACTCAAACCCTTCCATTTCAGATTGGGATTCTAGAGAAAGGATTCATTTGTCTAGGCCGACTGAAATCTGAAATAGGCGGACCTTGGGGCCTATTTCTCGTGGTATAATAAGTAGATTTTGAATCTTTATTTCTAATAACAGGCAAAATTCTCTCTCAAGACTAGAGATGGGCATTATAACGACAGCTGATAATAATAATAGCTAAATAAAAATAACGTATCTAACGTTATTAATATTAAACGTTATTTATAAATAATAGTTGAATGAAAATAATAGCCTACCCCTATTATGTATATGTCAGGTAATATTATGGAACTGAGCGTATGGAACGACCTTTTTTTTTTTTTTTTTTAGGAAAAGTAGAGACTCCAGATACCAAATTTTGAAAACGACCTTTTTTTTTTTTAGGAAAAGTAAAGATTCCAGATACCAAATATTTTAAAATAGCTTTCAGCTTTTAATATTAACGAAATGGCTATAACGTTTTTGAATTTAAGCCGTTAGTCCCATCTCTACTCAAGACATAATGGACTCGCAGCTGACCAGAATTGTCCTTTAAATTCGAATGGCACTCGAAAAAGAGATAATTGAATATAATCACAATATTTATCTATTTATTTTATGTCGCTATTACAGCAAATTAAATACAAATAAACAAAGAAATACTATTTAAGTAATCGTTATTTAAATATGTTATTTTATCATATTTCATTTCAGAACTCATTGGACTATTTTATGTTTCAGGATTATCCAGTTAAACAATAAATCTCAATTAGACTAAAACCACAATGTTTGGGTCCTTAGGTTAGTTTCTAGACGATCACGATATGGCCATTTCGTAGACGTTTGTTCTAGGGTTTCTAGTTAGTCTTTCAGATACAAGTAGAATAGAGCTGACAACGTTATATTCAGCTTAAGATTATTCTATAGCTATATTTAGTAGCCCTAGATTTGCAGATGGTCTGCTTTTCTTGCAGGGCTTAGGTAGTTGCATAAATATGGTGCAATCGATAGTTTAGATATAATGGGGTTGCGACATAATATTGTCATCGTAGGTTTAGGTATAATAAAGCTTAGGTTTAGCTTAGGTCTAGTTAGCTTAGGTTTATAGCTCTCGTTAGGGGTAGGGCTGTGACACTTGGTTCAGATGTGTACGCGTGTTCGCAACGAACTTGGTAACGTTGCATGTCACGTATCATGCAACGTTACAAATTTCCATAGTACTCGGTGGTTCGTGGCGAACAACCACAAACCACCGCGTACTATGAATTTGGTAACGTTGCATGATACGTGACAAATCGGTGTCTACCTAGTATTCTGTCGGATCGTTGCGTTCCGTTCGCGGTGGTTCGAGGCGAGGCGAACCACCGCGAACTATGGAAATTTGACACGCCGCGCGCGGAATGCATGGTGGAATATATCGCGTTATATTCGGGTTTTTAAAGAGGGAAGAGAAAGGGGAATCATGACCTCTACGTGTGGAATATAGGATGGTTATTGGCTATATTTGGTATCAATGCTGTGCGCGGGGATTGATTTAATGTTAAGTACCTGTCCACACCTCATCGACATCGGTCTCCCCTGAAAGCTATGCAATATATTAAACGTCAAAGAGTTTCATTATTCTATACTTACCTAGATAGTCCGTGTGCCTGATAATATTACAAATTATTTTTAACCGAACAAATCCTATACATTCTGTTTCTTTCATGGAAACATTATATTATTAAGGATGACAAAAATGGTTGATTTTTAAAACAATTTTTGATTAGCATCTAACACAAAAACACATTTCTACTGCACATCTAAAATGCTGTTAATTTGAAATATATAACATATCAATAACATTCTAGTTTGCAAAACCAACCATAACAAATATATGAATATTATTAGAGATTATTTTGTTTGACAAGTTAGCTGTTGCTGTGTAATGATTTCGTTTGTGAAATGAATGGACGTGTGTAAATAAAATGGAAATGTGAAATGACCAAAGCAACGGAAAAAATACAATAAAAAGCTAGAATTAAAACATCTTCAAAGGAAATTGGAAAGGATTGATATACCTTTGATACTTAATAAATCGAAATAAATATATTAATACTTAAAAAGTATCATTTTATAACTTGATAAGCTTAAAAGGGTTCACTCGACATAACATATTCAGCTTTTCGAAGAAACATCGATCGAGATCAACTTTATTCTTTCAAAATAACACTTTTTTAGGTGATTTGAGAACTCTACAACCATATAAAAAGGACTCAATATTTCGGGAACACCAATCGAATTCACCATCCAAAATTTTATTTCAGAAATATTCTCATTTCCTCGAAACATTGAATTTATTCTATCTAAAATTGTTTAAACTGTAAAATCAATTATTCAGATGTTAGATTTTTTTTTAGTTTGTTTACCCACAATCTATCGCCAAATAAATTTCTTAGATTTTCATAAAAGGGAAACACTACAAAATTGTTTAAATAAATATTGTATTATTGACACATTTATTCTAAAACAATACAAGGGTGTTTCTTCATGATGTCAAATTCATGATTTGTAAAAACAAAATGTTTCGTGTGTTACACATGAAAACTTGTTTAAAATGAAATGATTTTATCACTTAACAGAGATTCGGGTTTGTGGTAGAAATCATTTTTAAATAAATTTGACATCATTTTTTCAATTTGGAATACAGCAATTTTTACAACGCAAAATAAAGTATTTTGAAAACATTTTATCGTCAGTTGGCATTTAAATTTATTGATGATGGAATTTTTAGAAATTTTAAAGTCCATGGAATTTGTGGATGGCATTGCACACCGAAAACGCACAAATACTAAAGATTCCACTATCAACGGTTACAAACTTTATTTTTAGGAGTATAACGTTTGAAAATAGTAAAAGTACTTGTTGTTCATTTGATTAGTTTCAGATATGATAAAATATTTTCAAACATAGAAAAATGAAAGGAGAACTTTTGATCTTGACAGCTTGGTTTTGACACATCAACTATTTGACAGACGACATAGAATATTTACGATAGGAAGATACAAACATCACTCAACAGGTAAAGAAAAATACAAGACAGTCGAAGAGTAGGATACAATATTATCATAACGAAGGGTAAGTGTGAGAGGGGGGGCTTACGAGTTGACTCGGACGCGAACTCTGTACCAATCCCATAGATCTCTGCAACATACAAACATAAAACAGGGGCCAGCCAAAACATAAAGAAATGTGGTGACATTCCTACTGACATACAACTCGTGTCTATCTGATCGAATCGGGACTTTTCTAAATACCACACCAATGGACTCTCGTGGAATATCAAATGATCATTCATATTTTGTACCAACTTTTATCGCAAACATTACACTATTTCACTCTCATATTGAGAATCATTCAATTTTATAAGTTGTCACAATTGCTAAAATTGTTTCAGCTTTTACTCAAATTTGCTTAGGTGAGATGAATTATATTTTTTTAGTGAAATGATTAACGATATCTGTTGGAGTTGATAATCAAACATGTTTCTTAACTACAACATTAATACTGGAATGGTATGTAATGTTTCTGATACAAGTGAGTATAGAGGAATATGATTCTGATTGGATTCTAGTGTTGTTTCGGTGTTACAAATATGAGACATGAATCGTTTTGATTTTGTAAAGAAGTGTGAACATTATTTTTGATTATTTCAAAAAGCTTTGATAAAAATAAATTACAAATCTGCTGTTCTTATAATCATTTTTCAATAGCATTTATATCAATTTTTTTAGTGGTTGAAATGAATATTAAATCTTCTTTTATTGTTGTTACCAAAGTTGGATTTTTGACGTAAATTTTAGGTATAAGTAACCTTTCGTCATGGAGGTGGCCAAATTTTAGATATACCTATATTTTAAATTAACCCAATTCAACTGTTATACCTACTAAGAGAAACTATCTAAAAAAATGTTAGTATGTAAACAATACCTTAAGCATAAGACACTTATCGCACAAGTAAATTAAAATTTTATGTTAGGTAATTACTTTATAGAAAGAAATTAGTAATTTGCTTTAGAACAGCAAAATTTTCAACTCAGTAATTCATATTCTAAATTTCAAGCTATTCACACTTCTTTACATAAAATTAATAAAAAATATATTAAAAATGAAATAAACTTTTGAATTATTATTATTATTTTTCATTTTGTAAACTGTTTTTTTTTTGTTTTACTTTTCGAAAATTATTTATGAAAAAAACCTTTTTTTTTTTGGTGAGCAGTGTTTTGAAAATGTTAAGCGAGTTATTTATGGCGTTGATCAAAATACGGTATGATTCAAAAAAGATTTTTAAAAAGTCAAGGCTAATAATTTGTGAAGCTTTTCATGCAAAACAATATTTGAAAGTTTCAAAAAATACTCGAATACATGTTCTAAATAAGCTTTAAATTATGATTACAAAAATATGTCAAACTTCAAAATATGATATTGGCTTCATTTTAAACCATTTGTAAATATTAACTGCGTTTTGCTAAAATTCATATCTCAAAAAAATATTTCACTATTTTCTTAGATACTAAAAAAAACAATTAAAATTTTATTATATTAAAACACAAATAAAGCTCGGACTACGATGAAACAATAATTATTAATGAACCTATAACTTGAAAAACATAATTCACTTATGAAAGAAATATAATCGAAACGGAAAAAAAACTGTATAAAAATACAGCTTTGACATAGTTTGAAAGAATCGTGCAAATGTGTTTTTTTTTGTAACAAAACAATCGTTTTCCTTTGTATAAAAACGAGGTACTTACTTTGGGAATTTGACATCAGGCGGTCGCTCCAATATGCATCTTTGCCGCAAAATTCCTTCCCATAATTGTACTCCGACGATTCCAAATATAAAAAATACGAAAAAGCATAGCAACAAGACGTTGCCAAGCATGGGCAGGGTGTCCAATAGAAGCATCACTAATATCCGCATACCTGTCATGGTTACAAACAATATGCATCAAAATTGTATATATAGACGAAATTTTTGAAATTAATTTGACAAGTACGAGATGGGGGAAATTTTAAATAAAGAGATGAGAATCGTTGATATGAGCAGACGAAGATATGCTTCAATATTCTATGTAATCATAGATGATTTTTATTACAAAATTTTAATAATTTCGGGATTATTTAGTCTATTGTTGTTCTCCTGAAATAGGTTGCTCATTGCTGTGGGCATTACAAAAATTTTACTATAGTAATGGCTTATGTTATAAAATTCTATAAATTGAATTAAAAATTTACAGTTGTTTGATTCCCAAGTTTTTTTTTTTAACAATACCTCTATGCCATAGTTTTTTTTTATTATTATTATTTTTTATACATTATTAAAAGTATTTATGTAGATATCTCCACAAGTTTAGAGACATATTTTTTTATTAATTCCGACTTCAAAGCATTAAAAATGCTGATTTTATATTTTGAATTTGCACAAAATAATATTTTTCTAAATGTTATATTTCCAAAAATAAATATAATTGTTAAGTGCTTATTCAGCTGTATTTTTTTTACTGTGAACTGTTCTTTCTAATTAATTTGGGAAAAAAAAATGTAAACAAGCGAATAATTTTAATGAAACTGTACTTAAAAGAGTTAGTACCGTACAAAAAAAAATATATTAACTCTCTTCGTGTTGAAGCTACCGGTTATTATGGAAGTTTATACTGGCTAGCTACCGGTTATTTTACTTACTTGGTATCCTATTGATGGCCCTCAGCGGTCGTAACACTCGAATGGCCCTGATGGCAGTGAAATTGATGCTCTCCATATTCAGACAATACTCCAGGGCCCTGTTAGCAACGAAAAGAATGAAAGATGGATCATTGCATTTGAAATTCTAGTATTTTTTTTTAGAATTCCGCTGTTTTTAAATGTTAGAGTTTCCATTTTAACATGAGAGATTTGAAGGGTACACGAACAAAACAATAAATGTCACATTTTTTTAATAAAATTACCTTTTGACGGCAACATTTTCTTCAGAAAACTATTCAAAATCCGCGTTAAAACAAGGAACATACCATACATACCATACACGCAAATAACAAGTAATGTTCAACTTATGATTTGAGTTTTCTCAAATACAGACATTTGACATTTTCTGTTTTATTTGTGTACCCTTCATTTGGTTTGAATTTGAATAATTAAGAAACACTAAACCAAAAACATTTGTTTTCAACAGTCTTGATGGACCAGCCGGCACTGGCATGCGTTGTAGTAGCTTTGCCACACTGAATAATAGAGTTGGTGGTAGAAACTAGAAAGAGTTGGAAACAGGATATCAACATGCTGGTGGCAAGATAATTTAAAAAAAATTCCTATGATGATGAGCGTCTCATTCGTCTTATGTCAGCCATACACGATTAAGACTACCTATCAAGCTTACAGCGAGTTTGAAGTGTCGTCCGTTAAAGTCAATGGTGTATGGCTATGAGTTGGCTTGACAAGCCTACCTACTTGACGATAGGTCTGATCGTGTATAGCCAAGAATCAAGTTTAAAGTTACAACTTACCCTGCTACAACGATAATACAGTCTAGTATATTCCACGAGTCTCCGAGATAAGTTGATTTCCCATAGACACCCATGGCCACCATCTTGATGGTCATCTCCAAGCTGAAGAAGGCGAAGATCACATCGTCGAACATCTATGAAACAAAATTCTTGAGATACATTTTCATTTTTACAACGAAATTAATATGGATGGAGGGTAAAAGAATATTAAGAGCACGTTAATATATGCTATAGCCCAAAGAGTTCAACGACCGGGTGACAGAAAATACGATTATGGGAGAGAAAAACTCAATAGATTAAGGGTTTTTACAAGATTGACCAAGAAAGATCCCGACCAAGCCGTAGAAAAAATACGTAACGAGAAAATACTATAAGACTGTCTTGTCACCCCATTGTAGTTACGGTATATTTAAATAAGTAGTGAAGTATGTGGGTGTAATTTAATAGCAATATCGTGTCCCGAAAGTTTGACGACTTATGTGGCTCGCCCCGGGACAGTACTTACGCGAACATCACAGCGGGTAGATTTTGTTTAAGTAAGTCTGTGAATCGATTGTTGCGGGTGAAGTTGTGTTAATATTAGAGATGAAACGGATAGCATTTTTGCCGGATACCGGATATTCGGCCAACCAAGCAGCCGAATACCGGATATCCGGCGTATGTATATGATAAATTGGTGCATCCGTATAGGATCATTGGGTTCATTGTAGAAAAAACCATCAACCGCATTAGTTAGTGAGGTGTGATAATATTTTTTTTTTCCTATGATTAGTGTTTAGATTTTTAACTTTTACCTTCAAAACCAAGGTACTAGCCAAAATAGCATTAGTGCAAAGGTTCCCAATCTGTTTAGGTTTACGGCTCCCTTTATATCCAATCCAAACTCCCTTTATGTTCCACTTAGGAGCATACAGAGGCAACAAGATCTTGCACAATGTTTATGACCTCCTCACACACCATGTCCAGATTCCTTAGGTCTGCTTCGAAGGAGCGGAACACGAGGAAGACCCTCTCATACCGAGAGGGTCTTCTTTGTCTTCGGGACCCTGATGGCAGGAAGAACAGCGCTCCCCTTAAAATATCAGTGTTTTTTTTTTCAAATTGCATGAATTACGCTTACGTAGGCGGTATAATATTTAAACTTTCTTTATTTACGGAGACAATCAAAGCCACTTACTACCTCTATATAAAGAAATAAGTATTCAATCTCTATAATTTACCCTTATTGCATTATGTTTGCTAATCAATTTTCTAAGTTTTAGAATTTTTCTTGTGATTACGAGGTGTGTTTCTAAAGTGATTCTTACTAAATAAACCAATTAGTTATCCAAACATAAGCTTTTTTAACTAACCGGTATCCGGCCGGATAGGTACTAGTTATCCGATATTCGGCCGGATAGCATTTAAGCAGCCGGATACCGGATAGTCGCCGGATATCCGTTTCATCTCTAGTTAATATTATTTATTTATTACCCTTTTCTGCTTTCTTCGGCAGCAATAAATATATTTTGTACAACAATAATTGAAACTTTTTGTAAGGTTTGTGTATTCACATAGTGAAAGATCATTTTGATGATTAAAATGATTACACAGTTGCACTTTCACAATTTTTTTTAATGAATCTCGAGCGCTTTCGTCCGACTCACGCAGACATTGTCAAGAAACTCTAGACTCAAGAGCGTGAGTCGGACGAAAGCGCTCGAGATTCATAAAAAAAATTGTGAAAGTGCAACTGTGTAATCATTTTAATCAACAATAATTGAAACGTTTTAATTTATAAGTCATTACATAATTTTTATTTTTTTTTAAATAGTAATACGAGATTGTACCTGGAATCTCTGTAGAGAATATGGATGTAGAGGGCACACACAAAAATGATGACGAAGACACTTACAATACCTCGACATCAAAAGGGGACGTTAGGTCACAATTTTGCCAGGTAGACCGATAGGTAGGGAGATGACAATTTTGCAGTTCCGGGTAGACCGAAAGGTAGGGAGATGACAATTTTGCAGTGCCGGGTAGACCTGAAGGTAGGGAGATGACAATTTTGCAGTGCCGGGTAGACTGAAAGGTAGGGAGATGACAATTTTGAAGTGCCGGGTAGACCGAAAGGTAGGGAGATGACAATTTTGCAGTGCCGGGTAGACCTGAAGGTAGGGAGATGACAATTTTGCAGTGCCGGGTAGACTGAAAGGTAGGGAGATGACAATTTTGCAGTGCCGGGTCTGAAGGTAGGAACTGCGTTCTAAAAGGAGAATTGAGAGGGTTTAGGCGAAAGGAGTCCGGAATTACTTTTAAGGTGCCCATTACGGATTTAACCTCATATACTCAAACCGGGATATGAGAATACTGCAAGGACCTAATATCTTTCGGGGGGGCAACATAAAAGAAATTTCTTGCGAAGGATGGTTCAATACGTCATCTATTTTGGTGGCAGTGACATGAAGGCTCAAGAGCAAAATGGACCTTCTTGATAAAAAAATTCTAGACCTTGGTATTTTTAAGATCACGATCCTCAAAGAGATAAATTTCTATGAAAAAAAAACGCATATCTTCGGTCTATATTCGTCAGGTAGGTAAAAAGTTTCTTTAGCTTTATCGTCAAAAGGGACCAGTGAACATAGAAGGAATGATATTCATGGGGAGCGTTTTAGATAACGTAACCAGAAAAAGACATTAACCGACGGAGTACATGATGGTATGGAGGACAGAAAGGGTAAGAGACGTTTTATGGTCACTCTTAACAATGAAGAAACAAACGAAGAGGACAAGGATTTATGAAAAAAGAAAGCCAGAAAAGCATCTTCGTTTGTTCGTCCATTTTAATACGAATATTTTAAACTAGCAAAGATATGATAAATCAGTTCTCACCTGAAGTATCTTGCATCTGTTGGTACGGCATTCGTCATCCACGCAAGGCTGGTACATTCCCAATGTGATGCAGTTCAACAAGATGACCAGCATGGAGACTCTCTCGAACCACGTGTTGCAAGAGTTAAGGAAAATGTTTTTTTTTTTTTTTTTTCATATTATGTACATACTAATGACATCATACATAAAAATAAAACAGTTCTATTCATTCGCTGATACAATGTACAAAATCTTCAAAAAGTTGGAAAAGGAATTTTGCATCATTAAGAACATATTCAGATTGTCAAAGCTTACCAAGTGTTCCGCAGTTGCAGTATGTTATTTAATATCATACGATAAAATTTTCCATGTTCTTTTTTTAATACAATACATATTATGTTTCTACCTTCTTTATTTATCAATGTAAACAAACAGTAATTTACAAAACATAATAAACTCTTAACAATATACAGTAAGTAGACCAACTTTTGGTTTTTTATTTTTTCGAACATTCCGAAGAAAAAATTAGATGCTTTTGAAGTTATCCAGAAGTCCAGAAATCAAGATACCCTGAAAATAGGTGAATATTTTTGGACAAAAAACCAAACAAAGGATAACATGATAAAGTTGGGCGACTTTCGGCAGATTAAAAATATTCCGATCTGCCTGGAAAGAGACCACTGCCTTCGCAAAAAACTGGTAAAACTCAAATGCACACAAGGATCAATTGAAATATTCATGGCTAAATTGAGGTAAACTCAGAAATGAAGAAATGAGACAACATGGATCGGCATAGTAAAAAGGCGAAATCCCAAAAAAAGACCCCTGAGTTTCGAAATTGAGCATTAGAGAGGAGTAGTAAGTACTCAGACAACACGAAAAGAACAGATATGGAAAAAAATCTATGTCCAGCAAATGAAAGAAGGCTGAAGAAGAAATCAATGTTGAAGAAAGAAAAAACTGTAAGGATGATCTAAAAAGGCGTTTATGCTATAAATGAAGCTCGGTTGAATCAACGCATCGACACGAAAACACTTACATAATCTATAATATAAAAGAAAGTTGGGTGAGTGCGAACACTTACATATAACTCGAGACCGGGTATCGTGTTTAGTTAATTAGATTCTGCTCCGTTCAGGATAACATAATAATTAATATAAAATAAAAAAAATGGAATATATGAAATATAATATTAAAGTAAGTATGGATCGCCATCTGTGAAAAATCCCAAAACAACACACTTTTAATATACCTGACAACCATCGAGTTTCAAAACATTGGTACGCAGATTATTGATAGAAGTTCTTTCAAGCTGTAAGGAATATTTTTTTTAACATTCAAACATATTTTAAGCGTAATTTTGTATTTTTAAACCAATGAATGAATCCTTTTCTGGTGTTTTAGTTGTGCATAAAATGTTTGCATTTATTTTTTTAGTATGATCCGACTTATAAAAAATCAATATATAAATATCAAATATATAAAATGGGTGAGTTATGATGCTTTTGAAATAGCTGATGCATAATATTATAACCACATGACTTTTGATTTTTTCACGATTAGTAGTCATATATGTCAGCTATGTTTTATTACCCAGCAATATTTTATTGTCGGGATGAAGTGCGATGGGTCAGCTAGTTTAAAATAATGACAAGAAACTTATTTTCGGGAATATTATGGAACTAAACGAAAGTTTCCTTCGTAATCTTTAAACTCTGCATAATTACTTAAGTTGTTGTTTGATTCGGTAAGAATTTCCTTCCAAAAAGTCAAAAGTAGATGGGCAAACATTTTGAAAATTTTATCATGAATAGCTATTTTTTTGTCTTCAGTTCTGAAATTGTCCCACGTAAACGAAGGGGATATTTTAAAAACAACAAAATGTATTACTACATTTATTTTTTAAAAGGATTAAATCGAAAAATAAAACTAAAAAAAATAAATAAAAAGAGTTTTATAAGAAACTAGCTTTACCGACAGACGTTGTCCTGTGGACACTGTGGTCCTAACCAAAGGCGGCCCGTTCATATGTGCACTGCGCCTCCAGAAACAAAAATAAACTAATAAAACAATAACATTAAAATATGTATTTCTAAAACGTCCATATTTCATTCGTATTCAAAGCTCAGGCAGGAAGAACGCGAGAATGTAATAATATGCGCACAATTTTGTTGACTTCGTGTGAAAATGATCTAAAACGCCCAAAACGGTGCAGGTGCGGCAGGAAATAATTTTTTCGTTACATTTTTTTCATAGATGGCGTCGTAGGACATCCATTCCATACTAACTTTAATGTCATATTTTATATAATGTTTTATGCATTTTTCAACATTTTATTACTTATTCTGTTATTCGGAGCGGAGAAGAATTCAAATGTGTTCAGCCGACCTCGAGTTATAAGTGTTCGCACTAACCCGACTTTCATTTATATATTTTTTTTTTTTTTTTTTTTTTTTTTTTTTTTTTTTATTTATTTGTTCATCTACAGGTTTTATTACAAATTTGTACAATTAATATATATATTTATAATTAACCCAATTACAGATGGCACATTTGTGCTCTAATATCAAAATGAAATATGCATTAAAAATAATATCACTTAAAGCTAATCAATAACAACAAATATTAGTGGCTTATTGGGGGAAGGAAAAAGGAAAGAAGGAAGAAAATCTCTCCAAGGATGCAAATATTCATCCCACTACAAATCTACCGCCATCGATGCAATTCCAGTCTTAAATCGTGTAATCAGTCTTAAACCAAATGATGTTTCGTAAAGGGGGCAGATGGAAAGGTTCGCACCTACCTTTTTTGACTGGCTGTCCTTTATTTCCTTGTCACCAATTAGATTCACAAAACGTAACACAAACGCACAAAGAAAAACACAGACGTAAATCGAAACTTGCAGAACTAAAACTGTCAGTTGCAGCGACGATGTAATTACCCCACGGGAGCTTGTAATGTACTGATAATAACACATAAACAAAACGTAAAACACACGTAAACGTAACTCGCTGAATTCACTTGATGTCAGTTTCAACGACAGTACGAAAATATATGCGGTCCCCACGGGGGCTACTAGCATACTGATTGACTTTTGACACATAGATTGTCTTAACACATAGAAAATTGTCGCAGGTGCGACCATAGGAAAGGGTAGGTTGGACAATGTTAGGAATTAGGTACTATAAATACGAAACATCCTCCCCCCGAAGAGGCCTGGTATGTATACCAAGACTCTTAAACAAAGCAAAAAATAAAAATCCCAAACGGATTGCAAACTTAAACCAAAACACATAGAGCAAGCAAAGCAAATGTCTCAATAAAAATAAAATAAAGAAAAAAACAAAGAAAAATAAAAATAAAAAAAATTAATATAAAATAAACAAAAAATAGATATCTTATAAAAATAGATATTATCTAAACATCCTGATGAGGAAGTGGGTACAGCTTCGAAACTGGCCTCATCAGGACACCAGTTGAAGTCTTTAGCTCAACCACACGAGTGACTCCATCTCGAGATGAAACAAGTTTTGTTATTCTTCCCAGTCGCCATTGCAATGTTGGTACGCTGTCCTCACGTATCAGGACAAGTTCACCGATTTTTGGAGGAACTGTGGCCTTGAGCCACTTGCACCGTTGTTGTAGAGTATGTAGATACTCTTGTTGCCATCTTGACCAGAAAGACTGCGAAAAAGACTTAATGAGCTGATAACGATTTAGCCTTGAGTTGGGTATACTATCGTAACGTTTTAAAGAACTAAACCTAATACATATGAAATTATTTACGTCAATGTGTAGAGAAGTCACCTTGGTATCACGGAGACCAGTACCCGTATTCTGAACCAGTCTCACTAACGCGAACGAATTTTACGCGAAAAAAAATGTATGGAATACGTGTATAGCGCCGCCACAAGGATATTTCTATAAACAAATGTGATTCTGAGAGCATTTATACATTGTCACTTACGCAACGTAGACCATTTCCATAGAAAACGTTTGTTACTCCGATTCCGATAGAATTTACGTCGCGTTTATCTGTCAAAATCATTCACCGGGTGTTTTGGCCGTGTGGAAGCCATTTACGTAGAATTCAACAAGTGCGTTTTGAAAAAATAATTGTGTAAGAGTGTGTTTAGTTGCATATAAGGTAATATATTATTATTATTTAGTTTTTTATTTTATTTTCGTAATTTTTTCGATGGTCTATGTGGTTTTTTTTTGCAAAGAGCGTAATTACGTCATATTATTTACATTGAAATAAAATAAATAGAATCTCGCTATTACAACTCTATTTACGATTAATTTCATTTTATTTCTTAAAGTTTCTTTGCCATAAAACTTTCTCATTATATTTAAATAATCAAAAATCTACATATTATTCAATTTCAGCCTCTTCCTTTTAGATAATATGAATTTTTTCCCGATAAGACCAAATTTTGCGGTAGAAGAGGATCTGGAAGCTGAGAGACGACTCCGTCATAATAGGTTCCGCGCCAATCTTCGGCAGATTTTTGATCCTCTCCTAGAGTTGTCGGACGTAGAGTTTACTAAAAGATATCGGCTAACAAAAGAAGGATTTAATATTCTTTGCGAAGATTTGAGACAATTTACTGGGCTGAAGGCCACAAAGAGAGTTTCGTTGGAAACAAAAGTAAGTTTGGAGGTCAACTTCCCTCCCTTTCTCAACCGTCAACCAAATTGACTAAGTACTCCTAATTATATGCTTTCTAAGCAGTTTTAATAATAATAACAATATGTGATTTCAGGTTTACTCTGCTCTATTCTTTTTTGCCTGTGGCTCATACCAAAGACCTGTTGGTGTGGCGGGATACATATCTCAAGCATCATGCAGCCGATATATTGATGAAGTGGCGAAAGCCTTAACGCACCAAAATATGTTGAATAAATATATCCCATTTCCGAGCACGCCTATGGAGAGACAAAGAGTTGCTCAAAAGTGTGTTATGTATATGAAACAATTACAATACTTTTTTCAAAATATATACACAATCAAAAACATTGGATTGAACTCAACAAAACCGAGTAAAAACCAATTATTGAAAGTAAAAATTAAAATGTTTCATATTTTCAGATTTTTCAATAAATATGGAATTCCGGGTGTGATTGGCTGCGTTGATGGAAGCCACTTTAAAATTGTAAAACCTCACCACAGGCAGGAACACATGTACTATTGTAGGAAACATTATCATTCGATAAATGTGCAAATGGTAAATTTTCCTCTACATACATATCTAATTATATATGTAATTTATTCCAATGATGAAGAATTATACTATACATTAATAAATATTCGTAGGTATGCGATAGTGAATATAAGATACTAAGCATCAATCCCAAATTTGGAGGTGCTACACACGATTCGTTTGTGTGGAATAGTAGTTCTCTGAATACACATATGCAAAATTTGTTCCAGCAAGGTGAAAGAGTGTGGCTGCTTGGTATGTGACATTATTATCATCAATCTTTTAATCTTGCCCAATGATATAATATACTACCTTACTAGTTATTATTATATTTTGTGTAAACATTTAATTACACCGACCTCGGTAGCCTTGTGGCAAAGATGCTGAATTCTGATCAAGAGGTTCTGGGTTCAATTCCCGGTCAGGTTAGCTTTAGAAGTGTTTTTTCACTTGAAATTTCTACTCGGGGTTGGATTCCTGTCTCAGATTGGATGGGACCGGTTGACTGGTAGAGAATGCTTTAAACTACTGACACCTATGTATAGAAGAGTTTTTATTGTTGTTTCAGGGGATTCTGGATTCCCACAAAGGCCTTGGCTTATGACGCCTGTAAGAAACCCTATTGCTGAATCACCGGATGCAGTATATAACCGAATTCATATCTCCGCCCGAGTCACAATAGAGAATACCTTCGGCAGATTAAAAAACAGGTGGAGATGTCTGTCTAAGGACAGAGTATTACATTATACACCTGAAAAATCTGTCGGCATTATTTTGGCTTGTTGTGTTTTGTACAATATGTCTATTGGTCTTAATATACAATATGATGACCAAGGCGAAGGTAAAAAAACATGATTAAAAAACAGGTGGAGATGTCTGTCTAAGGACAGAGTATTACATTATACACCTGAAAAATCTGTCGGCATTATTTTGGCTTGTTGTGTTTTGTACAATATGTCTATTGGTCTTAATATACAATATGATGACCAAGGCGAAGGTAAAAAAACATGACTTTATTTAGCAAATAAATATATGTGGGTACTTTGTAAAATGGATAAAATGGTGACATGGATAAGTCCAAGGGAGCTATACCAAAAAAAGTGTAAAATACACATAATGACTCAATTATTTCTCAGAATATATCAACAATGCTCTTTCATAGGATAAAACCTTTGTTTCAAACTCTGATAAAACTCCTCTAAAAATTCAAAGTGCTTTTGAGGTGCCCACTGTTGTCACTAAAAATAGTGTCTCATAAATTGTCCTCATTTTTATGATATTGAAATTTTTTAATATATAACAGTCGAGTTTCAATTAAGAAGATATTTAATTTTTTTCAGATTTTCTGCATGAGAACGAACAACCAGAAACAATTAATTTTGAGGAAAATGAATCTGATAATTTGATTATGGGAAGAATGATAAGAAATGAATTAATTCAAAGATTGACTCGGTAATGAAACATTTTTATGAAATATTGTACTAAGGCATGGGTTTAGTTTAAAATCAAACAGTGATAAGACATCTGTCCTACCTTTCTCCATCACAACTGAGGGCTGCCCTCCAGAGTTCGTCATTGAAATGCATTCAGAACAGTGTGTAGATGGAAACTGTCCATCTTCCCGAGTGCTCAACAATGTCAAGCATTTTATTTGATGTATGTAGTATGTTAAATTTCCCACTATCATGATTTATATAATTTATGCAATGTGTGAAGATGTTACACCTCTAACAGAATCATCGATGGTACATACATTTCAATATTATCACAGTAACTTTAAAATTGTTCGTTAGCTTACTCTTGTTATGTATTTTGCAGTTAATCAAGAGACTCGATGAGATGATCATAATATTTTATTTGATGCAACAAATGCAGTAATAAGTTAAGAGTGTTAAACATGCAGAGTTTCACAATTATATGACCCGTTACAGCAGCCACATACAACCAATAAAACACAGACTTGCAAAGATGTCCAAAAGTTTCCTGTGCATCAGCATTAAGCTATTCATTAAACTGCCAATGAATAACATGACAATGGCGTATTTACGCCTGAGTATACGCAAACTATATAACAAATCTGTTCTTAAAATAATGAATAACTTGGAGTATGCACTGCTAATAGCCAATAGGTTCTAATGTACTCGATGAGTCAGCATATTCTCTAAAATTTAGATAACTTATATGAGATATAATAATAATGATATGTGGTAGTCCCCTGTAATCTGGTGGAAAATATCTAACTGATTTACCAAAATTATATTGATGTAACCTCCCACTACACTCTGGTGTTACACTCTCACAGAATCATCAACGGTACGTAGTATGGCTTTTAATATTATCACAGTAACTGAAATTGTTCGTTAGCTAACTCTTGTTATATATTTTGCAGTTGATCAAGAGACACTCGAGATTATCATAATATTTTATTTGATGCAACGTTAAGAGTGTTAAACATGCATAGTTTCACAATTATATGACCCGTTACAGCAGCAACACACAACCAATAAAACACAGACTTGCAAAGATGTCCAAGTTTACTGTGCATCAGCATTAAGCTATTCAATAAACTGCCCCTCGATGTTAGAAATGAAAGTGACGACAAGTTTAGTGGAAAGGTGAAGAAGTAATGTTGATAATGAATTCTATTCTGTTGACGAGTTGTTAAATGAAGCTGAATGCAACAACAATTATTTAAATTTGATTCATCTTCTTTAAAAAACTTCAGAAATAAACTCATAATTTATTTAAACAAATAAAATACAGAACTTCCAAAGTTGATGTTTTACGTATGATATATCAAACGCTGGGATATAATAGGTTAAGTCACACTCACCCACCAATCTCCGACTGATCCTCCACTAATCTGCGCAACCAAATCCAATAAAATGCAGTTTTTGATATCCTATCCAGAAATTCTTATATTTGTTATAAATTATCCAAACTCGGAAAGTCCAGTCCAGCCTTTGCCTTATTCCACAAAAAAAAACAATAAGGATCCTAAGAAGATCTTTGACTGGACATATGTCCAAAATTGGACTATCATTATAATAATGAAACACATTGTTTTTTCAATTTTCATTTATTTAACATTAAACGTAAGAAGCAAATACATCTATATAAACATGAACAAAATTAACTAAAAATGTTCACTAAGATTTTAAGACACATAAAATATAAAAGTTTTTAACTTTGAATTATTTTTTTATCAATTTAAGTACTAATAAAAAATTATTTATAACTAATCTTTTTTTTTTCGATAGCATCAATGAGCTTTTTCATTAAATCTATAAATAAGTCTTGGAACCTCCCTTTGCCTCCTATCATCCATTTCTTCTTTATGCTGCCTCAACTGCTGCTTATAGGAATTAAAATCATCAGCTGTTTTGAGTACCCCTTCTTTTTTTTTTTTTTTAAGTAATTATGTTTGTTTGTATGCTTGGTTTTGGTGTAAGCGTGGTTTGTAAGCTGTTTAAACAAAAATTTGTATAAAAAATCATATATATGAAAAAAAAAATCAATTTTCAAGATAGAAAGTAGAAACAAAATGATAATGCATGGCCCTCTTATAGGAAAAAAGCTATGACGGTAAGTTACAAAAACCAAAAAATCAAATTTTCATTTATGGGTACTGTTTTGACTGCTTAGAGTTTCAGTGGTATACCACAAAGCTGGTTCACCATCTATAAGTTTTTTTTTTTATAATTAATTAGGCATTCCACCCATGGAGGGTGATTTGTGAACCATCTATAAGTAATGAAGAAAAATATGCACAACAATAATAAGCTTATCCTATTTTTAACAAAAAGGAAGAAAGTTTTAAAAAGATCATAAAAAATAGCAAAGTGAGATAAACAAGCTACAACTGTTTGAATGACAGGGGTACCAAGTTATCGAGTTATACAAATCTCACTTACGGGCATTGGGCTGAGCCGTAGGTTTTTTTGAAGGGGACCATAGAGCTCGTACCAGTGACGGTTCACCATCTATGATTAATTAATGGAAAGAAATATGATTAACAATTAGGATCTTTAATAAAAAAAAGGGTTCAATAGCAAAGCGAGATAAACAACCTACAATAATTTGTATAGCAGGGATATAAAGTTATCAAGTGATATAAATCACACTTACGGGAATTGGGCCCAACCACAGATTCACTCGGAGTCCACGATGTTACTGTCGATGCTGGTTCAACATCTATAAGTAATTAAAAGAAATATGATTAAAAAGCTAGAATTATTTGTATTGCAGGGATACTAAGTTATTAAGTGATACACATCACACTTATGGGTATCGAACTGACCCCTTTGATGTTTAGTGGGGGTCCACAATGTCGGAGGCAGTTCAACATCTATTACTAATAAAATGCAATTAAATTTACAATGTGATCAACAAAATAAGCAAAATATTCTCTACAGCAACCATAGTGCAAACCCAATATTTGAACTGCTAACTGCAACTCTTGCCCAGCGCAAAGGGTAATGCTGAGAAATGATTTTTTTGATTGTGTAAAAATAAATTAATAAAGACGGTATACACCTAAATCATACTTACATGTTCTCGTCCTCGATGTTTGAGGCAGTGAATTGGCCGGATTTGAGTGTGTCTAAAAGAATTATTATTCACTTAGTTTTTCAATATTAAACTTAAATTTATTGATATTTTTTTATACATCAATTATTAAAAGAAATCACCTGTAGAACTTCAGGGACATTGGATATGCCAACAGCCATTTCTTCCCCCATAATGGTCAATGTTCTTCTAGGTCATTTAACTTTAAATTGGTTCCGGGCCCACCACCTGTTGCATTATATGACCTATGAATCCTACTTGCCTTTTTTTTTGGTGTTTGCTTTAAAATCCGCCCACACCTTAAAGAAAATGATTAAACTTCATTCATAGTAACAATACATAGCAATACAATAATTTTGCTAATAGCACCTCAATCTTACCCTTCGCCATTTCGAAGGATCTTTGGTGTCTCCTCCTCCTAAACTATTTAGAATATTGGACAAACTTGTCCAATGTTCCCCTTGAACATTTCGCCCACTGGGCTCCCTCCGAGGTTTGGTAAGGTCTCCATGTCTTATAATATAAAAATAAATAATACTAATTAATATTTCTTTGAATTTCAAACGCAACTCATCAAAGTTTTACAAATATCTTATAATATAATGGTGGTTGTAGAAAGATGTTAATGATTATGTTAGGGTCTACAAATACAATTTATGTTTTTTAATGTATATGTATTTGTTGAGACTATTGGACATTTAAAAAATTGTATAAATAAAATAAAACATTAAGAAAATAACCTCTCCATGTAGTCAATCATCGTTTCATACTGCGTGCGCGATGACTTCATATTTAACCACTATAAATAATAAAGAAATAAATGTCAAACACCAATATAAAATAAGATGAGCCAAGGTTTTTTTTATAATTTAAACAATTAGTTAATTTAAGAACACTAACCTTTGCTTATTCCCACACAAAAATTGTAGTAAACATTTAACAATAATATTTGGAAGTCTGACGCATCGGCGTAGACAATGAAATGTTGCTACACGTTAAAATGAAACTAGAAACCATTAACGATATAAAAAATGAATTTGTTTATTTTCGGGTCAAATAACCAAATTAGTCATTTTAAATTATTTGAATAATGTTTTTATATTTTTACTATCACAAATATATTTATATTTTTAAAACTAATCACATATTACTAAGTTTATTCTACGGTTATACTTATACGGCGATAATAATTCTGTATGCTTGCAACACTGATTTACGTTCGTGTCGGTGAGTTTACGTTTGGGTTCTGAATCAAAGTATTACGTTATCACTACGCAGAAAGTCATCTCACTTGCGTTTGTGACAACTATTTTATATTATTCCGAATCGGGGTACAGGGAGATTTTTCAAGTCTATAGGATGTTTCTTTTGGCACGGCCAATTATCAGAAGACTCCTTTAGCCATGGTGGGCTCCACAATAAATCAAAATTTAACAAATCTGAGGGAAAAGCACCTCTTGAGGAAATGTCAGCACAATTCAACTTAGAGGGTACGTACCTCCAAGTAATATCAACCTTAGAACTTAAAATTTGAGAAACACGGTTTCCTTCGTAAATTTGCAATAAATGAGGTGACGTTTGAAGCCACGCAAGACATATTGTTGAGTCTGACCAACAAGTAACATTATCAAATTTAAGTTTGTCCCCAAACGACAACACACAACACTCAATTAAACGGGTCAAAAGAAGCGCACCATTTAATTCAAGTTTAGGGACAGTTAATACAGTACGTACAGGAGCAACTTTTGACTTAGCTGCCAATAAATGAATTTCAGTTTTACCTCGTAAATCGACAGTTCTAAGATACACAACTGCAGCATATCCGCATAGTGAACCATCGCAAAAACCGTGTATAGAAATTTCCGACACATTTTCATCAAATATTTTTCTCGGAATTGTAAATTTTTCGATAATGTTCAACTCATTCATAAAACATTGCCATTCTTGGACAATATCATGAGGAGGTTGTTCATCCCAAGAAGTATGAAGCAACCATAACTTTTGTATAATTAATTTCGCCTTGAATGTAATAGGAGAAATCCAACCCAATGGATCGAAATCCTCGCAAGAACGAATTGTAGATTGAATAAAACTTTTCCAAAGAAAATATTGCCATAGACTTCTTTTTAACATACTAACTTGAAAAAAATATAGTTTTTTCTTCCATGGGATGACCAAGAGGAATACCAATATCACAGAGAGATGGTCTAATGGGCGAACTGTGCGATCTGGAGTACGCGGACGACCTAGCGTTGTTCAGTACGACAGTGGCGCAATTACAGCGCAGTGTTTCAAGACTCTGCGACGAAACAGCGCGCCTTGACCTTCGAGTCAATGCCAGTAAGACGGAGCTCGTGGAGAATAATGCCTGCCCCGATAAACAACTACCGATAACCATCGATGGTCACCAGGTCTCCCGGGTGAATCAATTTAAGTACCTGGGAGCAACCATTACCACCACTGGTGACCTCGGGGCTGAGCTCCCGATACGTATCGCTATGGCAAGTGGCGCCTTTAACAACATGACCAAAATTTGGAAAGCGTCGAGATGAAATGTAAACTGTTTGATGCGTGTGTGTTGCCCATTCTACTGTATGGGTGTGAGTCCTGGCACCTGACCAAAGCCCAGGCACAAAAAGTCTCAGCTTTCGAAATGTTTGGATTCGAGTTTTTGAAGAATCAAGGATTTTTTAAGATACTCTAGCATGTGCCATCAACGAAGACGCTCAACGCAATAGCACGCAATGGTTACATTATTTTCTGGCGCCTACATAATCGTAATCAATAGAATTATTAAAAGCCACAGAGTGCCTCAATGCAGGACATTCTAAAACAGCGATACCCCTACTAGTAAGCTCATATCGTTAGCCTCTTGAGACCGGATGTGGGTCACGAGAAAAGTGATGCTTTTTATCTCGTGCTGAATGTGAAAAATATTCTTTATCTCCCTCTTCCCGAGAGAGCGGAATAGAGACAAAACAAATGTGTCAAGGGCGACTTTAAAACATGAGTATAATACTTGGATGAATACGAGTCGAATTATTTCATGCAGTCATATAAAGATACACGAACAGGTGGGGGGATTCATATAATATAGTCGCTGTATGAAGAATAATATTTGGGTTATGTGAAAATTTTCAAGAAAAGAATCCAGTCGCAATCTTTCTCGTTTAATCAATTGTTTCAAATAGAGTTCAATTATGAATTATCGGTACACCATTTCCAATCAGGATGTCCACAATACCATATCGGTATAACTATTATTACTTTAGTCTCCTGTTCCACGGGAAAATCATTTCCAAAAAATATACTGCAGTTCAATATGCTACTGCACATGGTCCCAAGATGTACCACGTGACTGTTGTTAAACTCATACAAACTGTGACGTTTGTCGGTAGTGGTTTGTGAGATTCGTTTTTTTTTATTATTGATCTTTTTCGTTAGCACTGATATATTTGATGTAATTAATCATATAATTAGATAGAGGAAGTATGGGTGTTAATTATTTTTGTCCTTATGGATGTAAGGAAAATGAACTATCTATAATGTAAATGAAAGTCGGGTTAGTGCGAACACTTATAACTAGGATCGGCTGAACAGATTTTTATCATTTTTGGTTTATTGGATTCTTCTCCGCTCCGGATAACAGAATAACTAATAAACAATCGAAAAATGGATATCAAATAATATAAAATATAATATTAATGTTAGTATGGAACGAATTTACTATCAACAACGCCATCTGTGATAAATTCCATAACAACACAATTTGTATTTACTTGACAACCATTGACAATAAAAATATTGGAACGCAGATTTTTGATAGATTTTTTTTCAAGCTTTTCTCTAATTTGTTAACATTGAAGCACATTTTTTGTATAACTTAAAACGCGAAAAGTGAATAAATCCAATATTGAAATCAAACTGATTTCATGGAAAATATGTGGTTGGAATAAAATTGGTTAAAAGTCATTTTTATCATTCTTTTAAGTTCTTATTCAGTATTCATGGTAAGACCACAGGACAATGTCTATCGGGAAAGTTTTTAAGTTTTTAATAATTTAGACCAACTTTTGTTTCTGTGCATCCACAAAATCTCTCTAATAATATTTGTACTTCACGACTGTTCCAAGTAGGTAATATTCATTGTTAGTTACTTTTAAAGTGTTGTCCATAACCCTGTCTGATATCAGTTCCGACTCTCAAGATATTCGAGAGATGTCCATCTCCTCTGATTCTGGTGCTGGAGTTGAATTGCCCAATTGCGTTTTCTTCTCTTTCGTACAATGTAACCTATTTAGCGCAATCAAATGCTTTTGTGAGGTCTATGAAACATGCAATTACTGGCATGTTGACTGACTAACTATCATAGCTGTAATAATTTATTTTTTAATGGACAATGTTGCAAAACCAACATCGGTCTCACATTAAAAAATGTACTGTTTTTTTTTTTATTAAAGCGAAATCAACTTTTTTCGAAGTGAACCTACCTAATAGCTGGGTGAGAATTCAATGTTTGCAGGTAGGATCACGGTCTACATACATAGATCTACCTATATTTAATTTACAAGCAAACCAATGCTGTTTTCTGTTTGTTTTCATCGGAGCAGCCTTGTTACTGCTCGGCTCTAAGTGGATGTTGACTGTACCTATATACAGTGTAGACAACACCACCCAAACACAGTCATTGGTCAAATAAATTGTCCAACATTCCGGTTAACCCTGTTGCTGTCTTGTTTTGAAAATAATATGAAATGTAACGCCTTGTGGACACAAAATGATTTTTTTTCACAAAGTTTTTGTTGATCTACCAATTGAGAGAGCTGATGACCACTGTCAAAAGACGAAAAGCCGCATGCTTTGGTAATACGTTCTGTAATGATAAATATGCCCTCCTTCAAATGATTGTGGAAGGAAATATAAAGGGCAGGCGAAGTATGAAAGACTGTGGATTGGTGTGCCAGAGGCTTCAAAATAATATAAAAAAGCATGACAAGAGGGTATAAGCACAGAAAGTCACATATTATTAAAATACAAAAATATGATGGGCAAAAATATTTAAAGACGTGTTAATGGTGTAAATAGTCAGTCAGCAAATCGTTAAAAGTTAAGATGGTTGAAACTATACAGATGTCGAATGGTGTAAACGGCCAATAATTGACAAATCGTTTGGTATTGAAGCAAAAATCATGTTGCGTATATTTTTTGTTTACTTAATCATAATAAATATTATGACAAATTAACGCTAAGTCGTTAAAAAGTCTTCATTTTTGCGTAAAGTTACGCATTATTCATATATACTACACGTTATTTTATTAACGTGGATTAGAAATCAAGAAATGTATAGAAAAAAGTCTTTAAGATTCATCTCTAAGCGAATACACGGTGTACTAATACTTAGAGGTCGTACTGTACCACGGCCGTAGTTATTTATCAAGGTATTTATATGTAGATCCACGCGGAGAGAAAGCTGGTACGCCAACACAGCTATCCCTGGATTTGCCGCATATTAATATTTAATTATGTTTACTCGTTAACGTTTCAAACAAAATAGCCTTGTTTCAAAATTTCCATCCTGAAAATAATCCCCGAACCATACGGACTCATTAATATCAAATATGCACGCGTATATGCCGACCTCGGTAGCCTAGTGGCAAAGGCTCCGACTTCAGATCAAGAGGTCCCGGGTTCGATTCCCGGTCGGGTCAGAAATTTTCAATGTGTTTTTTCACTTGAAATTTCTACTCGGGGTTGGAATCCTGTCTCAGATTGGACGGGACCGGTTGACTGGTAGACAATGCTTCAAGCATTAAGTTCCGCCGGCTATACTGACACCTATGTATAGAAGAGTGTTATTTATTTATTTATTTATTTATATTAAATTATTGAGTTGTGGCGCTTTCTACTGGCTGCAAGACATTGACTTCGAACTTTACTTATAAAGCATCCTCATACGATTGGTCGGTTTCCAGTATCTTTTAAAAAAAGAACAATGTGTGTTTTAAATTTAAATCACACAATTCTAGAAAAACAAAACCTAGAACTCCGGCCCGCAATCAAAAGTGATGCTGAATTTTTTCAACGCTTGACACTTTGGTTGGCAAAAAATGGTTACGTTTCTTAGTGAACTACTCTAAAGATGTTCTTTAGTACTTTTTAAATAGTTTGAAGTAAATTTGCCCCCTTTTTGAGTAATAAAAATCAAAATATCTGAATTCTCTTACAAATCTACATACAACTACATTCCTTTTTGCCAACCAATCTGTCAAAATTTCCGGTCAATGAAGTTTTTTTTTGCTACGAATAGATATCGTAATGTGTATTTATTAATTAAAAGCTTATTTTCTAGAAACATAGTTTTATTAAAATGAGCCGTTGTTTATGTTGACATACCTACATCATATTATATTTTATAGACAGCACCATCGAATTTGTCACGCGGGAATGGTGCAGTGGTCTATTAATTGTACATAGACAAACTTATAGTTCCAAAATTGGCCATCACGAGCCAAAAAATATTGCGATGACTATACACTTTTTGACCGCTCTATTAAGCGCTGCTGTGTTTTGACCATTTATATACCTACCATGAAAATTCATAAAAAACAATATTTTATCGACTATTGAGTTGAGATTGCCATGCACTCAATTGAAATACGTGATTGAGTTGAGTTGGAACGTGAAACGAATTCTAGAATAGCATTCAATACTAATGCCCGTTGGAAATCTGATATCGACGAAAATAAGAGGTTCTTTCTTATGAACAATTTTTGCTACGGTAAAAAATGTAAATATGAAAAATTGCCTATAAAAATCTTTGTTGAAGATTTTTTTTGGCCAATCTGTACAATAGAGACCAAAAAATATACAAGTGTTATGTGTTCATACGGTCTCAGTCACAATATTTCATAAAGGTAGAAATTTCTTAATACACGGAAAAATATTTTACAGGTTTCTTCTGTATATTCGTATGTTATCAATCACCATAGCAAAGGCGTGGCTCGATTCCCAAAGGAAGCATTAAAGTGCTGTACCTACTCCAGCATTTGAAGTTGCAGACGGTGAAATATATTTTCAGAACGTGGGTATTTCAATTCAGACGGATATATCAGGAACACGTTAAACTTAAATGGATAATTTCTGTAAAATATTTCGATCTTTATCATTTTTTTTTCCATTTTTTGTTACATACTTGATATTGTTTTTTAATGTTTGAAAATGATTATTTGTCTTCTGGTAAAATTTGATGCAGGCCTTTTCCGTCAATGCGAAATGATCTTTACTAGGTAGATTATTTGTTACAGACCGAATCGTTCTGTTTCTGTTTAAAATCTATTCATCGCGATGACAAAAGTTGACCATAAGCATGAAACTGTTTCAATAAATTTATAATCTCTATAAAAAAGTATATCCGGTGGAACTTATTGTCTGAGGCAATTTTTTCAGTCAACTGGTCCTGTCCAATCTGACACAGACCAACCCCGGGTAGAAATTACGTGTGAAAAAAAAAAACACTCTGACTCGCTTGGGAATCGAACCCTGAAACTCTTGATTTGTTTAAAAATATAACATACCTATATTTATTTTATCATCCAGTTTCCTTCTTAATGCTAAAGAATTGAGCCCTTGTGATGAATTTCGATAAACAGAAAGTGTAAATGTGTTTATTTTAAACGTACTTATAATATTATATTTTAGCTTCAATGTAAAAAAAATAGAAAAAAGCTTGAAAAAAAAATCCATTGAAAATCTGCGTGCCATTACTTTTAATGACAGTGGTTGTCGGGTAAATAAAATGTATGTTTCTATAGTATTTTTCGCAGATGGCATTGTTGTATCTTAATTCGTTCCATACATACTTAAATATTATATTTTCCATTATTTGAAATCCATTTTTCGATTTTTTAGTTATTATGTTATCATGAGCGGATAAGAATCCAATAAACAAAAAATGATAAAAATCTGTTCAGCCGATCCCGAGTTATAAGTGTTCGTACTAACTCGACTTTATTTTATATCTTTAGATAAAAAAATCCAACGCAACAGTTTTCTATAGTGGTCACCCCAACACATATAGATGCATTTCTCGTTTATATTTCAAATAGACTATACAAGACTGTTGAATTTACAACATAAAAAAAAAATGTCGAAACTAATTGGCAATTCTAGCAGATGCAGTGGGTAATAACTGCGTGTGTTTATTTTTAATAAGATGCTATGATAAATTTGTTTATTTAAGAAAAAAAAAACTTGCATGAAATATACAAATAAATATTTTGATGAGAATATTGCATATGAATGGGGTATTCAAGGAAGATACCTTCTCGCGTTGTATATTATTTTTTTATAGATATGAATAAATTATTTATTTTCCACTCACCAGAAAGAGATGCTATGATGAGTGGTCGGAGTACTACATAAGTGCGTCATTATTTATACATCAAATTAGCGAAAAACCAGACGGAAGTTATAAATATTAATTGATTTTATCATAGAGTGTTCGACTATCGTATATTTTATAGGGCTATTTTATCGCCCATATTTTTTTACCAATAGGTATGGTATACTGTTCATGCTTCGTTATACGAATATTACTCGTTTTATGATAAACTTTTACCAAATTATAGCATTGGTCATAGAAGACACTCATACCCCAATTCCCTATCAGATCCGCTAAAATTTTGCATCAACTAAAATTTTGAATTTCGCGGGCAATTCCATATGAGCCAATCCAAGCAATATTGCTTGAGAAATCCGATCGAAGTGAATATAGCTGCAAGTGATTTCAAATGAATGATTTCCCCATGTCATAATTATCAACATGGCCGCCAAATTTTCTTTTTCTCAAACAATTTCATTTTGATCAAGAAATACAACCACCATTGAATCTGATAGGTAATCGGAGTGGCTCAAAAGTTATTTTGGCTTGTGTTAAAGACCTTTTAAATTGCATTTATTTATTGTCGAATGATTCTTTTTAAAAGTTGTACATACCTATACACAGAATACAATTTGATGAATTTCATATATTGCAACTAATAGAAATTACTCGTAGATAATACCTACACAAAAATTACAAGGCGCTTTAGAGATATGTAAGCTAATACGTAAGACCGAGAATTGACTACAAACGGTCTATAAGAAGGATTGACAGAAGTTAGGTGGGTGAGAGATGGACAAAGTCATAAGTAGAATTGAGAAAGTTTTTGGTTTATTTTAGTTTATTTATTAAAATTTTCTACACAGTTACTCGCGGCAAAAAGCGAACTCGTACTACAACTATAATAAGAAATAATAAATTGACTCTCAATATTGAGTGATTTTATTTTAGTCTTACCCTTATGGGGATCGTATTTTTAATCCGTTTTATCAATTTTTTTTTTATATAAAACGTTAACTCCTTTAAATAAATATCCCATTTTTTTATCGTTTAACCATAAAGACAAATTTCTATCTAGGTATTTTATCACGGTGTGTTTATATTAACATCATTCATAAGGATTATTCATTTGACTAAAACACCATCGGTTACTTGCCTACGTTCCTGTTTAATAATAGAGACTTAGTAGTGAATCTAAATTGTGAACATATTATGTATGTACATAATACATTGAACATGAATGAGTGTTCCGTATTTCAAAATTCACAGACAAAATGATTATTCATTCAACTCTATGACTATAATCCAATAAGCTTCCGCGCACCATTGAAGTCTTCATAGAGAGCTTTGGTTTCACTGCCTCATTAAAATCACCGCAAGACTCCGTGGAGGTAAGGAAAGGTCGCAGTGCTAACATTTATCTTCAGCTGATGATAAGGGTATGATGTGCGGTCGAGGAAGGAGTGTAATGAAGAAGGTTGTTCCAAACCACGCGAGGATAGAACCCTTCACATGTAAGTCATAGCATGCATTGATAAAGATTCCCCTTTATTATTACACTCACACGAGTATAATATAATTAATACATTTTATAAGAAAATTGCTTGATAATTAAATAAATTTATAAATTCAATAATAAGTATAAAACTAGAAGATTAGTTTCTATGGTAAGTAGAAACATGGGTTGCTGTTCGTTAGTCTCGTTACAGCTCGAGAACGGCTGTACGGATTTGATGAATTTTGGTTTCGAACTATTTGTTCACTAAAGTTTTAAACGGTGAAAAAATCCGGAAAACTGCGAGAAAATAGAAAAAAACACGTCAAATTAGTGTTTTCATACAATGTGTTTCTATCTGTCAAACGTGCAACAAAAAGAATCGTCTTGATTGTGATATGTATTCAATAAATAGGTAGGTAGCTCAGAGTCATACTCAGCATGGTTTTCTCATGAATCTTTGAGAATCCTCATGTTTTTGGTGCACTCAGTTTCACATTTTAGACTGACAGCCGTATTTTGATACCCGGTACCTATTCTCCGTCTCCTATATTTTTGAGAAACATGAACAAAGGTAAGGGAAAGATTAATGAAATCAACAACATGATTCAATGAAGCCTCTGTCTGAGATTATCAAATCGTACTTTCGATCGATATTTCTGAGCACTTATTTTAAAATCGCTGAGGTCTCTGTGATGATGCAAACAATATTTTTCAAAGTATAGTTTAGTGGTTAAGCGTTTCCCAGATTTTATGGAAGAGAACGTGGAAATGTTATTAGTTAAACATAATACGTAGAATGTGTGTTATCTCAAGTGTAATTATTACACTAGTAAAAGTAAAGTTATTGACACATTTACTATGAAATATGGCCGTGTTCCCAAGGGAAGATGGAAAGAGAGGAGCGAAGCGAACTAATTAAAAGCAGGAACAAGCTAGGAAATGGGAGAGCTTTAGCTATCAGGAGTATTAATCAATTTGTGATACGTTCAATAATTCATTAATTCCAAAATAACATAACCTAAATCTTTTCGTGATTGAAAAAGCTCTATGGAATGAATTATTGCCAATACAAAGTGATATGTGTGTAGGAAATGCGGCTCGAAAACTACGTTCAAACTTGTCGTTGTTAGGAAATTGACGAGATTGATCAACGAATGACATGCCACGAATCCACGTTACAATACGAACTAGCGTATTAAAAGGCTTTAAAAATCATAATGAAAACACGATATTATGCTTCCCCCCGAAGAGCGGTCGAAAAGGTACTACAAATTAACACAAAGAGAAAATAAGGTCAGTTTGTGCAATTGCCAAATAATTCGACCGCCATGGTCAATTTTCATAATAATATGTAGACATTGTCAAGAGGATATCTTATATCACTTTGGGGTTTTTAAAAGGTATGGAGATATTAATGAAAAACGTTTAATTCAAAAACACATATATAAACATTTCTAAAAAATACAACGAAGACCCCCTTTCTTTGTGCCGTTATATTTTCTTACGTTTGGAACAGAATAAAATCTAACAAGAATCATCAACAAAATGCAAATGTTATGCGTTCAGTTTATTCCAACTGGTTACAGGCCTATTCGTCACACTCATTGCCACTCCTTCCTCCTATTCCATATTTCATTACATTCTGCCTGTTATTAATAAACACGAGGATTTAGACTTTAACGCAGAAAAGGTTATCTATTTGAAAAAAAGATCAATTATTTTCAAAAATGATCACAAGAATCTAGACATAATTAGAATGTTGTGCACTAACAAAGCCAATAGGCAATAAAGATGAGTGATGAGCTTTACAAAAATGGATATAGTCATATCCTGGCGCCAAATACACCTCATCGTCTTTAATTTGGCTGCTCTCTTGTTCTCAATAATTTACAACTTTTAAATAAATAAATAAATAAAATAAAATCTTTCTTTATTTCTCGCATAAAAAATTTCGCAGACAATCGAAACATATAAACAACAAGATTATACAAAATAATAGTTTTAATAATATCAAATAACACATAAATGAGATCTCTATATTTCATTAAAAATTATTAAAAATCTATTTGTTGGATACATGAGATTTTTCGACATGTTAAACATGTCGAGAGATCTCATGATTAGGAGTTTCGGAGACTTAAACATTAAGTACCACCTAATGGCGAACGTTGTTAAAGTAAAGTGATCACACTAAGTCAGCCTTCGAAATAACAGTAGAAGACGGTCGTAAGCCCGTGGTGGTATGTTCCATTTAAAAATCGAACACCAGTAATTAATTGTTAGAGTCATTAGTTGTTACATATTCGTTTATTATTTTTAAGATATTAAATCATTATTAGCAATCGTAACCTTTTTGATCAAACCGCCCCTACATAGATCTGCGTGATGTTTTCAAACACGTGTATTTTATTCATTGTTTAAAACAAAAGAGTTACGCAATGAAAGCCGTGACATATTTTTGATGTATGAAGGGTTTTTCATCGCTGTTTCACAAGTACCAACATATTACTATAACGTCATACTACCGTAATGTTATTTTTAATATTTTAATTTTAAACTCAAGTCTATTCATCCCGTAATCTGTCATTCAAAAACATTTTTTTTATAACAGTTAGGTAGTCTAGAAGCCGGATGCGACTCGTACATCGTATGCCCTATTTTTAGGCAAATTAACTAAACTAAAAATATGACTTCACTAAGGGCTGTAAAACGACGTCACATCACGATACAGTTTAGACTCGGTAAGTTATGAGCTTATTTTACCGACTACCCTATTTGGTTTTGAATAGATAACTTTTCAATTAGATTACTGCTCTTGTTTTAAAAGGCTGGCTTACGGTGTATCTTTCTTTCTTCAGCCCTCTCCTGTCCACTGTTGAACGAACCCCCTTCAAAATCATCCACCTCAAACTTATTCATCTTCCCCCAGCTGCCTTTATTGCATATTCAGACCCCCCTGTCAGCCAATACTAGTTTTTGGGATGCTTTAAAATGACGTTGAATAACACTTATGCGATACTCTGAAGATCGCAATGTCTATTGGTTGGTCAAATTGAATGTTAAGAAACACCCATCTATGAAATCTTCTAAGCCTCCCATGACCTGAAAGAACTAAAACCTACATCTCAAGCTTTCCAACACACTATATCCACTGGGCCAATCACACAAAACTACATACTTTCTATACTAATTCATTCACTGCCTCGGGGCCTCGCCCTAATTTGATATTCAGAGGGAAATTGGAATGTCAGTTAGATTAACATTACGTTGTCAAGGCCGGTAAGCATAGATTTTTTAATGTATTATTTATTTGTCGTTGAGACATCTTAATATTGTTTTAAAAAAGGCGATAGGCGAAAGTTTGGACAAATGGTGGACTCTTCATACAAGTGTGTATGTATGAGAAACGATTCAATCATTTTGTGAGATATCAACAAATTCAAATCGATAATTTTATTTATCGTATGGTATACCACATCATAAGTTATTTAAAATAATAGTATTTAGTAAAATAATAAAAATGTTTGGATGAGCGCAAGCAACAGGCTTGCTTGTCAAATGTTTAAAAGGTGTAAAGCTAGTTCGCCTCCTCGTGGTGCACCCTGATTAACGCCAAATGAGCTAGCACATTGGTCGCCAGATAATTAAATATCGATCCTGGCGTACATCACATCGAAACTTACAACCAAATCGATAATGATGATGTTGTTATGAGTCACGGTATAAATTTAATATTCTCACGGTCAGTGTAAAGTTCCGCTCAAATCAGCGAAGATAATAAGACAAGTGAATCAAATCAACAACATTTCTTGTAATTAATGTTGTATTGATTTTCACACTATACTTATAAATTACATATTGTAACGTTGAATAATATCTAATATATAAAACTAAAATGCCTAGTGTGAATTTTTATTCTAACTTATAAGCACCGTATTCGGCTGTAGCCTATTAAAGAACCAAATCATTCCTAGAATACAATTTACGTCAACAAGCTATAAACAGTTTCCTTATTGAAATTGTTTTAAAACTAAAGCTTTCTATCCCGGGTTGTCAGTCTCGAAGCTTAGCTTATGTCTCGGAATTGTCGGTATCAAGATTAGAGCCGTTCAGGGGAAAAAGACATGTGTTGAATATTTTGACGATGGATCGGTAATATTATGCAATTTGACCATCTTAAGAGTGAACACATTAATCAATTTGCATCATAGCTGTTTTTATGTAATGATAACGATGTCTTATAGTAATCTCAGTACAATATGGTAAAATATCAATCGAATTAGATTTAAACTAAGAGGAATATATGCACTACCATAAGCTGTTAATCTACATAATAATTCAGAAATGTTTGTGTGCTTTCTATCGTATATGTGAACATCACGCTCAAAATACAAATGCTACGTCAGATATGAATCTGCGCAGAGCGGTGCAATTTGCTTGAGAAGGTTCTTAAATACTTTAATATATTTAGAGCTATTTAAAAAACTCTTTTTTTTTAGGATCTTCATACAAATTTCTCAAAAAGACAGTAAGCCATCTTTTGGAAACAAAATTACTCATGTAAACATTGAATGGAATCTTGGTATTACGGTATGAAAATGTAATAAAATAATTGTAGATTGATTTGTTATACATATAAATGTTATTCAAATCTTATTATTCCATTTTGAAGTTTGACAGATAGCACAAATCACCCTCTATGGGTGGAAAGCCTAATTAATTATCACACATTAGGAAATGTAGCTAAGATTCAAACCACAGAGCTCTCTCTCTCTCTCTCTCTATGAAAACTTGCAAATTATGTCGGTAGGTTCGTATAATATTATTATGAGGTCGGTAAAACAAATATTGTAAAAGTGTCATTCTTCTTTTTCTGTGCTTATGTCAGTTATAGAGGTCTGTTAAGCAATGGGAAGCTAGACTAGAACCTGTTTAATTACCTACTGATCAAGCCTGACAATCGGAATCAAAAACGTAAAGCAAAACGGGTATAAGCTAGTGATGTAATAAGATTGAAAGAATTCGACTAATAACTTTTGTTTTTAATTGATAAAAAAATACATGTGTCATAAATATAGAGACGTTAAGGTCACAGGGTCCCAGGTGGCTTCTTTTCCGCTGCAGATATTTTGGTTTCACAGGGTGGCATCATTTGGAGTTCTCTGAGAAATGCATTTTCGTTGATTGGTCAAAGGAAAATTCTGTTCTATCTCCTTTAAGCGGAAGCGTGTGAACTCATACGTGTGACATGTCAACGAAAAGAGCCAAGAATTTGTTGCTTTCAATAATGAAACATAAAGGAAGAGTATGTAAGAATTAGAATTTCAAAAAAGAAACAATCAAATACCTTTGTTTAAAAATTTGTGTTAATACGTAATTCATACTTACTTACTTACTTACTTTCCGAATCCGGACATCATCATATGCGTGAACCCCAATACTCGTAATTCATAAAGACGAACTAAAATTGCACTTTCACAAAGCTAAACAAACTTACATTGTCAAGAGACTCTAGAATATTCTAGAGCCCCTAGACTCTAGCTAAACAAAAGCACTCAAGAATAGATTAATTCAGTAAAATTGAACTTTTTTAGCGTAAGAAGCAATAGGTCCGCTAGTTGAGTAATAAATAGCTCATTACGATTGTTTTCTTGAACAAATAAACAGTCGAGTATTAGATTTGTAAATAACATTGTAATATTTACATTGACCTTACATATTACTAGCCTTGAACATAATATTGTTACTATTTCAAAATTTTCAAAGCACATTGGTGCATCTTCAGTTTCAAGCGTCCTCAATCCTCTAGGTTTCGAGGAATTGGACCACATAAATTGCAAGCGTTAAGTGTTGTGCCAACCGTTGTAGGAATGTCCATATAGACATTTTTTTAAGAATGCCAATTCTGCCCATATAAGCTAGCTGGGGGGATTATGGCAGGTAGTGGATTAGAGTTCTATGATGAAGGAGTAGTTTAAGGAGGAATTAATTGGCTCCGATGGCTCCGAATCAAAATGGAGTGACAAAGTCTCAAAGCGACTGATTGATAAGGTGCGACTGATTGATAAGGTGAGGAATGATAATATTAGAAAGGAATGTGGAGTGGATGTTAGCGTAATGACTAGAATGAAAGTTAATAAATTAAGGTGGTTTGGGCATGTAAAGAGAATGAATGAGGAGAGAATGACTAAAAGGATATACAAATGCCGACCTCGAATGACATGGTCCGACCATATCGGTGCCGTCTTAAAGGAGGGCCAAGTCAGGGGCAAAAGGAATAGAAGAGCATGTATGCGGAATTTTACGCGTTTGGAGGAAGCGAAAGAGGTTTGTTTGGATAGGAAAGAATGGAAGTCCGTACTCTCTGCCTACCCCCTTCGGGAAACAGCGTGATGGGTAAAAAAGAAAAGTCTCAAAGACAGTTATAGAAGCTTGAGGATTGTGATAGGTTAAAGTAGTAGCTTAAATATCCAAGTACAGTTAATAACTGAACAATTACATATTCTTTAACAAGATAGTAGGTATTAAGCGTGCATAAAAGCTCTCTAGTTTTCAGTTTAAACAAAATTTAATCTCACAATGTTGAAAGAATAGTCCCTATTAAACCAAATTTTACCGAATTATTATGGTAAGATTGTAAGAACCTATACTTAGTATTATTTTAGATTTAAATCCCACATGAGAGAGCAATCTTTGTTTGAAGTGATTTATTTTAGCATAATGTTGGAAGGAATAAAATTCTTTAGAGTAGTGTAGTAGTACCACACGCAACTGGTAGGTAGGGGCCTCGTATTAGCGAAGATAAATTTATTTCTCGTTCCAAATGTATCGTTTTGTGTTGAAGAAACATAAATTATCTCCGGTATACATTTGTGATTTCCCAACAGTATTTACGCTGATACTCAATCACCATACAGTAATCAGTGTAAAGCCTAGTTCACATTTGACCGACAAGCGAGTCATTCATAGCTAAAGAACTCGCTGTTGACCAAATATCGTTCATACTATATTCGTGACCAAAGCCCAGGCACAAAAAGTCTCCGCGTTTGAAATGAAGTGCCTGAAGAGAATTTTAGGTATTAGATGGAACCACCACATCTAGAACGACGATATATGCCGGCACACCCACCTTAAGCCCATACTTCTAGAATTGTGGAGAGTAGATTGACTTGACCGGGACATGTGTTAAGGGTGCTGAATGATAGTTTGCGGAGGAGAGGGCTTTTATTCTCCCCACCAGGGTTTCAAAGACGAGGAAGAACCTCTTACACCGTGATCTGTTACTTCGATGCAGAGCTGAGGGATTTGGGCATAGTGTGGGAGGTTATTGAACTCAGTCAAGATAGAGCGCGGTGGAGGGCTTTTGTTGCATTCCTATGCCCATAAGTGGGTCAGACAGGGAGTATAGATTGATTGATATTCGTGCATAGTGCAATTTGTTGAGGAGAAGCATTTTTAAAATGCATCCTTCATTTGATAAACTCGCCCTCTGTATGTTGTGAAGATCAATATTTTATGTTTAGAAAATGTAATAATAGGTATAGTTTCGTACAAACGAAACGCTTTTTGCTGCAACTAATGAACTTAACGGAAATTGTAGATTACTACACATTTTGCAATTAAGCCAGTAGCAATCAGTGACACTTCTTGATGGGGGACTAAAAAGATCGACTCTATTCAACTTCCTCTTATCTGTTCGTGTAAATAGGTATTGGGTATCCAGACATGTTTAGATACTAAATTACTCGAATAAAAATTTTAAGCAGTATGATCTAGGCTTACCAAGGTTCGTAGATATGTTCTATAACTACGCATCTAATCTACCCAATTAGATTATTTTATTATTGGCAGCAACAATTCAGATTTCTTCTACTAATTTATTAGCAACATTTCCCCATTCAAACGTGTAAAGTTTAGCCTTTGGGACTTGCTGCAAACACTTTAGCTAATGGTTATCTTACAAATTGGAATAAAATTGCAGTGGTGAATGAAGGAATTCTACCATGAGAGCAAGATATAACTTATAGAATTGTTGGGTTTGGGATGGGCCAGATTTATCACAATATTTTATCAGCAGCTTTTCATGTAATAGGAGTAAGTGCCTACTATTTTTGTAGTAACTGTAAAGTATGTTTTAGGCAATAGGCAAATTGTGGGATGGTATAGGTTTGTTGGTACGATTGTGGAAGAACTATAACATTGATTGAAGACTGAAAAGAAAAAAAACACTTTTTGTCCTTCCAGTCAATGTCAGTAAAATTGGTTTGGTTGATTTAACCATCAGGAAAGCCTTTGGTTTACACTTAAAAGTATGGGAAAAATAAAGGCCTTTTTACTTTGGTATCCACCAACTCAAAAACTCGACTTGGCCAACTCGAAAACTCGAAAATTTCAGATAAAAATCACAAAATTGTACACCACACCACGAATTGAACCCGGGATATCTTGATGAACAATGAACATAATTGCTGATCAAATATATAAGCTTTTACCGAGGACATTTTAACACATATATGCAATTATACCTATATTTTTCATCCAACTCTAGCTCAAATAGAACCTTCTATAAAATTTAAAGCTTTTGTTACCTCGATATGTCCGTAAGTGGTGTTTAAAGGGAGAATAATATGAATATCAAATAGTAATTGCTATTTGCAATTAACAATAAGCTTAATAATTAAATTACACACTGTTCTTTGAATATGTATAACAAAGAAAATATAATATTTTATTATAATAAAATAAAAACAATAACACCGAGAAAAGAAGAAAGAATGACAATATAAAAAAACAACACCCCTTATTATTAACTTTTTTAACTCAAGTTAATTTATAACTACGAAACATGATCCCGTTGAAACATCGAAACATTATGTATGCGGTTAATTGAATCACCTAGCAGTATTATGAACATGCGATTTTGTACAAAAATACTATTTACAAAATGCAGTTTGTGTTTCAGTTGTGATAGCACAATCACCATGCGGCGCGGCGCTTTGATTTGTTTGCAGAAAGATTACCTTACACAACACACATTTTTCAGCGGAATGTTCATTAACGTCATAACAAGTTAACGGCACTTAACGGGGATGTTTTAACGTAATGCCGTCATCCATCGCGGTGTCAAGGAATCCTTCCACTGTCTTTAATATCCCCGTCATCTCCTGCAGGCTGTTACCACCTAACCCCATTTAATATATCACCGCTCTGGAAAGTTCTCGGGTTTGAAGTTTTTTATTATCTATACTTTTATGTTGACTGCTGTGTTGAAGGGTACTAATATAAATGATATTACTTACACGAAACCAATTAAATCAACACAGCTATGTTGTAAACACGTTTTTTTTTCATTCAATAGTAGTTAAATGTTAAAAAGTATGCTAAGCACTGCCCATCTTCACTTAGGTATGGGTTTTTTTCAATTTGCTTTTCATATCTCTCGAGTTGTGAGGTTTGGTGAGTAACATGTGCGATAGATTTTATTTTAAAGTAAACAATAAAAAAATAGCCTATATAGATTTTTTGTAGGTACTTATTTGGTAATGTTTGACGTGCAATATAATGTTTAAATGTGTATTCTATAAGATAATCAAACAATCGAATAATTTTTGTATTTGTAATAATTATGTAAAGAACCTGTTGACAAGGCTTGTAAAAGCCTTAACAGGACTTGTATTGTTTTTTTTTTATTATTTTGACAACTTTGAATTATTACAACAACATGACCAAGATATGGAAGGCGTCGGCGTTTAGTGTCGAGACGAAATGTAAACTGTTTGATGCGTGTGTGTTGCCCATTCTTCTGTATGGGTGTGAGTCCTGGCACCTGACTAAAGCCCAGGCACAAAAAGTATCTGCATTCGAAACGAAGTGCCTCAGGAGAATTTTGGGTATAAGATGGTACCACTGCATCACGAACGACGCTATACGTCGGCGCACCCGGCGCAGGCCCATCACTTCCACCATTACAGAGAGGAGATGGGCATGGCTGGGTCATGTGTTGAGGATGCCGAATTGGCCGAGGAGAGCGCTGTTTTTCCTCCCATCAGGGTCTCGAAGACGTGGAAGACCCTCTCATACCGTGTTCCGTTCCTTCGAGGCAGAGCTGAGGGAAATGGACTTGGTGTGGGAGGAGGTCATAAGCATTGCGCAAGATCGAGCGCAATGGAATGCTCTTGTTGCCTCCCTATGCTCCTAAGTGGAGTTCAAAGGGAGATTTGATTTGATTGATTGTATTAACAGAGTACGAGACATGATAAAAACCGGATATAGATAAGGAAGGTATAGGTATAGTCATGTCTTATGAATTCTTTGACATCGCTTTACCCTATCAGCCATACGAATATCCCAGAAAAACTCCAAAACAATGGAAGGACAAAAATGAAGAATGCATTAGAGAAAGAACTCTGAAAAAACAGGCCCATATGTGCTAAATTATGATGAAGATGTACAATAATTTATTAACCCATATCTTCCCAGACATAGAAATAGCCGTTAGATTTTCATGAAAATCATACCAGGGACTATTTACGGTCTATGTATTGACAAATAAGTGTCAAAAAATATTTTGGATTTTTTGGATTTTTAGTTATAGAACCGTTCCAATAATGGAACACTGGGAAGATACATACATGTAACATTTGGGCTTTTGTATGGGAAATCAAAAACGATATAGTGCGCAGTAAAGTACTTTATGAAGAGATTTTAAAATTTTAATCCACAATTTATAATTTATAAGCCTTGTATAAAATAATACAATAAAAAATCTTCTTCTTCTTCTCTTTTATAGACACGGGAGTCTGTTTTATCAGGGTTATCATCTTGATTTGCCTTGTTCCAGGTTTCTTACCATCGCTTGAAGAGTATTTTTGATCGGCGCAGCCCTTTTAGTACCCTCATGCAGGGCAAGATATAGTATTCTTACTTTTATTTAACTTCTCAATACATGTTAGTGCCAACAAAACATATAATAACAAATTATAACGTACCCACCTGACCACGTTGTTCGACTTATTAGATCTTTCAAATTACTGTGTTTTTAATTCGATCACGCAGAGATTAACCATGGAGTGTTTTCATTTTAGATGTTCTAAGCATGCTTTTTGTTTTGACAGTGTCTGCCCTGGATAAAATTCCATGTGTTTTATAGATACGAACCTTCTGTCTGTCCTCATAGCATTGTTTCTCCATATTATGACATCTTTCAAGCAGACTGCTTCTGCGGCAGCTTTATCAACCTGTGACCTTACTAATCAGGCTAGAAGGTTACTTCGCTATTGACTGTAAAACAAAGCACTTCAATAGCTTGCTGATGCAGGATTTTCTCCTGTTTTAGAGATATAACATCTGCTTCAATGTTATTCATAGCGTTCTTGACCAAAAAAAAATATCACCGCATCCTGGTAGTATTGTCACTCATCAAGTCCAATGAATTAATTTTTTTCTGTTTTTGAGCGTAGCAGACCTTAGGTGGAATCCGATGGTTAAGATGATTTTGCAGATCCTTTTTGAAAATCGACGTCATTCACCTTCAAAGTAACCATACAAACAACGTTTTCTTACTGTGTAAGGTTCAGTTGTACCAGCTGTGTCCGCATATTTTCTTTACATAAAATACTTTTTTCGTTTCTAGATGTTAAAATATTTAGTACACTATTAAACTACGACCAAAAAAATAAATTTCCAAAAATAAATAATTTTTTTGCATGAAAATAGTACAAAAAATTTACATTGGCATATTATCCCAGTGTTCCAAAAATGGAACGGTTAGGAAAATGGACATGAAAATACCTACTTGTAGTCATCTTTATTTTTATTATTTTTTATAATGATAAAAGAGACAACAATAGAACTGGTAATGTATTATTTGAATGTGAATTATAACAAACAAAAAATATACGGACATTTTACAACGAGCAATGTTTTTCCACAAAATCTGCTATAAAGAATGCTTCATAACAGAAAAAAGCAGATGCGAATATCGTGCAACAATATCTCTAACTATAGCCTATTAATCGAAGATTTTAAGCACATAAAAAGAAACGAGTTGCGCATTTCCAAAAAAATATTAAAAATTGTTAACTAAACCGTTCCAATAATGGAACACTGGGAAGATATGGGTTAATGCCGAAATGAACAAAATCCTTTCTTAAAAAATGTACGAACATTTGTATGAAAACGTGGTGAAACCAAGGTGAAACACATTTCTTTGTATAGGTATTTTGAAGTGGTTTTTATCTATATTAATCTCTCATTTAAATAGACCTACACGTAAACTTGATGTGAAAATAAAAAAAGGATATAAATAGGAACTATTTTAGGTATGTATCTACTAGAATACTAGATCACTTGATAATTATTTTCAATGCTATGGGAAAACTGGTATTTGAAAAATGTAAAAAAATCATTATAAATCAGAATTGCAACCAACTCATTTTAATTACAACTACTTATTTCAATCGAAGAATGTACAATAATTGTACACACATAGTATAGTTTACAAGACATCTCGTACAAATTTGAACAAGGTAGCTTCCTTTGTCAATCAATAGCAAGTACATCACCTACAAAATCAATAAAATGTATGAAAACAGCACTTCTATCAGATCAAACTATGTAACAATCTAAACTAACCATCCCTGAGTAGACTTTGTATCACGCACAAAATTGCATTAAAAGGTCGCAAACACAAGGAAAGATGCAAAATGTAATAATTAAAGATAATCGATGGAATATAATATGAATCTAGGTATGTGTATAGAAACAAGGTTTTGTAGAATATTTATGTATCTTGATATAAATAATAATATTATTAAACACAGTAATCAACCTTTTTTACATCAACTGTTATAGTAGAAGCACAAGAATAAACTCTTTTACATAACCCATTAAATACATACTTCAGCATTGTTTTTTACGACCTTCATTTTCATAATAAAATATGGCGTGTCTTCTCAAAGATACTTAAATACATTACAGAGAAATATTTTAAATGCACTCAGTATATTTGGTCTTTTTTATATGTTTAGAAATATTATGTTTGTGTATGAAGGATAAATCTACATTTTTCTTTAAAAAATCCACTCTCATAATAATTAACACACTCCTGTAGAGATTAAGGAACTGCATTTCTATGTTATTCTTTTTTTGTTTTTATACAATTTTGACACAAGTTTTGTGAAAGTTCATACAATAATCCTTTGAAGTTGCATTAGCTGACTTTTGATATATTATGTCTTATGTTTTGTAACTGTTATACATTAATGTTTTTAATTCTTTTAATAAATTTATTTCATTATCAACCTCGATACAGGCTCTGCCTAGTAAGGTGGCAAAACCAAAACACTTTTGTATAATTTTTGTATGCTTTTATTTTTTTTATCGTTTATGCCTTGTTGTATTAAATTTTTTTAGTTCGAATCCTGCGCTTCCTGGCACCTGACCAAAGTCCTGGCACAAAAAGTCTCAGGTTTCGAAATGAAGTGCCTCAGGAGATTTTTGTGTGGTACCACCGCATCACGCACGACGCTATACTTCGGCGCACCCAGCGTGAAACCATCACTTCTACCATTACGTGGAGGAGACGGACTTCGCTGGGACATGTGTTAAGGATGCCGAATGACAGTTGGCCGAGGAGATCGCTGTTCTTCCTCCCATCAGGGTCCCGAAGACGAGGAAGACCCTCACACTGTGTTCCGCCCCTTCGAAGCAGAGCTGAGAAATCTGGACATGGTGTGGGAAAAGTTCTTAAACATTTCGCAAGATCGAGCGCAATGGAGAGCTCTTGTTGCCTCCCTATGACCCTAAGTGGGGCGTTAACGGAGTTTGGCCAACCAAACCCAAGTTTTGGTTGATTCCTGCGCCTGGGTTTACCATTAAAACATTGACGAAATTAAAAAAAAATATTCAAAACCATTTACCTAATGAATGTTTAATTTGAGTTGAAAATCTATTCCAGTATAAAATAATTATCAACGGTAGATATAAATGTAAAAGAGTTCATTGTTTCAGAAATGCTATGTTCCAATCCAACGTGGGAGTTCAATTATTATGGAACCTGACATTAACGAATGAATGAATATTTTTTTTCAAAACACTCGACAATATTGAAAACAAAACAACCGAGAAATTTGATGAAAACCTTGTAGGTACAAAGCTGTGTTTTATGATTTAGGAATGAAAAAGATGGATCAAAAGGAGATATTTACAACGACAAAAACCTCCATTTGCAAGCATAAATGGGCTTCTAAGCGAAAGATGTACGTATAAATACGATCCCTGCAACTTAATACGATTATCACCGCGTATTTTTTTTATTCTCCTCCTCACAAATTCACTTTGTTATAATTTATGTTGAAGGAAACAGCGGCCATTCAGTTTAAGTACTATATTATATTTTCTCATTTTGTTAAAATAGTAAGCATTTTTCAAACCATCTACAAACATGAAACCAGGTGCGTGTCTTAAAAAAAACGAAAAACATATCTCGCGGTCGACTAAACTCGTTTTGTAATGGTTTACAGTGGACATTTATTTTGAGGTAAGCCTACAATAATAGCTTAAATGGAAGGTAATATCCTTAAAAGTTTATTCCATGTACCTAAAAGTATGTTTTTTTTTCATTCTTTATGTATTTTGTAAAAAGTCTTTTCAGTGTTTCATGAATTAAGACATTTGTTGAATGTCAGGTATAGTTTTCCTCAATTTTTTGATAATTTCAATATAATTTAATGATCATTGACAGAAGACCAGCAGGATCAAAAGCTAATAGAGAAGAAAAAACTCACCCGAGTTAATCCTAAAATTTAACTAATTATTAAACATCCCCAAAGAATAATTAGGATATCCACCGATGACTCTTTTCGAAGGGAGGTGAAGACTTACCTATTAGATAGATGCTTTTATAGTCTCCACGAGATGACGAACCCATAAATCTGGGGTAGTATTCAGGTTTGCATCAATTAGTGGGTTTTCCTTTCACCTAAAATGTTTCATAGATAAATAAATAGAATAGAAATAATTGATTGTAGATCCTATTCGAACTTTTCCACTGTATTGTCTCTGATATTAATCATTCCAATATTTATGTGTATTCTAGAATATCTGAATTATTGTACCTGCCGGAATGGATAATGATATTGTTCTTAATAATAATTGTGATGATTGATTTTTTTTGATCGGTAATCGTTTTGTTTTCGTTGCTGTATCTTAGTGCTCTGAATTGGAGAGTTGTCAATCCTTTTCTGTTTGCTGTTTACAACGTATTTTTATGTTTTTTTTATTGTAACTTGACATGTCTAAGTGCCCAACTGGGCATATGGAAATAAATTTAATTTCATTAGTTTTACCAATTTACAGACTATTTCCATACGACATAAATAATTATTATAAGAATCTTTTTATTGCAAATTTTATTCATATAAATATTTTATGTTGAAATCTGACTAAATGACAACAACAGAAATTAAAAATTAACGATAAAAAACAGAGCTAATAATTACCTTTCTGAATTTTTAATTTCTTTACTCCGGAGGGTTTTAGAGTTAAATCAACATCTCTCAACTGTGAAGTATACGTTCATTTCACTTCAAAATCCCACATTTAAAATTTTCATAATTATTTAAAAGTTTATTTGATTATTCGAGGGGTAGATTTTTAATGTTGTGGTGAAATTAATTAACCGTTGTAACTTTCATTTTATTATTAACTAGCTGACCCGCCCGTAGACCTACCTAGAATAAAAAAATAATTTTGACTAATTACATGAATAAAATGCAATTTACGAGATAAAAACTTAATTAAATTTAGGTGATAATTTATTGCATTATGTAATAGTTATCGTTGATTCGGATGCGGGATGAAGTACGATGGTTCATAAGTTTGAAATCAAAACAATTACTCTATAATTATATTATATATAATTATATACTCTATAATGATACTAAATTAATTGCACAACTAAAACACCAGAAAAAGATCCATTCATTGGTTTAAAAAATATGATGTTTGAATGTTAAAAAAATATTTCTGAAAGCTTGAAAGAAATTTTATCAATAAATAATCTGCGTACCAATATTTGGAAACTCGATGGTTTGTAAATAAAAATTAAGGGATTTTTCACAGATGGCGCTGTTGTTGTTAGGAAGCCCGTTCCATACTAACTTTAATATTATACATATTTCATACTATTTTCCATCCATTTTCGATTTTTTAATAGTTATTCTGTTATGTGGAGCGAAGAAGATTCTAATAAACTAAACACGATAAACTCAGTTCAGCCAATTTGGAGTTATAAGTGTTCGCACTAACCCGACTTTAAATTATATTAGAGATTAGAGATTGAAAAATAAACCCCATTAAAACCAAATTTTTCTGAATTATTATGGTAAGATAATTAATAATTAATATATAATAATATTAGTTAACCAGGGGTCACAGGTACCATGTGTTGCAATCATTACCTATTGCATTCTGACGCGTAAATGATGGCTGTATTGACAACAGTACTTTCGCAGTACCTGTTTGGGGTATATGTGTACGTATTCGCCCATTTCAAACAACAGAACTAACGCACCTCTAACCCGCCATATTGGATTTTATGTCAACTGACAATAGTTTCGGGTGTACAACAACGCTTTATGTAATCAATATACTCTTTTTAGTTTTTTTCCCGTTCAATTAGGCGCTCCCTTCACATTTTGGTCCATTTTGTTTTGGTTTATCATTTTGATAATAGAAATTAAACAAATAAAGCAAATATTGCATTCCCGTCATCGAGGTAATACAACCATGATGCACCAACTAAATTTATAACAAATATAATGACGTTTTGAAGAAAATACTCAAAGAATACTTACTAAGTAGGTACAAATATTAAAATTGAAGTGATCAAACATGAATTGTTCATTTTGGCTAAAACATAAAGGTTTCGTATGATTTAATAAGGACTTAACTATATTTTGATATAATATAAATAATTAAAAAATAATGTAGGTACCTATTCTGCATCAATAACTCGTTCAAATATGAGTCGCCGGTAATCTAGAAAAAAAAAAACTCGTTCAAATCTGACATAGCGAATATTGGTAGTTACCACTCGCGTTGCCCAGCTACTATTTGTTTGTTTACAAAATTTTGTATATAATGTCATATTCATATATAACAAACGCGGATTAAATATTTTTTTATAATTTAAGTAAAAACTGATCAGTGATTTATATGTAATCTTACGATTAACGAATTTTTTATAAGAGATATAATATATATTTTTATAATATGTGCTTGCATCAATTATTGAATAAAATCAACATATTATTTTCCTGGCCGTCCATAACTATGCGAGTGAGATGGCACTGGAATTCATGGAAATGTCTGGATCACTCACTCCAAGTATTCCAAGAGACACACATCTCGTAAAGCATCTTGTGATGCTTGTACCTTTGATTTGGAATAACTTGAGGACGGACTCGATTTTTGGTCGGCCAAGTTTTTTGACAACTTTTCTTTCATCCTTACGTGTCTCAATCTCAATCAAATCCAAATTGTATATACAATACTCTAAGTATGTTTTATTACTTATTCTTTCATCATGCTCAAACCATCTCAAATTTAAAACCTTCATCTTTATAATAGTTATAATTTTTTTTTCTTATATTTTATTTCTTTTAATGCGACGGTCTACAAACCAGTTTAGTACTATGTAGAGTAAAATAAATAATTTCATAATATTTGCTTAGAATCATTTTCTTGTCTTTTAATCAAAATGTAAAATTATTCAGTTGTTTAATTCAAAAGTGCTCGATCCATACATACATAATAAGGGAAATACAATACATTTCGTTCGAATACTCGAAGGTATATTCGCATAACATTATTTGTATTTACATTAAAATACAATAAACGCTAGCTTAAGCGAAAAATCTTTCGACATTCGCTATATTTGAAGTCGACGGGTTAAGCAATTTGTTTCATGGTATGAGGACAATGTTTTTTTGTAATGGATAAAATGGATATAAGTACCTACCTTTTTTTATTTTGAACAATATAGGTAAGTATTTTGAGTTTTTAAAGCACTTACGCGCTTATGTCACGATTGTTTTGATTTTCGCAAAGTGAACACAAATACAATTTTAACATCTTCCACAGAATGCAAGCTTATGTTGTGAAAGAGGTAGATGGAGGATACCGGAGTTAGAACCCACGAACCTCAGAACGAAAGTCGGCGACTAAGCCGCTAGGCTACCAACCACGTGTTACCTACTATTATAAGCCGGGAAATTGATATACGTTACCATAAATAATGATTAATGGAACAGACAAAAAGTAAAGTTTCGTGCGAAGGTTGTGGGTTCAATCCCAGGTAACCACCATCTTCCACTTTCACGATACAAGCTTTAAGTAGCTTATTGTGAAATATTCAGAGGTGCAGCAGAGAAGAGTGTACAGCCTGAGGACGAGGAGAGTTGACCCTAGCATCTTGACAGAGAGACTGTGTTGCATTTAAAGAGTGTATTTCTGTTCAATTTCAGTGAGCATTCAGTACGTACATATAATAAAAGATGCAGTAGAAATTAACTTAAGAAAAGGAATAGAATGTAGTTTAAAAGGATACTTTCTCATTCATTGATTGACAAATTGCAATGTGTGCATAATTATTTATTGAGATATTTATTTATTTAGTTATCTACGCAACAAAAGTTGCATTTTCATTTCAAAATATAATTTATAAAACATTACATAAGACAACGCTTTGGTAAGTAAGCGAAAGAGCAATCAAACAAAGAAAAAAGCCCTTCAGAAATAAAACCAGGATTAATCAATCTCTTGGACTTTAAATTTTCCAATAAGAGGGTTTAAAATAATGGACAAAAATGTGAGATTTTGGTCGTTTCGTAAATTGCAAGGCCATTAATGCATATATGTAATAGGAATGTTCCAAATATACTTTCTGAAATGTGAACTCTATAAATAAAAGCAAATTTTTGGCAGTGAGAGTTGAAATGAAATGTTCGGCATAAAATATGTAGTAGAGGTTTCGAATTGACTTATTTCAATTTGACATATTTCAATACCAACCTACCCTTGTGGAGTTGTGGCAGGGGGATGTATTCTTCACCACCGTTGAATGATAAGACCTGCCTCTTCTTCAGTTGGTACAAGGCACCCTCACGCACATTTTGAATGCCACTTATCGGATTGAATGTAATCCTCTTAGAGATTTCAAGATAATATTATCGGATCTTTACCAGGGATGATTTGCTTTTTACGTAGGTATAAATCTTGTGAAATCCCGGTAGTCGATTTGTCGACGATATAAATAAGATATTAAAATCTTTATCTTCACTGCAAATTCCAACACATCGTTCTTCTCTTCTCTTATATTTTACCAATAAAGTGTTTTATTATTATTATTAATTATGCATGAATTTGTTACCATTCTGTAGTAACGAACTTCATTCGTAAATGATAGTGAAATGAACAATTTTATATCTGTTTTTTTTGTATGCGTTGAAGTAAACCAAGATAAAGGAATAGTTTTTCTTAAAAGCAAGAAAAGATATAGAAGAAAAGTGAATGTGGTTTGTTTGAAAAATAAACGTAGTGGTTTGTTCATTTTAAAATCGAACATCAGTAATGATCGTTAAGAGTCAGTAGTTGTTATATATTCTTTAAGTTCTAGTCCTGAAAATGGTCACAAGAATCCAGATAATTAGAACGTTGTGCACCAACAAAGCCAACAGGCAATAAAGATGAAACATTAACAAAAATTGATATATTCAACAGTCATATCATTCGTACCAAATATACATAACAGCAGTCGTAGTCTTTAAATTTGGTTGCTCTCTTGTCCTCAATAATTTCCAACTTGTATCTATCTATATTTCATTAATTATTAAATATCTACTTGTTGCATACATGAGATTTTTTGACATGTTAAACATGTCGAGAGATCTCATGATTAGGAGTTTCGGAGACTTAAATATTACCACCTAATGGCGAACGTTGTCAAAGTAAAGTGATCACACTAAGTCAGCCTTCGAAATAACAGTAGAAGACGGTCGTAAGCCCGTAGTGGTTTGTTACATTAAAAAATCGAACATTAGTAACGAATTTTTATAGTCATTAGTTGTTACATAATATTCTTTAAGAAAAGTAAATGCCTAAGCCTTGACTTTTGAAAAAAAAAATGGTCAAGATATGATAAATCTCAGGGTTCCTGCCTGCAGTTATTTGCTGAAGACACAAACTATCAATTCCCACCATGAATTATTTTGTGTGATCTTTAATAGGTTGCTTTAGACCATTAATCCTAGTATGTTTAAATTCTATTATTTGTTCCGTGAAAACCCTTTATGATGTGAGCATGCTATAATTTAATAAATCTGAATGTGATGTACGTGTGTGAAATGTTTGCTCTAAGAATATTAGCAAAAGCAAACATGTTTGTCGACGGTGAGGTGAAGCAGACTTAATCTTCCGAATATGAGAACTCTCACGTTGGTTGCAGTGTATGCTTAAGTGCGGATTACAATACGTATGAGATTACTTAGTTAAGTTTTGTATCAATGTATCAACTGCTACTGTGGGTTAAAAATGATTTAAACTTAATGCAGTTAGCATGGAAAAAAATCGATTTGTTTTCTGTTAATTTAAGAATATATATACATACCTTTTCCCTTTTCAATGCCACTTAGGGGAATAAGGAAGCATCAAGAGCCCTCCATTAATTCCCTCCAGAATCTATATTCTTATATACAAAATAGAGTCTACGATAAATATTAAAAGCACTGAACAGCTACATCAAATATATGTATATGATACAAAATTATGTATCTTTATATATAAAATATGGAGCCCTATTTTCTTGGTCATTGCATCACAAAGAATCATAACAAGACGGTTTTGAAAATAATAAAAAACAAGATCGATAATATCTTGAGATTTAAGTAAGACAAACTGAAAAAAGTGCCATTGCAATGATAACCAAGCAATCATTATAGAAGGTTAACAAACCAATACACTCACTTAACTAAGAATCTTAGTAAAAATTAGCAATTCTCAACTAACATCCGAATTGAACCATGAAATTCTGAAAACCCCACATAAACAGCACAATAGAAAGGCTACATACAATATGAGAACACAAATTCTTCATCAAAGTAGCCCACAGAAGGATTAACGGCAATAATTCAAAAAGTCATTCAAGAAAAACAGGACTCGCAGGCAATGCTCGCAGTACCTTTGAGTAGATGAATAGTTTTGCCTAGTATAGGATTGCGTGGAGTAAATCACAGCTTGATGCAAACCAATCTAGAAGTTTCTAATAAAGAAAATAAAAGATTTGACACTAAAATCCCTTTGTCTCTAACAAAATACTTTACTGTATTTCTTTATTTACATCATAAACAAATAGGGCGTTTCGTGTCTCCACGTAAGCGCTACATATATTATGTATTATCTTCCTTATGTTTTGTTCAATTTACTGTTCTACGTTTGCGAAATATTAAGTAAGGCAGAGGTATTGAGCTAATGGAAGAAGTTAACTGATTATTGTAATACGTGCTTTGTGTCATCCCACAATATGTTCGTAGTAATCAGTGGTTTATCTACGTGAATATTTTCGTAAAAGTTTTTTCTGATATTAGTTACAAATCTCATGCATTAAAAAAAGAAGCTCGTTTAAAAAACAAAGAAAAAAATTGGCATGAAGTTTGTGCACATTTTAAGTTAGTTACATCTAATAGTAATTTATATTATTTTTATCATTTTCTCATACGACCGCCTATTTCAAATTTTTATAGAAAGCTGGTTTAAGAGTCACGCTGACTGTGATGCTCTAGCATACATTCTAATGTATGAACATGTCGCTGACATTCGTACTGATAGCCATGCATTGTTCTAAGAAGTTTCTTAGAAGTTCATCAAGTATCGGCTGTCAGAGTCGACGGTCAGCGAGCGTTCCGCATAACTCTACAACTAGCCTGAAGTTTGGAGAAAAAACACTTTATAAAAGCATGAAAGATGGCAGATTTTTGGTCGTGGAACATAAGGGGTTGGTCTCTTTGGAACAAGAGTATTCCGAGCGGCTCAAAATAGAGAAAAATCCGCCAAAGTGAGCTCCAACGTGGGCTGAATTTTTGAAACAACAAATCTGTACCACTAGTATAAGTTTTCGATGATCGAATATCGAAATGATCATCGAATGAGTTTCGAAACGATTCGATCGTTTGATTTTCTAACACTATTTGCACGCTAATAAGCGCTTATTAGCGTGCTAATAGCTTTCGATTAAACTCATAGTGCAATAACTAATATTTTAGAAGCTGGCTATGTGTGAGCACTTCACATTCAAAATGTTCCCAATACCACACTGCACCAAGATAATCCTTAACATAACGTTTCACGCCATAACGGGATTCGGAAGGCACGGAATAAAAAAAGAAATCCTAGCAAAATACGATGAAAAGAGAAAAGATACCACGGTAATTTACTTCGAAATAATATTTGTACATAAAACATTCCGAAGAAATTTGTTCATTTTCACACAGTTTAAGCAACTCCGCACTCTCTATCTTGGTTTACGATGTTTATCTTTGCTGTTACACTTCCACAAGAAGCAAACACAACACTTCTCGAAGAACGTTACACCTTGTAAACACTATTTCTTTCTTTCTCCTTGGACTGCGGTTGTGAAAAGGTCTAAAGAAGAACGTACGACTCTTGTGCAAATAAGATGCCCATGTTTTATCTTATTTGTGTACAAAGTTCAATATTTTAAACTTTAATTTAAACTAATTTTAGACTGCCACCGCGCCACCACAATCATAAAACCATGTTAGTTTTTTAAAAGAGTATATACAATAAGTTATTCGATTTGATTTGAGATAATTTATCTATTACAACTATAACCACTTAATGTTTTACTGTTTGGTCAAAGGCTAGAAACATTTAAAAAAAAGAAGCTAAACACGTATCCGAATCTATTATATTAAAAATAATGTTAAAACTATTTCGAGACCATTTTTAGATCTTTACGTTTTGTGAGATTTTTAACAGTAAGATTTTCAATTCTTCTGGTATATTTAAGTTTTTTTTTAACACGGTAGTTTATACAATTTCAAACATTAACTTTTGTATAATTTCGTAGATAGATAGAATTACTGTCTTTCGAATTCGATTAATTTATAGAAAATATCCCAGTAAACAAAAGAGAAAATAAACATAATCTATGAAGTGCCCCTATAGAAGAAACAGAAGAAATATTCTCAAATATTTTCGCATTTCATCGACAAATTTCGGTCTTTTTTTCGCACATTTCTTTGGATGAAGTGTCGAAATAACACATTGTATAATATATTATGTACCTATGCCGTGCCGTGAGGTTGCCGGCTAAGAATAGCACTTCTGCTTTTTGTTGGTTTTTCGAGCATCCTGTAAGAGGCAGGGAATCTTAAAATCAGGTCGGGACTGTAAGGTTGACCACCTTACGTCCTTAAAACTTAAAGGGTTAGAAAAGGCGCGAGAAATAAGCCTTGGAGGCCAGGACCCCATCAGGGGAAAGGGGGTGAGGGTTTAGGCAGCTGGTGTCCCTCATGTGATCAGGCGCAATGGAGCTCCTTGTTGCCTCCCTATGCTCCTAAATGGGGTTAAAATGGAGAATGTATGTATGTTTATTGTATATATGTACTTATAGATATTTTTTAAATGTGTTGAAACGAACGTATGTACCTAAGTATTTTATTATGGCATTACCCCTTAAAAATCTACGATAATATCGTAAAGTTAAGTAATATGAAAACTTTTCGTATTTCGATACATTTATTACCATATCTGTCCCTAAGTAGTGAGGGAGCACAAAGCAATATTAAAAGTTCATAAAAATCCCAAGTTGAAAACTTTCAAGTTCAATCGATTCCGCTATTTTACAGCTGTTTTTTTTTACGTTTCTCTCTGAACTTTAGCATTTAAAACACACGATTATTTTCAAAGTTCATAGGTCGTAAGTATTAAACTTGTAGGTACAGACGTGTGCCCTTCCACACTACTGCCCAACGAGGATCTTTACTTTTATTGCCATGATTACACCACAATAAAATAGAGGTAAAACAGCAGGTATGAGAATATTTTAAGGGGTCTAGGCAAATTCATCGCGAACAATTCATCGTGAACAATTCATCGCAGGTACATTTCATCGTGGGTACAATTCATCGTGGGTTCCCCATGCAAACCCCCCCGTTTTAACTACGTTCCAACCTTAACCTAACCTATTCAAATCGTATATAAAATAACCTCGAATCATTAGGAGTGACTAAACTGATGTTTTACCAAAAATAAATACAGAGTTATATGCAAAAATCCGGAATCGAATTGCATTCTTAAAGTTCTCGCGATGAGTTGTACCCACGATGAATTGTCCCTGTGATGAATTATTGTACTGACGATTGATTATTTGCGATGAATTTACCGGCTACCATTTTTAAGGAAAGGTCACTAAAAACAATCAAAGACATGGGCGACTTGATTTATAACAACCATTTAATTACCTGTTAGATTGATTTATTAATTATTAAAGACATCATCAGAAGGCTGGAATAAGGGTCAATACTGTAATTTTATGTATATTAGACTCACACACACTTCGACGTATTTGACATTGATACAACAACAACACTCCCTTTTTCACCCCACTCAGGGGCATAGGGAGGCAACAAGAGCTCTCCATTGCGCTCGATCTTGCGCAATGTTTGAGATTGATACAGACGAATATATTCTTTTGTTTTGTCTATGGTCAAATTGAGAATAGATTGCTATTGTTTGTCTTAAAAAATAATAGAAAAAACTTATGTACATATCAACATTTCAAATTTGATATAACTATCCATGTCATTGCTTTTGAAAGAAAATTCTGAAAGAGTGCTCGCTCAATATATCTAAAAAAATCACATAGTTATGATCTGGGAGACCACTAGTAAAAAATAATTAGGTAGGTACATAACATGAAAGAAGTTGATAACGATAACACTGAAATTGAAAAATTGTTCAATAGACATCAGGAACCAAAAAACCCTGCAATTACACAGAAAATTAAGAAACTTAGGACAAAAGGTTAAGAACTAGATAAACAAAAAACTATAATAACCTTGTTTTCAATGTTTTATTATGTTTTTTGTTGTTGTTTACAGTAGGTATGTTAGTAAAAATGCAAAATAATTGAAAATGTAATCAAGGCACAACAACCAAGTCAGGCACCGATACAAGAGAAACACGGTCTGTTCATTTCCCATTCCAGACAGAGGATCTGATAAAACACGTAACTCAATTATCCTCAGCGGGAGAGTTTTCAGGATGTTTTTCTTTCTGAGTGACAAGATAATTAGCGGGGGGCGTACGACATGCATCCTCCATATTATAATTATATCACATTTTAATCAATTTTGAATAAATAATACCCACACTAATTAAATATTCACCGATCGTTTATTAATGCTATTATAAAGTATACATAATCTAATTATAATTTTCCATTAATGTGTGGTTTTAACTCGACGATACTCAAATGGAATACCATTTGAGTATCGTAAAATGTTTGTTTAAAATATTAAACAAACATTTCTAATTGTACAAAATATATTCTGTTTATAGGTATTTGTATTATTAATTATGTACAACACACAGTTGACCCGATAAAGACCTGTTAACTGTCATGAAATAAAATTCTTGATGAAGGGGAAGAAACTTTTCTTCTTCTTGATACTAAAAACTGTCCTTGATGAGTTCCTAATTTTGAGATTTTGTTCCCCAACTATCCCTGCATTTAAATAATGTCCTCCATACATTTTTATATAATTAGTTTTTATTTATTTTTTACGACTTGAAACCTGTTTGGCAAGTATTCATAATTGATCCTTAGTTGACTAATCTAGTTCTCACACCATATCTTGATTGGTGATCTATCAATCTCTGATTTCTACTCAATTCTCTCTCAAGCATTCCCACTCAAGTTATTGGATTGTCTTTAATTTGGAAGTGATCCCACCAAGTCACAGATGTAGAAATAAAATAGTCTTTAGTTTCTGCTAGTACATAATTATTTATAACCATAAACTAGTATTCGGGAGCGACTGCTCCCTTCCTCCTTTATTCATCTGAGAAATTTAGCAGTCGCTCCCGAAAACTAGTTAATGGTTATAAATAATTATGAAGTAGTCCAAACTGAAGACTCTTTTACTTTTACACCCGTGAAAATGGACTACTACAAAGCACCCTCGGCTGAAACTATGAATCCCCACCAATTCAGTATTTTTTTAACTATTCGGACACTCACCATTATGATTGTAATCAAAGACAAACTTAAGTTTTAAGTAAACGCGTTGAGAAGTAAAAGAAGTATAATAAACGAAGCTGACAGTAGGTATTCTAAAACTGTACATAAGAAAGATAAATTCTATACATTATAACTTTCAGCAAAAATAGGGAAAAAATCTAAACAAAAAAGTACAATATCAGTTTTAGTTTTAAAACAATCGTAATAAATCTGCAACTTCATCAAAATTATACTTTGAAGAAGCCATACACAAAAACCATTGTTTTTTGATAAAAATTTGAGCTTTATGTAATATCTTCAAAACGTTACATTAAATTTACGTACTACGGTATTATTGAGCATTTTCAAAGGGGACTACGTAGTGTTCATACGTAAGCAGTCACTCAGAGAATATAAGGACCCAGACGCAACGCAAAATCTAAATATTATAAAAGAAAGTCGGGTTAATTACACCTATGTCGTATAGAAGTGTTAGTAATTTATTTTTATTAATTTGTAACTCGAAAACGGCTGAACCGATATTTATTTTGATTGGTTTGTTGGACGACAGAAAACTTTTAAACATTGAAAAAAAAAGATATTTAATTGAGTAAAATTTAATATTAAAGTAAGTATAGGTTATTTTTATCTTCTCTAATTTTATTTATTCTAAGGCAAAATTAAGTTCGACGGGCTGCTAGATCAATTATTGTTGCCGTATAATTAATACTCACAAGGCCCAGGCACAAAAAGTCTCATCCTTTGAAACGAAGTGCCTAAGGAGAATTCTGGGCGTAAGATGGTACCACCGCATCACGAACGACGATATACGCCGGCGCTCCCAGCGTGAGCCCATCACCTCTACCATTGTGGGGAGGAGATGGACTTGGCTGGAACATGTGTTAAGGATGCCGAATGACAGTTGGCCGAGGAGATCGCTGTTCTTCCTCCCATCAGGGTCCCGAAGACGAGGAAGACCCTCACACTGTGTTCCGCCCCTTCGAAGCAGAGCTGAGGGACATGGACATGGTGTGGGAGGAGGTCATAAACATTGGGCAAGATCGAGCGCAATGGAGAGCTCTTGTTGCCTCCCTATGCCCCTGAGTGGTGTGTAAAAGGGAGAATTGATTGATTGATAATTAATACTAATTTTGAAATGAAATTAATTGACAGAAACTGTCAGTTGTTTTGATATTTGGTGCGGTTGACAGAATGCGGATCGAAAATGTTTGGTTTAAAACAGATTCATCGGTCGCAATTACATTGATTAAAAAGTAATTATTAATTTAACAAATTCGAAATAGGACCACAGGACAACGTCTGTCGGGAATGCTAGTAGTACATAATAATATATGTAAGACTCCGCATACCAAAAAGGTTTTTACGGATGATTTCACTTTACAAATGGGTTTGCTCCGAGAATTTATTGTGAGATTTTGGCAAAGTTAAAAACAATACCAGAATAGTGATATCCTTCCATTGTTTTGTAGTCTATACACATTCCATTACATTATTTACAACCTTCACAGTGTGCCGGGTTATATCAAAATACTGCGAAGATCTTTGATAATAAACACATACCAATGTCGTATAAATTCCTCTTTCTTCTTTGTCACATAATAATATAGAACCTAACTAAAATTTGGAGGTGTCCAAGCGGCGAATTGCATGAAAATCGCATAAGTACTGATATATTAATATAATTTGTTCGAATTTTTAATTTTCTCTAGGCAATAAAATATTGAATTTTCTATTTTTTTAATGTAAACTATTTCAAAATTTAAGCCCTTGTGTTTAACTCACCGCATATACTTGTTGCTTTTGTAGAAAAACTATGTTTCATTTTTTTTTTCATGTAAATATTTTTAAGTAACTAGAAATTAATTCAAAATATCCACAGACAAGTTGAATAATAGATTCTTAAAAGAGTTATATTAATCTCTAAGAATCTCTAAAAGCGTTACTGTATTATATTGTGGGTAGTATACTGCAAAATACTGTTGGTAGTTTTTTCACGGGTAGAAATGTTAAATTAAAAAAGCTCCGTAAAGCTTAGTGGAAAAATCATAAGGCAACTACAAATATTAGTTCTAGCTACTAACTGTATAAAATGATTATTAATAAACTAAAGTGGTTTTAAGTGATCTCTTCACATCTTCCTCAATATGACGCAATGTTGAGAATCACCAACAAAATAACAGATTTATATAAAAAAAGTCCAGGTTATAAGAAACGTAATAATTCGTCCGAAATATTATTAAAGCGATTCAGAAAAGAAGAAAAAGGGAAGATTGGGAGAATAAATGGGTACCTATTTCAGAAGAAAAAAAATAAAAAAATCTGCGAGGTATCAGTTTCAATACGCATCATTAATTTAATGTTAAACCGGAACTCTCCTCTTCTTTCCCCCTCAGTCCTTGCATAATTTTTCCATTATACGAGAAAATATTCGGATGATCTTTCAAAAGTCGGGAAAGTATTATCTCACTGATAATATTTTTATTGGTTAGCGTCAAAGACAGCTCGGAGTAAGTTATATAATAACAGAGTATTGATTCCTTATATACATAATTCGAACTAATAATGAAGAAAAATCAAAACAGTTCATGTCTTAATGTAAAAGTACTAGCAGCAAACAAAAACACTAAAGAAAATTAATACCACAAACTAACGTTTTGTTGGTAAATTCCTACCAGCGATGAGCTATTTGTATACTGTACTTGTGATACATACAGTATACATATAGTACTCGGAAAAAATAAACTGTGTTTACTCCGCGGCAGCCAATATTTTCAATGCTACGCATGTTCACTCCGCAGTTGTAAGAAATTTCGGGTTCACTTTTAGGTGTATTAATTGTTGATTAGGTGATGATTATTTGCAATGAGTGTCATTTATAACTAAGAGCATAGCTAGAGTGATCACCAACATCGGAGGATCTGACACGACAAGTAGAGAAGAAGAACCATATTGATTTCAAAACAAACTTTGGACTCTATATTATTCAATCAATAAATTAATTCATATCAATTGCCACTTAATAACCATAAAGTAGCTTCAAGATGTTCTCTCACGTCACTTAATATCTCTTAATAAAATTCAACGTCATCATTATTATAACAGTTTTTATCAAAACATCACGTATTATATTCCTAATGAGTAATGACGTTAGTCTAGGGGAGTCCCCTTTTAACATAAACGAAATAATTAATCCTATGTAAACAATACCTTTCTCTATCTAATATTTTCAAATATAATTAACTGAACGACGCGAAGAAGCAAGGGACAGTATAATTATTTTCTTTCATGAGAAGGCACTTCGAATTTGGCAAAGAAATTATTGATATTTTTATTTTTTCGAGAGAGTTTTGGACGTTGAACTTCAAAAATGTCTTTTTATTTTTGTCTATAAATTATAAGGTAAGCTAAATTTTGTATTCGATTATTCTTTTACAACACTAAAAACAATAAGGTATGTTACGAATATCCAAAAATGTTAGCGTGAAGGGATAAACTAACGATTGCTGAGGCAAATTATTTTCCTAGTCTTGAATTGAATCCAATCTTTTACAAGACAACTCAAAGAAGAAATTTGAAATTTAAAAAAATGAAATAACTCCGACCCAATCCTGTTTGTTATCTATTGCTTTTGTGATAAAGGTGTAAATTAATAAAATAAATTACATGATTATGGCAACCTAGTTAAAGTTGAACTCCTGGTTAATATGATATCCTTGCCTACTGATCTTCAATATACAGGATTACAGGAAAGTCGTACGGAATATTTCAGGACGTTATTATTCAGGTTATTTCTGATGGGTTTAATACCATAATCATATGGTGTCTGAAACTTAACCGTTATGGAGAAATTGACGTTTTTATATTTAAAAAAAATAGTACCATTAGTCCATGAACATAGTAACAGTACTTAGTTGAATTAATGACTATCAGACAAAATATTTTTATCTATATTATATTTCTTAGTTGATAGATAACGTAAAAAATATTCTGAATATCTTGCAGTCCACTAATTTTATTTAAGGTAAATTAATGTTTGTATAGGTTACGTGATATTTTTAGAAATGTAAATATTGTACCTTTTTAATTGAGAAGGCTCGTTAAACATCGCGACATAAAAGGGTCTTTCTCAAAATTAAAAGGCAGACAAGGTTTTAAATATAGGTTGTTAGAGTTTTCGAAACAAGGCTATAAAAATTTTAATATCTCTCCTCGTAAAAAAATAATAATTATAGGTCTTTTGATTTTAATTAATGTTATTTTATAATTCACACGATGTTTTGAATATAGGTATAATAATAAAATAATCTGATAACTTCTCTTAGATCCAAAAAGCCCATGTTATTATTTTTCTTTTTTAGACAATAGTGATCAAAGTGTACAAGCGCAAATTTTAAGCGTACTTTGTGGTATCTTGAAAATGGTAACAACTCGAATCGTTTCTCGTTTCAAATCGAACCTTTGTTTGTAGTTAATTAGTAAAGAAAAACAATTAGCAAAAAGTTTTGGACGAAAAGCATAGAAAAGGTCATTAGTTATAAGTTGAGTGGTTGGTAGTCCAGTGGTATTGATCGGCGGATTTTATGTGTATTGGAGGTTGTGGGTTCGAGTTCCAGAAGTGCCGACCATTTCCGCTTTCACGACACAAGCCTTTGCTTAGTGTGAAAAATGTCAAAAGTGTATGTGTGTTCACTTCGAGAGAGCACAGATTCATTTTTATAAAAAAAAATAAGATCACGTAGGGTACTATTTTTTCATAATAGGTTATTGTAACACATACGGGCTATGGCTGTAGGTACTAACCAACCGACTATTGTCAATACTCTTTTGAATTTTGTAAAATTATATTCAAGTTGAATTTCAATTCAGGAGATAGGCAAATAGATAATACATTTGTATAATACATACTGTAAATAAAGGCAAACAGAAATGATTCACAAGCTATGTAGTTCAAATAAAGTTTAATGTTCCCTTGTGGAAAGTTTCCGTTCACAATAATACATAAGCTGAATGAGTAAACTTTCCTGTTCGGTCAGGAGCGATGAATAAATAAATAGAACGGCCAAATCGATTGGTTTCACGTCGGTTTTATTTGCAAAGTTGCCTTGCGAATGACCACAAGTCGACACAAGTAAAAATAAAACTAACTATAGAAGTCGACATTAAACGAATGGCTAGTTTTTCAAGTCAAATAACGGTCATAATCTTCTTTGTAAAGGCACCAATATACATTTTTTAGCTAGAGATGATCTAGCTAAAGCAATCTTTTTTTGTCTAGAAAGACAATTCCACGCTCTGGATAAAGGTCAAACTCAAGCGGTATTAGGCACCAATATAGATTTTTTAGCTAGAGATGATCCAGCTAAAGCAATCTTTTATTGTCTAGAAAGACAATTCCACGCTCTGGATAAAGGTCAAACTCAAGCGATATTAGGCACCAATATAGATTTTTTAGCTAGAGATGATACAGCTAAAGCAATATTTTTTTGTCTAGAAAGACAATTCCACGCTCTGGAAAACTCAAGCAATATTAGGTACCTACCTGTAAATAGTTATTTTTCACTCCCGCTAGCTGTACGAGTGTACGCGTGTTGGTTAGATTATTCACAGCACTAAATGCAGAGTTCACACTACGATAATAATTATTGTTCTGCACTATTTTTTCAGTACATGTACCTACGCCTAAACGGACATAAAGTAGCACAATACATTTTACCTATTCGTACATAGAACCGTTCACACTATGTTTGTACGTCAAAATAAAACACAAAAAGTTGTTTATTTATTTGTTAAAACGCGTACCTACTAACTGTAAAAGACGTGTAGTTAAATTATTAAAATACTAGCTTTCCCGACAGACGTTGTCCTGTGTTCCTAAATATGAATATTGAATTCGAATTTGTATGGTGATGAATTAATAATCAATTGACCAATGTGATTCCGAAAGATGCGTCTGTTTTTAACTATGTATATTCCATCCGCATTCTGTCAATCGTACCAACTGACAATTTCTGTCAAAATTTCAAAATTGGAATAAAAATTACAAGGTAAAAAGTACTAATATGGTTGTCTACGTTGAGTTTTCTTTAATTTTCTAATTTTCCATGCATTTTTCGTAATTTTTTTCTTCTATAAGGACATTCTCCTGATATAATCCTACACGACAAAAAAAGAATTAGCGAAATCGGTCCAGCCGTTTAGGCGTGATGCGATGACATCGGGAAATAGCTCTCCATTTTTATATATAAGATGAACTCTACTTAGGATAGATCAACAAAGTGCTCAATGTAGAAAAAAAACAGCTCTGGAGCATAATATGAAAAGTTCTAGAGTTGCACAATGAAATTAAACCAAATTTTTTACCTTACCCTTCATATTATGGTAGCTGAGAATTTGACCTTCAGGGAATGAAGCCATTGGATCGAATCATCCATAATAAATATATGTGCGAATCCTGCAGTCCGTCTTTGAATGCGTGCATGGGGCACTCGTTTATCAGATGATCGATTGTGTATGTTATCTTCCATGTCCATTGTCCATTTTGGTGAATAGATCAATCCCCATTTATGTAGATTTTTAGCGGTACACATTACATCATATTTTATTCGTTTGACTCTATTCTTGGTTATGTTGAGTCAGGCAATTTTTATAGGGTTAGCTAAATAAATCTTATAATATATAAATGAAAGTCGAGTTAGTGCGAACACTTATAACTCGAGATCGGCTAAACAGATTCTTCCGATATTTGATTTATTGGATTCTTCTCCGCTCCGGATAACAGAATAACTAAGAAAAAGTTGAAAAATGAATAAGAAATAATATAAAATATATTATTAAAATTAGTATGGAACGGATTTCCTGCGATGCCATAACAACAAAATTATTGTTTACTGCACATGATAGCAGTTCTTTCTCACTCTCGCAAACGTAATTGCCGCTCTTACAGTAGCCCATCCATCCCACTTACTCAAATTTCCATACAAAGTGAACAAAATTATCGGGCACTTCCATAATATGTGCACACGCAGCATCGGCACTTTATAGGCGAGGTAGAATGTCTGCACGCGTATATAATATTGTCGCATTGTTCCCGCCTGAGCTTTGAATACGAATGAAATGTTTTGGAAATATTTTAATTTTATTATTTTGTTAATGTTATTATTTTATTAGTTTGTGCACATTATGCACATATGAACGGGCCGCCTCGGGTGAGAACCACAGGACAACGTCTGTCGGGAAAGCTAGTAATAAATAAATAACACTCTTCTATACATAGGTGTCGGTATAGTCGGCGGTGGATAAATTTTTGTTGGCTGTCAACACTGGTTTGACAAGCGTAGTTGCATTGACTAGCTAGGCGAGACAAGGATGCAAGTATGCACCTCTGTGAATAGACAAAGATGCATATATTTTACTATGCAGGTCGGTTCCCACCCAAGCGTTCTCGGTCTCTTTTTGCTGCATCACCTCGTGAAATAAACATCTTCAATACAACACGGAGTCTCTCATTTACGAACACCACCACATTTTTTGGCGCCGATAACCAGGGACTATTATTCAGGTGAGAGACATTCTTCCTTTTTTCAAAATTATCCTAATTCATTTTCTATTTGTACCAGTGCAGTGTAATTTTAAATTATTTTTTAAATTCAGTGATAATTATTTCTTTCTAAATTCACGCGGTGGGTAGAAAAGAGCGCGGGCGCATTGTTGCGTATTATTGTTGCAATGGCTGAGAATTTAAAACAATTAATTCAAAAACGAGGCACTATTAAGGGGAAATTAACTAGATTTTTCAATTTTATAAAAATTGAAAATGTTAATAAATTTGAAGTACAAGCCAGATTAGAAAACATTCAATCCGTTTTCGAAAATTACAATGAAATACAGGAACTTTTAGAAATAATTGATGAAAAAGAGTGTCAAGATAGAGAAACAATAGAAAATGAGTATTTTAAATCATTGGCATCAGCTAAAGAACTAATATTAAATGAATGCCCTAAGATTGCCTCTGAATTGAGGCTGGCCGCGATCTCCGTGCCATGTTTTGGCGGAGAGATCGCGGAGTGGCTTCAGTTTAGGGATAGCTTTTCATCATTAATTATTAAGAATACACAATTAAATAATATTCAAAAATTTCAAAGGGCGAAGCATTAAAATTAATTTCCTCACTTGAAGTGAGCGATAAGAATTTTACAGTTGCGTGGGACATGTTAGAAAAAAGATATCACAATAAGAGAATAATAATAGACCAACATGTTCATTCCCTTTTTAATTTACCTGTAGTTAAATTTGAAAACCATGTTAAATTGAGAAAACTAACGGATGCGGCTCAGCTACATCTGAGAGCTCTAAAAAGTTTAGGTTATGATTTTTCCAGTTGTGATTTATTGGTTACGTACCTTATATGTTCTAAGTTAGACTCAGATACTAGAAGTATGTGGGAATCAACCCCTGTCAAGGCAGAAGTACCAACTCTGGATGAATTGCTTTCGTTTTTGGATCAAAGGTCTCGTATTTTAGAGATAGCAACAAGGCGTAGTATAGGTAACAAAAATACTAATCATGGGGTCTCACAAACATATTTAAACACAAACAAGGTGGATAGGTGTGTATTGTGTGATAAATTAAATCATACATTGGTGAATTGTAGGAAATTCATAGAGCAGAATGTTTCAGAGAGATGGAACACAGTTAAAAGGTTAGGTCTTTGTGGGAATTGTTTAAAGGGCAGGCATTTTATGAAAAATTGCACAATTGGGGTGGTGTGCCAACACTGTAAGGGTCAACATCACACTTTAATCCACAAGGATACAAATAAGGAGGAGGCAGGTGAAATTATAAAGCAGAAATCACAGGTAATTTCATCACATGCTTCTTTAAGTTCGCAAACACAAATACTTCTATCTACGGCCATGGTGGGAGTATTGGATAAGGATGGTTCTGTAAAACGGATACGAGCCATTATTGATAACGGGAGTCAGACAAATTTTGGGCTGGATCAGGTATGTAAAAAATACAAATTCTCTCGATTTAGTGTAAATGCTCCAGTATCTGGTGTAAGTAATAGATTGGTACAGGTAAATGAAGCGACAAATTTGACAATTGTTTCACTCAATAATGCATGTTACAAGCAAAAAATAACTTGTTTGGTTTTAAAACAAATCACACAGAATTTACCACAATTCTCAATAGACCGCACATTATTACCGATACCTCAAGGATTGGAACTAGCTGATCCACATTTCGACCAGTCATCACCAGTGGAAATGTTACTGGGAGCGGGAATTTACTGGGAAATAATTCGAAACGAGCAGATGTCACTTGGACCGGATAAACCATTGTTGCAGAAGACGCTGCTGGGATGGATCTTGGGTGGAAGGTTGCAGCAACCTCAACAGGATCATTCAGGTCAGGTCTTAAATTGTCATATTAATGTGTATGATAGTAATAAGTTACATTCAGACTTAGAAAAATTTTGGGCTACCGAAGAGGTAGTATCACATGTTGATCACAAGGATGACCCATGTGAAATTCATTTTAGGGCCACGACTACAAGGAGTAGTTCTGGTAGATTTATAGTTAAGTTTCCATGGAGGGAAAAGCCCTCTATTGGTAAAACATTGGATATAGCCAAGCAAAGGTTATATTATATGGAGAAAAGATTTTGTAAAGATTCTAATTTGCATACTATGTATAAACAGTTTATGCAAGAGTATAAGGAATTAGGACATATGGTTTTATGTGAAGAAACAGATTCAGAAGTTTGTTATATACCACATCACGCAGTATTCAAGCAGGATCGTATACGTGTGGTGTTTGATGGCTCAGCCAAAATGAGCAATGGTCGATCAATTAATGATTTTCAGTTGACTGGACCTGTAGTTCAAAGAGACATATTTAGTATTATTGTAAATTTCAGGGTTCATCAATTCGTCTACACAGCTGACTTGGAGAAAATGTACAGACAGATTCTCATGGACGAAGGTGAACAAGATTACCAACGCATAGTGTGGAGAGATTCGCCAGACTCACCGATCGAGCACTATAAGCTACAAACAGTAAGCTACGGAATGCGTTCGTCTCCATACTTAGCAATCAGATGTATCATTGAGTTAAGTAAACATTTTTATGAAAAATATCCTTTAGCAGCAAAGGCCATAGAGCAAGACATGTTTGTGGATGATTTATTAACAGGAACAGATCATTTGGATTCCTTTATTGAGTTAAGGGAACATTTAAATTATATATTTAGTACAGCTGGACTGACATTGAGGAAATGGCAGTCAAACATTAATGTTGATAAAAATTGTGTACCCCTGGAAGAGGGTAATATAGAAAAATCATTGTTGTTGGATGAGGACCAAGATTGTAAAGTTTTAGGCTTGTATTGGAATTCAAAATCCGATTCATTTACATACCGGGTAAATGAAATTTCAAATTCTGATGTCTGCACAAAAAGAAATATTTTGTCACATATATGTAAAGTATATGATCCATTAGGCTTACTGTCTCCAATAATTTTGAAGGCAAAATTGATAATGCAACAACTTTGGAAGGATAAATTGGCTTGGGATGAGGCTCCTCCAAGTTATATTATTAAAAATTGGCAATGTTTTCAGCAAGATCTGCTTGGAGTGAACAAATTCAAGATTCCACGAAAGGTTCGGATAAAGGATTCAATCAAGAACATACTAATTGGATTTGCTGATGCCTCAGAAAGTGCCTACAGTGCAACAGTATACCTACGTTCAACCAGCAGCTCAGGTGAGCACTTAGTAAGTTTAATATGCTCAAAAACAAAAATATCTCCTATCAAAAAATTAACAATTCCAAGACTGGAACTTTGTGGTGTTGTTCTTCTCACTAAATTATTGCAAAGGGTTAAGGAATCATTGCACATGACTGAGGTGGAAGTTATAGCATTTACAGACTCTACAGTCACTTTACATTGGATACGTGGAGATCCATACAAATGGAATGTTTTTGTTTGCAACAGAGTACAGGAGATACAGACATTGGGACATAATTATGAATGGAAACATATTCCATCAAAATCGAATCCAGCTGACATAGCGTCACGTGGTTGTACTGCCAAACAACTGTTGGAGTCCGACTTATGGTGGAATGCTCCTCGCTGGTTATCTCAAGATGTCTCTGAGTGGCCTCAATCCAGTTTGCCTGATATGCACGACATACCAGAAAGAAAAAAGAATGTCACAGTAACAAATACCATCGTAATGGAACCTTTTATGATTTTCAATAGATATTCATCATATCAACGTCTTTTACGAGTCATGGCATACGTAAAAAGATTCATCTTTAATATCAAAAAACCAACTGTGAAGAGAACAGGTACTCTTCAGGTGTGTGAGCTTTTGGATTCACATGATACATTGGTAAGGAAAGCTCAACAAGAATCATTTGCAGAAGAAATGGATGCACTTCAACGTGGACATCAGATCTCTAATCGTAGTAAAATATTGAACTTAAATCCCTTCATGGAAAATGGAATGTTACGCGTTGGAGGAAGGTTGAGAAACTCTGATTTAGAGTTTGAAAACAAACATCCATTAATTTTGGATTCAAAACATATTCTTTCCAAATTAATTGTAAAATTTTATCATTACAGTAACTTACATTGTGGACCACGAACATTGCTCTCATTATTGCGTATGAAGTACTGGATTACATCAGGTATGGTAATTGTTAAATCAATTTTCAAGAACTGTATTCTTTGCTTTAGATATAGGCCAACCATGAGTAAACAACTGATGGCAGATCTGCCAAAGGAAAGGTTTGTTTCTTATAAACCATTTTTTATCGTAGGCTGTGATTTTGCAGGCCCTATAATGATCAGGGCTAGTAATTTAAGAAATGCTAAACAGATTAAGGCTTACATCTGTTTATTTGTTTGCCTCTCAACGAAGGCAATACATCTGGAGTTGGTCAGTAGTCTGACTACTGAGAACTTTCTCAACACACTGCGTCGCTTTATTAGTCGACGAGGCAAACCACAGAAGATTTTCACTGACAACGGAGGTAATTTTAGGGGTGCATTCTCTGAATTAAAATACTTATATAAATTTTTAGAAACAAATCAGGATATTATTTATCAGGATCTAGCTGACCAAATGATAGATTGGAAATTTTCCACGCCAGTTTCTCCGCACTGTGGTGGAATTTTTGAAAGTCAAGTAAAACAGGTAAAAATTTTGCTTAAAAAGGTTTTAGGTTCTCAACTTTTGTCCTATGAAGACATGTACACGGTGCTGGTGCAGATAGAGGGTGTCCTAAACAGTCGACCCATTCTTCCATTATCCGTTCACCCCGATGACTTTGAAGTCCTCACCCCTGGTCACTTCCTTACCTCAGAATGTCTCAAGGCCTTGCCGAGTCCCCTGGTAAGTCGGTTACCCACTTCTCAACTTGCACATTACAAAAAACTAATGGCATTGTTTTCATTGTTCTGGGAACGGTGGCGAAGAAACTATTTCCACACCCTACAGGAGAGAGCCAAATGGAAAAGGAAGGAGAGACCCATACAACCTGGAGAGCTTGTTCTTATTCAAGAGGAGGGAGTTCCACCATTAATATGGCCGTTGGGCAGAGTGGAAAGATGTCTCAAAGGATCTGACAACATCGTAAGAAGTCTGGAGATAAGAACAAAAAGGGGCTTAATTACAAGACATATCACCAAGGTGGCTCCATTACCAATACCGGTTGAGACAACAGAACCTGTAGAAGAATGCAAGTAGGACAAATAAAATTATAAACTAATATAGGTAATAAAAATGTTTATTAAAATTTAATGATCAAATGCACCAACATACATAAACTCAAGATTTGAAGAAAGAAGCAAATAATTAATTAAAATTTTGATTTAAAATGAAATTAAAAATAGATGAACATCAAGAATATAAATAAATAAAATATTTGGCAACTTCAAGAATATAAATTTGTAAAATAGTTGACACATCAAGAAATTAAATTTAAATTCACTTAAATAATAATATTTCAAATATAAACACATGAATTTTGAATTGAATTAATTAGTAACAAGAAGGACATTGGAAAAAATGGTTTGGATCTTCGCTAACCAACTTCAGTGAATTCAACATTGGGGAATCAAGTCAACACAGGGACGGACCAAGATGAAAATTTTAAGAAGATTTACGTTATTAATTAATTATGTTTATTAGTTCATAATAATATGGATACATATTTTTCATTTTTTTTCTGATTAGGTCTGCTTGACAAAAAAGATGCAGATATTGCTTTATATAACGAGGTACATAAATTCTGGTACTTACATACTAGTTCAATAGAGTCTGCTTAAAAGGGTATGCAGACATTTATTTGGTTTTAAAAATTTTTATTGATTTGAAAAAATTTAAGGAAATTTAATTTTTTACAATTGTTGGAATAATTTGATTTTATTTTGTATCAACGAGGACCTTGGGTGACGAATCTTTTCTATTGTTTTGTAATATTTTATTTTCTAATTGAATTGCTTTCAGTATGCTATAATGGCCCTCCTGGGGTACATGCTGCCTTGCTCCATTTTCTCTGACACTTGGTGAAATACCTTGGGTATTTCAGGTGGGAGAATGGATAAATTTTTGTTGGCTGTCAACACTGGTTTGACAAGCGTAGTTGCATTGACTAGCTAGGCGAGACAAGGATGCAAGTATGCACCTCTGTGAATAGACAAAGATGCATATATTTTACTATGCAGGTCGGTTCCCACCCAAGCGTTCTCGGTCTCTTTTTGCTGCATCACCTCGTGAAATAAATATCTTCAATACAACACGGAGTCTCTCATTTACGAACACCACCAGGCGGAACTTAATGCTTGAAGCATTTTCTACCAGTCAACCGGTCCCGTCCAATCTGAGAGAGGATTCCAACCCCGAGTAGAAATTTCATGTGAAAAAACACATTGAAATTTTCTGAGCCGACCGGGAATCGAACCCGGGACCTCTTGATCTGAAGTCGGAGCCTTTGCCACTAGGTTACCGAGGTCGGTGCACTAGTGACAGAAACTTACCAGCACGTATGTCGGTATAACCAAGGTTTTGTAGTCGTAGGCAGCACCTGACTGATATTAAATTTTTCGGTATAGTTTCAAGTTTTTAATGGGACAGCTCCGTACTGTTATGATCCTGATCTGTGACTGAGGCATAAAATCTTAACCCCAATCACTTAAATATATAAATACTCTAAAATGCCTCAAGAGTCTATGAAAAAGTAAAACATTATTATTGAACACGAGGAGAAAACAAAAATAGGTTTACGAATTATTCGATCACAAGAATTCAGAATTAAGTTTGAGATGTTTGCGCTCAGAATTCACGTTTCTGTTTCACGGATCACTTGACCACAAACAAGATTAACTGAGAACAGATCCCAGAGAGAGAAAGGGTGCTTCTCCACATCTAATATAGCTAATATATTATTACTATTATCATAATATGTAATATTTCTAGGTACACCTGACTAGTCTAAAGGAAGGACTCACCGTATAGAATATAACGCACATCCGAATTATGTTAGTATCCCAGATGTATCAAAGACATGAATTATATATTTCGTTATAATTTTGATATGGGTACACACGAAATCCCACATTTTTTCCCCGAGAAAATATTGTTAATGCGCTGCCTTGTATAACATACGGTAAAAACATGACAGAACCTTTAATTTATAACAAATGGCCGAAATCAACCGTAACTTTTTTACCCAATGCTAAAAAAATGTGTGTAATGTTTCTTTTTTTTTTTTGGAAAATATTTACACACATACCTACTCGCATAGGAACTGTGAAAATTTAAAAAAAACTGAATTTTGTATTCGTACGTAGATTTGATTGCGAACGTTTATACCTTATTCACAATTTATCTTCTGGACATAAGAAAAATATAGTATTTTTTTTAAATAATACTCATTCATTTATTCTCCCTTTAAACCCCACTTAGGGGCTTAGGTCTTCAATGCGCTCGATCTTGCGCCATATAGATAGGATATCACATTTACATATATAACCATCAAACAGAATTAATGGTAAAGACAACGTTCCAAATATAATGTATTTTTGTGTCGTTTTCAAGAACTACATCAATACGGAATCAAATATTCGGTGCAATAATTTAATCAATAAAATTATCGAGTTTCAAGAATCATTTAAAATTTTTAAATCAATAATTTTTTTACTATTCAAACATTATTTTGGGCTTTGTATTATCACCAGGTAATTTTTGCATAAAAAAACGATATGTTCGTTAGTGGAGGGTGAAGGTTTCAAAAAAGACCCAAGACCCAAAATTTTTAGTTTCAGCGTTCATTCACCCAAAATAACTAAGAAAAAGAGTGTTAGTTATTTATATTATCTTGATGAATTAAGAAGCACATATCCAAGAGTATTTCCTACTTCCTCATCTTTTCTTTGAGATACCTGTTATTGGAGTATTGGGGATTCTATGTTTTTGTTTTATGCTTTTTTGTTTTTGTTGTTCAGTGTTATGTTGGTGTTTCTAATATAAATAAATAAATCTTCTAGATGCAACAAGTTCCGGTCATTTTATGGGATACGATGATACAATGACCACGAACAACTAAGGGAATAAAGAGAAGATTTTGGTCATTTTCTTATACTGTACTGGAACGCATATCTTTATAGCTTTACTATTTAGACGCTGACTTTCATTTTGAAGGTGGTTCGTTCGACCATATTCATTTTTACACGACAAATCTTACTATGAAACAATACGTCAAAAAAACATAAACCTAAATTTTCTTTAGTTGAGCTCAAATGTTACAAAGTTGAAGAATAATCACCAAAAGATATTATTAGCAAAGCAAATTTCATTAACATTGATAATTACTTGAGCCACAACTGTTGTAGGTGTTTGTATTGCGTTAATGGATTTTATTAGTGGATTTGACTTTTGAACTTTGAATAAAAGTAGGATTATTAACAATATAAAAAACCCACTAAGGTATTATAATTCCTGTACGTGGTAATGATTTATGTGAAATTTTTATTAAGAAGTACAATTTGTGGATTAAACTTCGTACCTACACAAATTACACCTACGTTATTTTTTTACGTACCAACGTCGTTGATTTTATTTCCAGTTGAAAACATTGTTTTTGAAAGATAACCACACAAATCATCCGTCAAACAGAGACAAAAAAACCGTGTGTCGTTACATTAGTTACATTCTGTTAAGCAATATCGAATTCACCGCAAATCAATTTTATGAATAAACATGTAAAAAAAAACAAAAAGCATTGTGTTTTCGATTGATAGGTAATGAGGGTCTTGTGTCTTAAGAAAAATCTCTTGCAGGGGACTGTATTTTATTATGTCATGTGTCAGAGGGTGAACACTGATATTATACTTCTAGCGGATGTTAGTAGGAGATGGGCCTCTATCATAAATAAATGAAAAATTAAGACAAAGGACAGCTAGTAAATGACTCTCTGCGAAACAGCAAATTTGAAGGCAAACTATATGAAATCTTGAAAAGCATGCTTAAGTTGGAACTTTATACAAAGGAGAAGGCGTGGGTTAATAATATGCCAATAGTCTTGTTCTACTAACGCTATTTTCCGAGTTCCAATATTTGTGTAAGCCACTATGTTTATTCATCGGCTATCTGAAGTATTTACTAGGAAATTGTTAGCCATAATATGTTAAAATTAATACATTATAATATATACGTCCAATAGATTTTATATGTATACCTAGAATTAATATAAAAAAGAGTTTAACAATATCGCATTACACCAACGTCGATATTAGAAAACAATATACGAATTCTTTTGATTTCCATTTGTAGGATACTGGAAAACATTTTACACAGCCATCTATGTACATGTAAATATTGCGTTAACGAGTTGGGGAATCAATTGTTAGATCAATAATACTTACAGCAATAAAAATAAATATTAAATTTTAAAACATAAAATTTTCATTGGTTTCCGAACTAAAATTTCAGTTTATGACCGCGTCATCCCAGTGAGCATAGAACCACTGTCATATTACATAAAATCGATAGCCATTAAGTTTATCTATTCGGAAATTAACATTATAGTAATGGTTAGAATAGAATCATGACCGACAGTGATATTAAGGAAACAAATGTTTATAAAAGGCTTTTGTTTAAAGAATATGGCTTTCATAACAATTTTAATACCTACAAAATTTTATTGAGTTCCAAATTGAGTTTGCTTAAAGTGCAAACAATTAGGTATTGCGCTAAGAGTGTGAGGGCGTACAAAAATTTATTGATGGAAGCATAACAAAAGTAGCAAAAGAAAGAGAAAGGCTCTATAAAAATTTACACAGAAATAACATGAGAAAACAAACAACAAGAAAGACAGACCAAGCTACTGGAATGGCAAAGAAGATGGGATAAGATGGACCTATTAAACCTTTAATAGAGACAAAATATGGAAAAGTATCATTCCCAATTGTGAAGTGCATGACGAGACACAAGATAATAATTTTGTTGTTAGATTTTTACTCATAGTATATGGAATATACATTAGTCTTGTGATCGGATTTCAAAAAAAAAGTAGAATTCGCTGAAATTAATTTTCTCGACGTTTTCGAGGGTGTAGATTCCAAAAATGCAAATTTTTTTTTTTTTAATTTCCGCGTACCCGTACCCGCACGCGTACGCCCAAAATGTGTGCGCACCCATAACTCCTAGTAATTCTTATCCGATTTGATTGAAATTTGGTAGAACGGTTAGCCCCTCGATGTAGATGAGTCAGTAAAATGTTGAGATCTGTACCTTCAGGGGAACCCTCTTAAAGTATCCAAAGAAAATTTCACTTGTTCTAGAAAAAGGGCTAAAAAAGAAATAAAAAATTCTTCGATTTTCATAAAATTGGTATACGGGTTGGTCTTATGCTCCTACACAAGCACGTAAAATTTGAGGTCCGTAACTTCAGTGGGTCCCCCTTAAAGTACCGATTAATATTGAATATGTAGTTCTAAAGCAGATAGTAAAAAGCTCCAATAGTCATTTTAAAGTTTCTATAATAATTACAAGGATAAATTCATTATAATCGTAAAATTATGAATTTTAATGCAAAGATATGTTTTACACGAAAAAGCTGTTATAATCAACTATGAGTTCTGGGCTACCCTAGGTTAGCAGCTTTTTTCAAAGATGGCGTCCCATGAAATTCGTTCCATACTAACTTTAAATATTATATTTTATATTATTTCTTATCCATTTTTCAACTTTTTATTATAGTTATTCTGTTACCTGGAGCGGAGAAGAATCCAATAATTTACACATCGGAAGAATCTGTTGAGCCGATCTCGAATTACAAGTGTTTCGCACTAACCCGACTTTCATTTATATTAGAGATAATAACAGTATACGAATATAGTTTTGATCTCGAAGAGTATCTGATACAGAAATATGGTTTTCTACCCGTGTTCAGATAATACTGTTGATGAAATATCATCCCTCTGCGTGTTGTCCACATTCAAAGGGAAACTGTGATCTCATTTGAACCGGGTTATTTCTTAGTTACAAAGACGAACAATTTGCGCCATGTGTTTGCGGTTCATCGTCAAAGTCTATGGAGTTTCGTATTAATTACTTAAATGTATTCGTATTTATTAATTGATAAAGGAACCTTATATTATGTACTTAGCTTAGTTTGTAGTTTCACTGTTAATTTATATCTGAGTACATCAAATATGGAATAAACCGGGGGAATGTGAGGAATGAGGATATTATATTTTTTTGGCAAGGTTATTACGTACGAAAGCCGCAGACTGATACCATTGGACTACCAACCACTTCAATTTGAACTATTACTTTATATTAATTAAGTCATCGGCCAGTTTTCATACGCAACTGTTTCATTTTGATTTAAAAAATATATATCATGAAAACCAATTGTTTACATGGTTTTTATTACAATACAAGCTTTCCCGACAGACGGTGTCCTGTAGTCCTTACTATGAATATATTTTTTCATAGATGGCGGTGGCGTCGCAGAAAATCCGTTCCATACATACATACATCACACACATCACATACTCCCGTTAAGGTCCCCCACTCTACGCAAGCCAACCAGGAAGAGACCTCCCTTCACTGCTGGATGTAGGCCTCTTCCAAAGTGTTCCACCTCTTTCTGTCCTGTGCAGCTTTTAGCTAGTTTTCCCCCGCGACACGAACCACATCATCCAACCATCTCTTTTGCGGTCTTCCGATTGGTCTTTTATTTTCATATGGGCGCCATTCAGTTATTCTGGGTGGCCATCTTTCATTCCCTTGTCTCGCCACATGTCTTACCCATTGCCATTTCTGTCTTACCACACGGTTAATATTTTATTTTATATAATTTAATATCCATTTTTTTTCAACTTTTTATTAATTATTCTGTTATCCGGAGTGGAGAAGAATCCAATAAATCAAACATCTTACTTACACTTAACGAAAAACGTCGTAAAATACCTTTAATATAATAATAATACTTATTCGACAAAAAGAAGGAAAAGGGATCGTCTGTCAAAATATTAAATTTGTGTTTCGCCAGAAAAAAAGGATTCCCAAATGATACCATAAATAAAAAATAATAAAAAAACCTCAACAAAATATTCATATTTACGTCATAGAGCTTGTAATGAATTCCGCACATAGCGGATATGTAATGATATTATTTCTATGCACGACCCGTTCTTCAAAATTTAATAAAAATTCTGGCAAACAGCACCTGTGGGTTGTTCAGCCGTTTTAAATATGGAGAATATCAGAGGAATATGTTGCTTTCTATATTGAAAATAATGTGCTCCCATGGGCAGACACCATTTTCCATTTTCTTTCATCTTTCTGGCAACACTGTGCATGAATGCAACAAACATGTATTATGTAGATAAATATTCAAAATCTTCTTGTTCATTTCGAAAAGAATCTTATTTGAAACTAACGGTGTTAGAAAAAAAGCACAAAAAGTATTATAGTAAAAATATCTACGTTGATGAAGTTTTTGCGAGAATGGATTCTTATAACCCTGTCATTTATTTATGTACGTCTGCTAAATATTCAACATCATAGACAATCAATTTTTTTTTCTTCTTTTTTCTCAATTCGTGTAACCAATTAAATTTATATAAATCCCGCAGTGTCATTATTTCAGCGATGTTTAAAATTACCAAAGTTTCATCTCAAACTTGTAGGAAAGATTTTGATGGAGGAAGAAACTGACTCATCGGCATTTGCTTATATTTCGTGTATATTTTCTTTGTTGGCGTTTCTTGTCATGCTCCTAGTAATTGTCCCAAACACTCTTCGTTCTGTGGATCTTTGAACTGTCTTAAATTTTTTTTAAACTACTGTGGCGAACACAACTTTTTTGAGTTCGAAAGGCATCTGTTATTATTATCATAGCAAGTAACGACTAACAGACGAATAACAACAAGTAAAAAGAAAGCATTTAGGCGTAGTTGATTTGGTTTTTAGCAAATCTTTGAAAATATTTCGCGTGAGGCTAACCCCACGATTCTAACAGACTCTAAAGTCTTCTTCTATGGTCACAATCTTACGATTGGTTGTCAGCAATTTACCCCACTCTGTCTCTCCATTCCGCACTTGTCGAAGCAGATCTTTTCAGTTCCTCATATGAGGAACAGCATATGTCCGAATATACGTCTTGGAGGTATTACTGACGTGGAAGTCCTCGGAAGTTTCTCCCGTCAGTCATTTCTCTCAATGATGACACCTTCGTTTTTTATCTTGCACGCCTTTGATACAGGATTATGAGCTGGTGCCTTTCTCCTTCGATTCTTTGAAGAACCTCTTCATTGTTGTGTGGTCCCTCCATGATATATAGATACCTTGAAGTCTTCTATTGGACCACATCTCAAAAGCTTCCAGTTTACTTTTATATCTTTCGGATAGTCAACATGTCTCACAGCCGTACATCAAGATACTCCAGACGGAGGACTTTATGACGAGGATTCTTAGTCCGAGGTCAGAGTGTTTCCAAGCAACGGACGATCTTACCAATAATTATAATAGGATAAAATATGATAAAAAAGGTCTTGGAGAGTTTAATATGTTCTTAAGCATATAGCTTCAAGAGATATATGAAGTCGGTTTATTGAATAAGTACCTATCCCCGATATAAGACCAAAATAATGTACCAAATGTTGCCATATAGTACCTACGTCCTACATATCACAAAGGTGGGACGGCATTATGAATCCTTCTTCAGTTCATAACGCAAAATGATTTTGTACGCCTCTTCAGGAGACGAGCTGAATATTGATGACAGCCTAAAGACAAAAAGGTCTCCTAATCTATAAAATATACACACCGAGGTTTCTTTGTAGGTATAGTAATAACAATAAAATGCTTAGCTCCGTCTTTACGTACAGATTCGTTCCGACATTAATAGCATGAAGTGCTTTTATTTGTTTAGAAATGTGTGACATTAGTAATAAATTTCTTCACCTTTATAACATATTGATTGAAAAAAAAAATTTTTAAAATCGATGACTATATTGGTTGGTTGGTAGCAATCGCCTCAGGCATTAAGTCCGCTAACTGGATGTATTTTATTATAAGTATTTTCATGCAAACGGCAAAATAATGATGAACTAAGCGAGCATAAAAAACTTCCAATACTAAGCTAAATCTGTCTCTTGAATATGCAAAATTCTTCACACTGAAATAGATACCGCGATTCTACAAATCTAACTGGCATTTTAACGCTCTGATCACCTTTTTAAACGTGTTTGAAACAGCATCAAACCTTTTTGCAGTTTAAAAAGCATGCCTTGATCCATCAGAATAGGGAATATGGTTGAAGAAGAAGATAATATAATACGTACAAATTTTGAAGATAAACGAAGTACTAAAGAAAGTACACGAGTTTCAACATAATTCTGAAGTGGCAAGTAATTGAATGGCCTTTAAAGGAAAGGTTAAATCAACTAACCCTCTACACTGAAGAAAGATACTGTTGAACAAGAGGGATGTTTATTTACACTACCCTTTGGAATGGTAACAAATTTATTTCAAAAGGAAGATATTTTTTAGTTTACGTTTATCTATAATAAAAAAGAATGTCAGGTTAGTGCGAACATTTATAACTCGAGATCGGCTGAACAGATTCTTCCGATGTTTGATTTATTGGATTCATCTCCACCCTGGATAAGAGAATAAATATTAAAAAGTCGAAAAATTGATGATCTAGTTTTTTGCTGTTCAGCCGATCTCGAGTCTTCGAACTAACCTGACGTAAATTACATAAGTCGAAAAATGTTTAAGAAGTAATATAACATATAATATTAAAGTTAGTAGGTATGGAACGGATTTCCTGCGACGCCAACTCCATCTATGAAAAATTCTATTGACATTAAAAATATTGGTACGCAAATTTTTGATAGAATTTCTTTCGAGCTTTCAGAAATGATTTTTTTAACATTCAAACATATTTTAAATTATGCAAATTTGAAATCAATACCAATAATAAGAACTACAGGACAACGTCTGTCGGGAAAGCTAGTATCAAATAAATTTATGCCTTTTGGGTTTTCTAACTTAAACATAATATTAAGATGTCATTTACGTCGTGTAGATTAAAACAAACTTTTTAATCTAGAGCCGATCACCCTGAGAAACCACGTAAAAAATTTATAGGAATATGTCATAGGGCCTGCTTTCAAGCGTCACCATTCAAGAAACTCATAAAAGACACCAGGCACACCCCAAAGAGGTGAACAGATTTTCGGTACTCATTATATCAGGAGGAAAAGGCGTCGGCACAAAAAGATATCAAAGATTTTGAGAGACAAAAAATTGACATCGGTAGCCTAATCGCACAGGTTTCGACTTCAGATCATGAGGCCCCGGTCGGGTAAGGTTTTCAAGTGTTCTTTCACTTGAAATATCTGTAGCGGTCATGTTTCATATGACGACATCATCCACCAATAGCGTTTCTCCATGATGTTGACACCCAGTAGCAGCCCGCCACATCATACAAAGCCGCACAAATATCAGTCACCATCAAGTCTTCATAGAGTCGACCAACCTTTTTATAGAGAAGTGTAAATTTATTTATTAAAAAAAAAGATATAGTTTGCTCACAATTTCATCAATGGCTTCCACAAAAGAAGGGAATTTAAACAAAGTTATGGTTCTTCAAATAATTGTAATTTACTTTGTAATTTCCTTTCGTGATAATAGAGTATAATCATTTTGAGTCCGTTCTCTTTTAGTATTCAACTGAATAACTCAAAGATAATTAAACTTCATATAATATTTTGTAAATAGCTAATAATTGAAAAGTTTCCATTACGTAGATAGACTAGAATTTCCGCCCCTTTACGCCCCTTTTTTAATGTGAAGTGGTACATTTTTAATGAGATTTTAAATGAGAAACTGACTATAATTATGTATGTATGAAATAAAATGGATTAATAATAACAAAAATGTTGAATAAAATGCATTGTAATCTGTCTAATATATAAAAATTCCGTGTCAGGGTGTTTGTTACTGTAGGTACCTACTCCTTAGAAACGGATTGACTGATGTTTTTAAATTTTTTGTATGTACCTATATTTGGTAGGTAAGTTTGATAATAAACCTCAAGATGATAAAGGTTTCCTTCTCCAATTTTTTTTTCTATTTTTGACTGAATAATTGTTTTTTTGTTGGCATAAAAATATGTATCTACAATTCAAAATTTTGCTTTCTAATATACCCTCTCATATTCTTATATATAGAATCACAGGTGTAATAATATGCTGTTTCGTGCACATCCTAGTAGACGGCGATCGATATCAGTAGGTTGGTAGGCACATAGTATGTTTACCTAATTAAAATGGAATTTAATTCAGGTAAGTACCAAAAAGTTTAACACCACAATTATTGGTTCCTAACTGTCTGCGCAATTTTTACTAAATTGATCAGAAACTTTTAGGTTTATACATAGTTGGCAAATTTGGTCTGTGACATGACAACATATTTTGCTTTCCTTGGCTATGATAATATTCGATTACAGCGCATTGAGTAATTTTTTAACCCCTGTGCACCATTGAGTGATTATTTGGAAGAATGTAATGAAAGAATATATTATTGGATTCCAATATATTGAAATAATGATTTCAATGACAATATAAAGAAATATATACAACCTTATTTATAGAATAACAATAGGTAATCATCGTTCGATTTTTTAAATATTATTTTTTAAAGCGGCCCTCGTCGGTGGGGTCTGCTTGTTCGTGGTATTTCACCACCCGTTAATTCTACCAATATCATCGTATTTGCTCTTTTCATGTATTATTGCGGTCACATCAGAATGTCTTTTATGGAGTTCCAGGATAATATGTAAAAGATAATGAAGAAGAAAAAAATATATACGTACCCTGTAAAGAAAAATTTACTACTCAGGCCGGAAAATGATGGGGTTAACATGTGGAAGGTATTGTGTTATAGAAATTATTTTTTTTTATTAAAAATAGGATGTAATTTTTACGTAAAAATATAGTCATCAAAATAACTAAGACACGAACAGGGGGGATTCGTCCAGTCCCGGCGTTTCAAGTAGGCATCTGTACATTTTGCCTTATTAAACTTTTCCCTGAGTAATTATTTAATACGCAGCACTACACATACATACCTGTGTATAAACTGTATATATAAAATATATAACGGTGAGTAGGTATATAAGAGGTATGTAAATAAATATATGCAAAATATAACGAAGGCATAATTTTACCCAAGATGGAATATTACTAACTTGTTTGCTTTTGTAACAGTGTTGGGGTGACCATATTTTTGGATATAAAATACATTTACATGTTTTAAATTTTACCTACTATTTACATAAATGTAGCAAATATGAGATCTCAACGATGGATTCGGATTTTGATTCTGCTGAGATGAAAATAAATGAAGAAAGAAATTTTTGTGGATGAAAACTTTGAAAAAAAAGATAATCGGATCGTTAATAATTTGAAATAGTTCTTAGGACATTTGAAGTGGTTGGTACTGTGGGGCTAGTACGAGTTTAATCGAAAGCTAATTGCACGCTAATAAGCGCTAATTAGCGTGCAAATAGTGTTCGAAAATCAAACGATCGAATCATTCGATCATTTTTGTATGGAAATATTTCGAAACTCTTTCGATGATCGTTTTGATATTCGATCATCGAAAACTTATACTAGTGGTGCTGTTTCGTACTGGGGCTCGTTGGTTCGATCTCAGATGTCGACCATGTTTCTCTTTTGCGACACAAGCTTTAAGAGGCTTAAGTACAGATAAAATCAAAAAGTGTACTATTTGTGTGAGCACATATTAATTTTTTACATAAAAAAATATTGGAATAGTGAGTATGTAGCAAGTTATGGATAAAATGGTAAACAGGAATGTTTTCTTAAACCTTGGTGACCGACAGTGGATGAAATATAAATGAAAATGATCGAATATATCCTTAAAAAAGTCCAGGTTACAAGATGTATTATAGACCTCATAAGTATAAAAATATCAAAACACCAAGAATGGTGTGTTTGGTAGTGTAACCCTCCCGTCGCCGACTTTCGACGGTCGAAAAATGTATTTGTGTCCATTTTGAGATAAAAAAAAAACTAAATTCAATAGATATAACATAATATATTGATTCTATGATGATAATTTAGGTTTGATGGGAATGGTAATGGACGATTTTCAATGCATTTAACTCCATATGAGGACTTTTTTCATCCATCACGTCTTGTCACATAAGGAGTAGGTATAGAGAACGGGTGTTCGCTCTTTTTCATCTAGAAGTATGTGCGTAGGTATGTGTTTTCATTGTTTCTTTCAATGATTCTTCATTTCCATTTTTAAATCATATCTAGCTGTTTAAGATTCAAGTGTAAGTCTCTTATCAATTTGGCAGCCTCACAACTTTCTTGATTTTTAGTAAGACCATTTTGGCAACTTTAATCATGAAAAAAAAAAAACACTACGTGGCCCATTTTATCACATGTCCCATTTTATGAGAAAAAATAATGGCCACCGTATTTTGTCTACTTGTTTATTAATAATGTATATATTATAAATATGTTTTAGGGTTGTTTTTGGATTTAGTTAAAAGGAAAAGATAGAGATAGATGGGGGAGGAAAGGGGTAGAAAGGGTTAAACAAAAAGAGCGGGAGTTCCGTACAAAGAGGAAAGTAAAAAGAAAAATACAAGTAGATTGAGTAGATCTATTTAATATTAATATGAAATTTCCTATGGTTTAAACATGTTATTGCATATAAAATAAGGCTGGCGTGTTTTTCAGAATTTGATTCCAAATTGCACTTGTGTTTAATTTTGTGAAGAGTATAGTAAACACATAGGTCATATGCAACTAAGAAATATACGTAGGTACATTTTAAACGTCAGCTATATTACTGTTGAACAGATTTCTATATTTTTTTAAGGCCTAGACTATTTAAATTATTAAAGCCTGCAATTTTGTGTCAATACTGCATTTCCGAAGTTGCGTCATCGATAGCCTTGTTAAAAAACGTCTGGTTGTTAGTTAAATTTTGAATTGGGCCCGACAACTCCATCTGGGGTTAACATCCCATCTATCGGAAAGTAATGTCTTAGGCAAAAAGTTCGGATGGTTTAACTCGACTTCATTGTGATCGAATGAATGAATTAATGATTATGCAAGTGGGTTTTGATAAAACAAAAAGAATTCTAAATTCAAATTGTTGAGAATATTTTTAAATCTTAAATAGGTATCTACCTATTCTAAAAGCGTGGCTGTTAAATGTTTGGAACGTTTTCAAAATAATAACAATAAAAACTTCAAATATAAAACGTTACAATATTTTGTATTATATGATAAAACAAGCAGTGTTACAAACTAACTCTTCAAACTATACAAATTTCTTCTTTTTTGAATAAGACAATATACAAAACAAAATTGATTGCAAATGAATTAAAAAATTTCACCGCGCATATAAATAAGAAATCAGCGAATTCGACACGCAATTATTAGTTACGTACTCAAGAATCAAACAAATTATTATTTACTTAACTGTTTTTTTTTTGTTATTTACTTAACTGATAATTCGTAATTTGGGTTGACAATTTTTTTATTTTTTTATTAAAATGAATATCTGCTCACTCAAAGTGAACACAAATACAGTCTTTGACTCTTTCACAGTAAGCTTACTGAAGCTTGTGTCGTGAAAGAGGAAAATGGTAGGCACCTGGGATCGGACCCACGATCTCCGCACGAAACAGTTCGAAAGCCGGCGTCGTAACCGCTAGACCACCAACCACTTTTAATTGTAATCAGTTTAAATATTGTGCAACAGTATTGGAATTTAAATCACGTTGTACAAACTTTACGCAATGTGTGAATATTGAACAAACATAGGTAGAGGTAAGGGTTTAAGGGGGATAAAACCAAATTTTTACTACAAATTGCATTTTTGAGTAATTAGTTGTTTTTAATTAAAACTGTTATTAATTACACACACATACGGAGGTGAGTAATAATTAATTTCGTGTTATTCTTTACGTCGAGGTGATTTGATTTATTTCCGACATTTAGGCTTAACACGGGTTTTGGGTAAACTACGTTTTAATTTGTTTGATTAAAGTACCTATGTGTCTACTCGGTTTTTGTGGACTAGCAAGGTTTCGTCTATGGAGGATCTTCTATAAATTTACATTATAAGCAAGCAAAGAGATTTTAAGTAGACTCTACGCATATAAAGGAAGTTTTAGATGATTTCAGAGAAAGTTGAGCATTATTATGCACGCCTAATAATAATTAATCTACAAAAGAATACAGATAATCATTAAAAAATACTAGTGAGCATGAAATTTTAAAATAAAGTTACCCATATTAACTTTTTTAATCTGCATTTCTAGTTGGGACCATGGAGTAGAAACGAAATATCTCTAAGCCCTTTTTATCTTCATCGATTGCATAAACTTATTCCATCTTCAGCCAGCATTTTTTATCTCTACAGAGAATGCTCGCCGGATAGCTAGTTTTGGCCTGTTTCGCTTTTTTATCCCAAATTCTTCTCTTTTTCCTCTTGTTTTAGGCCATGGCATGTTTCCCCCTTGAGACCTCGATTACTAGATGTCGCTTCAACGATTCAGCGGTCGTCCTCTATGTAATTTGCTGACCCTCAGGAATTTCTTAGGATTCAATTCTGGGACTCTGTCGTTTCCTATAAGTCATGATCCCTTTAAATGTTTCATTGTTTCCTGCCCCCGAGCAGCACGATTGTGAAAAAGCCTAACTTAATCAATACGGAGCATTTAACCAAGCCAGCTCAATCTGTAGTTCAGGATTACTGAAATGATTGGCTGGTTAATGTTATATTGCATACAGTTTTATTTGATACCTAAATATATGTAGATATTTTCTCCCTCTCTCTGGTCACATAAAGAATTGGTTTTACATCAACCCCATTTACTTCTTTATTCCTTCAAATCGAATGTAATCTTTTTAACTCCTCTTAAGAAACAGCACAATGCATGACTAGATATTCATCCCGCAGATCGTCAACAGGATTTTGTTCCCTTGATCATCTTTTTACCCAAATATCTTGTAATTTTTTTCAGACAACGTTATAAGTAGGTCTTATTCTTTGAAAGAACTCCGACTATTATGGGAATGGAATTCACAAGGACTCAAGGTCGAATGTCTGATTAGTTTAATTAAAAGTAAATCTGTAGCGAAAAAACAAGATGAATTTAGAATGAACGGAATAGTTATAAGAGTTAATAGGACGTGGAATGCTGTTAGAGCGAAGCCTGAAGAAGGAGATGGCCCCCAGAGCTGGCGCTGTTACAATACATCGGGTATTCCAAGAGCACGCCATGTGAAATGGGGCGGCGTGAGTTAGCAGAGCGAGGCTTCCTTCCACTATCCTCCCTCGTGGATTCAACAAGTGAGGAGATTGCCTCTGCTGATCAAGTGAAGCGCGTAACTTCCTCGCTGCGAATATTTACATAGCCTGTCTTACAATTCACGGCCAAATTATTTTCTCTCAAAAATTTTAGGTAATTTCCCGGAGGTAGGTATGTTTATTAGACATGAACACGAGCGATATTATAGAAGAAATTGATCGATATACGTATAGTCGCAAGTGATTTTAACCAAAAAATGATGTTTATTTGCCTAAATTCTCGAAGTGGCCACCTAATATTATGCTTCCCAAAAACCAATTTACCTTTATCAAGAAAAAATGCAATATTAACACTACCGTTTATTCATCTACGCGTTTGGTAGGTTCTTTTTTTTCCTTTTTAAACCCCACTTGGGGACATTGGGACTAGGGAGGCAACAATAGCTATCCTCTGCGCTCAAATACTTTTTACAAAAGTCTCTAGGAAATATAAATAATAAAAGTTCGTTATTGGATTGTGTTAAGGATGCCGAGTGACAGTTGGCCGAGGAAAGCGCTGTTCTTTCTCCCATCAGGGTCCCGAAGACGAGGAAGACCCTCTCACACTGTGTTACGCTCCTTCGAAGCAGAGCTGAGGGATATGGACATGGTGTGGGAGGAGGACATAAACATTGCGCAAGATCGAGCGCAATGGAGAGCTCTTGTTGCCTCCCTATGCCCCTGAGTGGGGTGTAAAAGGGAGTGATGTTGTTGTAGTATTGGATATTCAACAATATGAGTCGACCTCTATGAGTGATCATTGTTTTTAAGCCAGGCAGTGTATATTACGCGATATCCCCTTGGTTGTAGGTAATCTATAAACATATTATGGATTGTATATCTCAGCCTACGCCCTCCATAATGATATGTTTTCTTGCTACCTACTTTGTATCGAAACCAGTTTTTCTAATGATCAGTCGATATATTGGGGCTGAAATATTTCCATAATAATAGGTATATCACTTATGTATGTATGTCGAACCTGTTTTGTATCTCGCAATGAACAACAAAAAACTCATAATGTAGGTAAATATATCTCATTTTTCTTCCTCTTTTGGCCTCACTGTGTCCCCATGCGGGGTATACTTTGTTATTTTATAAATTTGTTTAGCTTTCTATATGTGATTTCGGATAATTATAACGTAAATAAGAATAATAACGTTCCATGGAAGTCGAACGCCCAAAATCCCGTCGTTGGACAGGACCGTACATCTGTGGACACCTTTTACACAAGTGGGGCTTTTGTGAATGTGGCCAGATCGAGACTGTTGGACACCTTTTACACAAGTGGGGCTTTTGTGAATGTGGCCAGATCGAGAATGTTGGACACATTTTGCTGAGCTATACTATTAACAAAATTTGAGAGATTAGCAGGGTGATGCCCAGGGGAGCAGAGTATCTTGAAAATATGGACGCGGAGCTGTAACTCCGACAAAGGTCGCATGCATATAGAAGAAGACGTCCATAGCTTATCATATTCAAGGAGGAATGCCATTACTTGATCAAAGTATGGATACGTCGGCGTTTAGTGTCAAGACGAAATGTAATTTGTTAGATGCGTGTGTTGTCTAAAGTTTGGGACAAAAAATCCGCCATCGCACTAAAGTTCCTGGACAGAATTATGAGTAAAGAGTTGTCGGTAACACTCATAACGTCCATCATCATATTGTAAAGAAGATGGAAAAAAATTAAAGATGGCAGTTGGGCATGGAGAGCAGTGTTCTTCCTACCACCAGGATCATGAAAACAAGGCCCTGACATGCTGTGTCCCGTACTCTGTCTCTCCTATTTGGGAGTAGGACATTGGAAAGTGGCAATATCTAGCGCAAATATATAAGCTCTTGTTGCATCACTATGCCCCTAAGTGGGATCACAAAGGAAGAGTTAGTGAATGAATAATTATTAAGGTTAACTAAAAATAAATCTGAAAAAAAATACTGCATGTACCTCATTCCGTTTTCTAAAAACACAATAGAATATAAGAAGTTGTACCAAAAGGATTTTGTAAGGTTCTCAAATTTCGTCTCGTTTTAAGAGTTTTTAATTTAAAAGACGCTCCTAGGCTGTACCTATTCATTTGAAGATGAGAAACGGAGGTAAGTGAAGGGAGCCAGATATGAAAAGCCTTAAAGTAGATATCACCTATTGTTAAGAATAATTAAATTCTTTGTGCAGTTTGTATAGAAGCTACTTCAAGCAACATAAAATCCACGTAAATTAAATTTGTTCCGAGTAAACGCTGCGGGTTTGATATTTTACACCTGTCTGTTTTTGTGTACCTACCTACTGAACCTAAAATTTAATAATAGTAAATTATTACATCGATATTTTTACTTTGATCTTTCGTAAAAAAAAACCGAGTTGGATATAAAAATGAATATGAAAATCCGATATATTTGGCTACTTTTATGGTAGGTACCTGTCTACGGCCTAAAGTCCTGAAATATATTATTTAGATGTCAAAGAATAATTGATATGGAAACGATTGGGAAATATTTGAACAGGGTTTTAGAAAAGCCTCTAAGAAATTAATATTTTAAACAACCTACTACTTTACATAGTTAGTAATCTTTAAATACAAAAGCGGAACCCTATTTTCGTTTGTCATCGAATCACGCGTGAAAGACTGGATCAATTTCGTTATTTTTTTTTGTTGGCTATTGTCAAGAGAAGATTATTGGGGAAGAAAAAGATGAGAATGTTGTGGAGAGAATTAGAAAACTTAACGTAGGAAACCTTCTAAATAGGTACTTTTGAAAATGTAATAAACATTTCTTTTTTTTTGTCTAGAATCTAGTTTGATGTTTCAATTGAAATTGTGAATTGAATTGATATGACTTCTGCGATTATCACATAAAGTCCATTTTATTTTCGATAATAGGGTATTTATTACGTAATAATAAATACTTATATTCTGCTTTCAATGAAGAAAATTCAATTGGATTATGATCACATCAATGATTCATGAATCCAGTCGCGTGTTATATGTCATCAACATGGAATGAAAAGAGCGCAGATTAATGTTGAGATCGATTGGAAATATTTAAGATCTGTGTTCGTTTGATTATCACTTCTTCATTGAGCATACATGCTGAAACAATTTACTACGAGAGTCATTCATTCAAGCGATCATTTCATGTTGGAAAGATCAAAAGTGGCATGGAGCAAATTCTTTAACATAGTATAAATGAAATGGGAACATTTCTCGGCAAACAATGCTGCAGCTGCTCTTTTCAATTTTTCAGCTTCTTTGATCTTTTAAAATGATTTAATAACAGTAGTAACTTTTTACCTATGAGTTATTCGGATGTCTAGGTATATTTTGAGGAAATCGCAACCAACTCTGCATGGATTTTCAGACAATAGTAATACTGATCATGTCGTTTCAGATTAATATATTTCAGACGCGCAAAATCACTTCATATTGTTCACCCTACTTTAGACCATGATTCTCCCCAGTATTTAATAGTGAAACTTGTGTAAATAGATATAGGTGAGCTAACGAGTAGGCACAAAATAGGTATTATTACACAGTGTGTTTGTAAAATGGTCGATCTTTAAATGATTTCGGGACGCGTTCAAGCTGAAATTTTATAAAACTATTATTCACAGCATTATAGGATATCTTCATTTGTTTGAAATCATTAATGTATTATTTTGAAACGAATTATTATAATACACCCAAATAAACACGCTTTCGAGATTATGAGAGTTATGATATTTACGTCCAACCAATTTACGTTCAAAAGATTATGAGATAATAGAAAATGCCTTATATTTTTATAAAAATACATATACGAGATTTTGAAAAGAATTTCAGAAACACAATTGACAGATAGACCTATGTCGAAATTCTAAAAACATCAAATGTGGATCAAAGGATCAGAGAAGAAGGTTTCATCTAATTAAAGCGACCAAAGACAAGACAGAAAGTTATATAATAGTTCAGTAAGTGTCAGCATGTCATCTAGAGTTATTTTTGGTTCCGGTAAATATACGATTAAATAAAAGGCGTTGAAGAACCCTTGGAAAATACCTTGCAAAGAGAAAGCTTCCCTCACTCGCTACCTAAAGATGAATTGGATCATGGAAGACAAGTTTGATAGAAAAATGATAGCTTCAGTGCGAGGTGTAAGAGATAGAACCTCAGCTATGCTTCAAAGAAATAATCATTTTAAGATTTTGGGCCTACGAATAAAGTCATTCGTAATATAACTGATCAAAGGCAACATTTCACAATTATGGATTCGACTAATTTTATATGACTGGGATTGATAACGCGACACTGAAAATGCCTGTATCTTCTGAAAAACAAAAGCATTCAATTTGTTCACCTCAAGGTTAAGTCTATTATGTAGGAAAGCCTGTAAAGGACTTATTCAATTGTATGCAGATACGTCATACAAAACATCACAAATATGCGGTTTCATTCGGTTTGGTTTCGTTTACGAATATTTTTCAGTCGCTGATGACAAAAATTATGGACCGGTTATTTTTTGCCTATTCTGACCGAAAAGAAACGGAAGCACCATTTCATAGTATTTGTCAGAAAGACCGAAAGAAAAGAACCGCACTGTATGGAAAAAGCCTTATATTGTTAAACATTGTTTGAATAATAAAAACAATTATTATACCTTCGTGTGTGAGCTCGAACAATAGTTGAGTTTATTTCAACCGCAGCTATAAAATAAAACAAACCAAAAATGGTGAAATTAAATATGAATTGGATACGTTGTCAAGTTTGTAACAAAGTCAGTATGTGAAATTTAGTGGTCCGTAATGTTATTTCATAAAAGGTATTGTGTTTAATTATTATTTTCTGTTTTATCAAAACTGTTTGCTTGTCCGTATTTCGATAAAATATTAAAATGTTTAGGGTTTTAGAACGAGAATCGCATGTTTCAATCGGTCAGCACATGTTGTCAGTCGAAAGATGAAACATCGAAAAAAATAGGCAAATACAAAAGAAGAATATTATATCTGGCTATTTATTTATTTACTAGCTTTCCCGACAGACGTTGTCCTGTGGTTCTAGCCCGTTAATATGTGCACTGCGCCCCAATAAAACAATACAAAATTAATTCGATTGAGTTAAGCTAATAAAATAATGACATTAAAATATTTGTGGTTCCCAATGCAACTATTTTAAGTGTAAATTTATGTACAAATTTATATAGGTGGGTGGGCTCATGTATCTACATACTATTAAATTTTTTCCCTTTATCTTCAGGGCAGCGAGGCCTTTGTGTTTGCTCCTCTTGCATGGTTATATTTTTGTTTGTTTTAATGTGAAATTGTGATGTTTTTTTTATGTCATCTTATAATAACCATGGCGTTATCAAAATGTATAATATATTTTTAATGTAAAAGCAACAATTGTTGCGTAGAGAGAAATAAATAAAATAAATAAAAACAATTTCTGAAACATCCATATTTCATTCGTATTCAAAGCTCTAGCGGGTACAACGTAAGAATAATGCGCTCGCGCACACACCCTACCTCGCCTATGAAGTAGGTACCAAAAAAATGTGCCCGATAATATTGTTTACTTTGTATGAAAATTTTAGGGTGGAGTAAGTGGGATGGGCTAGTGTACTACAATCACGTATGCGAGAATGAGAGGGAACTACCCGCGATGGCGTGGGCACGTTCTAGGTAACCGTTCCATACTAACTTAAATATTGTAATTTACATAATTTCTTATCCATTTTTTTTACAACTTTTTATTAGTTATTCTGTTGTGGAGCGGAGAAGAATTCAATAAATTAAACATCAGAAGAATCTGTTGAGCTGATCTCGAGGTATAAGTGTTCGCACTAATCCGACTTTAATTTATATAAGAGATTTTGTTCTCCATAAGTTCGAATACCATTTCTGTTTATGCTACTAAGCATACGAGGAGGTACCCAACAGAAATAGGAATTTTCTCATAACTTATTTATTGTTTTCGACAAACGGCAATCATATTTTTCGCCGAAATGGAAAAGTTGTTTCATTAAAAAAAATCTTAGAGGCAAACTGATGCACTCACAGGAACACGAATTTGCAAAATTACTCAAAAGACGTGTTGTTAAAGGACACCGGCTCAAAAAATGGTTTCCCTCAGTCTAACTGTTAATTTGCATTGAGATCACCAAAATTTCTTATTAGATGATAGGTAGTACGTAAAAAATATTTTTGTTCTAGTACTTACTGACCATGGAGGTCCGTGCGAATAAGCTAGTAATTATTAATTTAAGCTCTTTGTAAGTTCACTAAGCGGTTTCATGCATAATTAGTGCAGAGACCACTGAGCTCCGATGTAATTGATGACATCTAGCGTAATAGGCGTAGCGCTTAAAGCTGCTAAATCCTACCCCACCTAACTCAAAAAGCCGTATGTTTAACCGGGAAAGCGTGTTTGGGCGACGTCCAGACTCCAATTCTCTAACAACTTCACGTTTGACCCATTCTCGCCCACTGCACACAAATATGTGTGTACACTACATCGTTTAATCTCCTTATTTAAACCTTTTACCAGCTGGGAGGGGCTGATGCACTTTGAACTTCATCTTTGATCTTGCAGTTGCAGAATATTGTGCCTCGTCATATGTATTATGTATTAATATTTTTTAAATTGTTTTTGGACTCACCTAAAGTGAATAAAAATGCACATTCAATATCGTTCACATGAAGCAAAGCTTTTGCTGTGAAAGATCGGCACCGGGATTCGAGCCAACGACATTTAGTACATTGATGTACGAAATACTTTAAAAATACACCTAATGTTGAGTGTAACCCTACGCACGATCTTTCTGTGTAGTCCATGGTTCGTATCTTAATTTGTTGTCACCTATTTCGCCTTGAAACCCTTCTTGTGTGACTTTCCGGTCAGTGTTAATTTGGAATCTCGCGTGAAACGGTTGCATTACATTGTTCGATCGAAAGCAAATTATCAAGTGAATCATAGTAGGTACTTAAATCATCTAAATTAGTGTCATTATTACAGTCCATTTACATAGTGCAACTCTTTGGGCAAGTCGTACTCTCTCCTTTTTTTCTTTTCTGTTTTGGCCTTCACCGATCGGCGTGGAGTAGACTCGCATCACGAAGAACTTAAACAATTTTTAAATTTGTACACATATGTATACAGTGGGAGGTAATGGGTTAATCTACATGCTTTCTAATTTACGTTATTGGAAATGGAACACGATATTGGATATGAAATCAATTTACGGGGAAACTTTTGCAATTTCTGATCTCATCGGATCTCGAGTAAAGTGATATTACGACAGTGATACGTGTGCCGAGCGAGTGCTTCCACCTAAGTGAAGTTGATAACAAGTTAATATATAATCCAATTAGTTAATCTGTTCACTGTGTACATCGAAGATAACGCGCCGTTGTTTATTCCATAACTTGTGCCAACACCGACTATCATATTCCCACTTATCTACTTGTTTTCTGATAAATATTTATTCGGCATATACGGGAGAGTTGATAGGAAGTTTATATTTATATGACAAGTTCAGTTTATATAGGATGTTTAGTATGAAAAACAAGAAAACCTTATTCTATTTTATACGAGTTCATGTTTGAAAACCTCAGAGTATTTAGAATAATTATTGAGAACTACCTTAAAGAGAGGAATTCTTTTCAATTCTGTGTTCATGACTAAATTGCATAATGAAATTATCTAACTTAGTGTGCATCTTCTTGGGGTTCAAATTTTCAGTAGGGTCACAGTGGTCTCCAACTAGCTGGAAGATGCAGACTTACAAAATACTGTGTAACGCCAAACTGCATGTCATCAGCAGTACTACTGATTAGTCCTACTCTCTAGCGTCCTTGCCGCGAACCCCGGGCAATGCGGCCTTGAAAAGGTCGTAGCAGATAGAGAGAGGATGCAAGGCGAGTGCCTGGCGCCTCAAAACCAGGTCCACCCAGCTAAGGGAAAGTAACCCTAACAGAAAATCCACCAGAGAAGGCAACGGGATACCACTCTGGTTATCTTTTCCCAGCAAATCACTATGGCGAAGGAGAAGGCAGATGTCTTGGCTGCGAAATGTTCGAGACTGGACCGTAATAAGAAGCGTGGAAGAGTTGTTCCGGGTAGCGCAAGACAGGGAAGCTTTCGCCGAAGTGATCGCCAACGTCGGGGTGACCTGATACGGCACACGAAGAAGAAGTGTGCATCTTGGCGTTTCTTTTTTAGTATACGCTCGTTATTGTGGTTAAAAATGTTTAAAATCTCTTCTTAATAGCTGGGTACACACGTAACGATTTATCTTTAAGATTTGACCGAAAGAAATTTTTTGAAAATGAGCGATTATCGGTCAAATATACCCAGCTATTTAAATTTTATTTTGAAAATTATTAAAATCGTCTCATTTTTTCTACATGCTGTTGATCATTCAATGCCCAAAATAACATATATATTTTTTTAATCTTTCAATGGCTTTACTTTGACCGCGTTTCATAGTTTGGGAATATCTATATTTGACGATATGGGTCTATTGTCATTATTATTTGATTCGCATTTGATGCCTTTAACACTTGGTCATACGCAGGATCAATCTTTTAGCATCTAATTAGGAGGCCGTATTAAAGTATTAATGTCACAGTAAGCAAATAAGCCTTTATCGTGAAAGAGGAAGATGGTCGGTAGCTGGGATCGAACTCAAGACCTCTGGTCTAGTACGAAACAGTACAAAAGATGGCAAAGGAACCGCAAGGTTGTCTACCACTTTTCAACCAACCAGATTATCACACTTAATCAATAAATAACACTCTTCTATACACATGTGTCAGTATAGCCGGCGGAAATTAATGCTTGAAACATTCTCTAACAGTCTACCGGTCCCGTCCAATCTGAGATAGGATTCCAACCACGAGTAGAAATTTCAAGTGAAAAAACACATTGAAAATTTCTGACCCGACCGGGAATAGAACCCGGGACATCTTGATCTGAAGTCGGAGCCTTTGCCACTAGGCTACCGAGGTCGGTGTTCTAAAAGAATATCATCAACACTATTGTTCAAACGACATATCATTATTATAAACTGTTGTTAAAACGACGTATTATTATAATAAACTTTACTGTTGTTCAAATGACTTATTATTTTATTATTATAAACCATTTCCCAAATGCCATATTAATATAAACAATTGTGCAAACGACATATAAACGAAGTAATATACGACAACGGCAACAAGTTTAAGATACCTATTTGAATGATACCCATTTATAGAGAGTGAAGCAAGGAGGATCTTTTCAACTATTGAAATTTGCGTCGAGTTTGGAATACTGAAATCCGAAGGGTATGCGAAGTTGAAGACATTGTTGAATTTTGGACGATAGAGAAGAAGGTTTCTGGAACGAGCATGTATCGAGGATGGCGGACACGAGATCTGTAAAAGCAACTAGAGATGGAATTCCAAAATCTGGCAGGCTTCCTGGACAACCACCCAAAAGATGGAAGGATAGTCGGGAGTTCACGTCACAAGAGGCAACCAGAACAGTAACTTAACAAGCCAACAGAACAAGTAAATAAAGAATAAGAAGTGAGGATGTTTATTTAAATATTTATAAGCCTTAATCACTAGATAATCAGCTTATTTTGAGGAATAAAAACTTTTTAAGAGTTTTTCCAAGTAGATTATTCAAAGGAAAAACACATTAAGAACTCTTTTTAAAGAGACAAATACAAGAGTTGTAGAATAAAAGAAAAAAATCCGCATTTCAATTTAATACAATTGGTAATCCCATTTGTGTTTTTTAGAATTCAATTTAATTTAAATAGATAATTCATTTACTTGAAGCAACAATACAAATTTGTTCTCACAACGAAAAGAAAGAATGAGAAAATAAAAACACCCCCGAACAATTTTGTTTAAGATGAATTTTGTTTTTCCAACTTAGACATGTTTTTGTATCAACGCCCTGGAATAAAGTTCCAGGGAGCTACGCTACTTTTGTGTCTGAGCACAAGTTTATAGGAATAAATAAATATCTAAGTAGGCAAGTAAATGAATAACGAAAAAAAAAATCGTTTTAAATCACAAAAGCGCCGGTTCTTTTGTGATTTTCGCAAACTTGTGAATTTATATTATCCACTTGAAAACATTTTTTTTCCACGCAGATCAAAATATGAATCGAAAGTCATTATACGGTGAATCCCTGAACTGTATGAGATACCCATACTAGCGCACTTCCTGAAAGGCGGCAAGAAGAGGAACTTCTAAGCCTAAGCCTACGGAATATTATTATGATATTCAATATTACCTAATGGTTAAAGTTATCAATAAATGTCTGTGGTTAGGTCTGCATTATTATTATTATTATGTATATTACATTTGAAATTGAAAAAAGATAGCATGGATGAAGGTGGTGTATATATGCTATGGTGTAGTGACTGTCCAGCTACATACGTTGGTGAAACTGGAAGACCCATAACCACTAGACTAAAAGAACATCATAGAGCGTTTCGAGGTCTAACTGGTTACTCCGAGATGGCAGACCATTGCATTGAACATGACCATGCATTTGGTATGAACAATGTCAGGGTATTACACTCGGAGGAACACAAGTACCGTAGATTAGGCCTGGAAACCCTCGAAATACATAAAAATCGCGACACTATTGTTAATATTCAAGTCCCTACACCATCTCCTCTATTATCTTAGAAATAATATGTTCATAGTTAAGTTTAATCAATTTATGTTTACCCTATAATTAACCAACTTCAAAATTCATAATATTTCGGTCACACATTTCCAATGTTTACTTTCTAATGATCCCACCCAACAATAATATGTACCAATGTATGTATATATATATAATAATAATAATGTTTGTCATCTGTAAATATCCTCTCCCACAACCGTGGTACCATGATTGTCTTCTCTTTGATTTTTTGTTATTGTAATTTAGTCTCTTGACAATGTCTGCGTGAGTTGGACGAAAGCGCTCGAGATTCAATATAAATTTTGTGAAAGTGCAACTGTGTGTTATTTAATTCATGAAATTGAAATACTTAATGAAGAGAAACGGGCCATGGTTTGCGTTAGTTAAAATTGTTTGCATTATCAATTACTAGAAATTAATTATTTGATTGAATAAATTAGTTCGTTGGTTTTCCGTAACTAGTCGATAAAGCGAGATTCGGAATAAAAGTTAAAAATTCTGGACCATCTGATGGGCCATGTGGAATTCTTTATGTATATTGGTTAAAAAAGGATACAAATTTTATCGAGAGTTTTTAAGGAATAGGTATTGACTTCTAATTTATTCAGTATCCCACCCTTAAAGAATGATTTGTACCACAACGAACCTAAAATCGTACATCATCATTCATTCTCCCTTAAAGGCCCCCCGCACACCGCAAGTCGGAGCAGACCAATCCGCAGCAAACCCGACCCGCACGAAACTGACTCCCTAGCTCGATCGAAGGAATCAAACCAAAAAGCCGGCCACACACAAATCAAGCCCGCCGCGGATCCCCCCAAACCAACCCGCAATGCGAAAGGCCTAAGCCCCACTCACGAGCATAGGGAGGCATCAAGAGCTCTCCATTGCGCTCGAAGGCGTCCGAGGATCGTTGTGCCTTTTCTGACCGGTTGAGGTTTAAGGACGTGTGGTGGTCAACCTCACGGTCCCGATTTGATTTTTCGATTTCCTGCCTCTTACAGAATGCTCGAAAAACCAGCAAAAAGAGCAGAGGTGCTATTCTTAGCCGGCAACCCCACGGCAAAAAATCGTACAATTACTAAAAATACGCAGATGGGCATGCCCATATGCAATAATGCTCATAGCGGACTGAAGCGCCATGATTATGATGTTATATTGAACTCCAACCGATTACTATTAAAGCCAATAAACAAGTGGCGGACACCTCTTTTTGAGGCACTGGTGAATTTTGTATGTGTTGTGTGCTTTTGTTGTATTATGTTTATATCAGTATTCTGTTGGTGTTTCTAAAATTATAAATGAATAATATATAGCCAATTCTTGTAATATTGGTGATGTAAAGATGAAAATTTGATAACAGTTAGACCATAATAAACTGGTAGGTACCAAGGACACTAGATCCTGCGATCTAATCGTGATTCTTAGGTAGGCACGTGCCTATTTTAAAACTCGATTAACCCAACAATATCTTTTGGCTTCATAAAGTTAATTGCTGTTTAAGTATATGAATCGGGATAAGTCCGTGAGAGCCAGATGAGATCCTTCGGGATAAGTCCGTCCTTTCGACTGTCTTTTTTACCGTCACCACACTTAACTTTTGAACAACAAAGTTTTATTTATTTATTTGTGAAAAGAAATGACGAATGGAGCGCCAATTCGGCCAAAGCAGTCAACATGGATAGGCCGTTCAATGGTCGAGGGCTGTACTATATGAGGTCGACCAAAAAACGGCTTTAGGGACCAGCTAATAATTGACAGCGTGTTCTTAGGCACTTTTGAACAGATGAGCGGTTTGGCCTGCGACAGATATGTCTGGAGAAAAAAAAAGTCTTGATAAAAGTTAATCGCAAAGAATACCTAATCATTAATTTTTGACTTCTGACTGTAATAACTAATTACTAAAAATATATTATAATAAGTAAGACAAGCCGTTTTCGACAAGAAAAAAATGTCCCCAAAAGATGATAATTATTTATACGAGAATCTTGTACAGCGTAATTAATTAATTGCTTTTTTGACATGAAAAGAAATTAATTTTACGCAAAAATAAAAGAAATAAAAATCCCAAAACGTCGTAAGAAATAAAATTAAGTCATTTAAATATTTTTATTTTCACAAGTTAATATGAAAGGCGTAAAAATACATAAAAATAGAATCGATGTGAATTTTGTATACGAATGAAAAATATATTTGGTTGAGAAAATTCAATTTCTTTTACAAAGAAAATTAGATTCTAAGTAGCGGTGGAAGGGGTTACAATCTCTACACGAGAAGATGTTCGGTGGGTGAGAGTAAATGTATATTTTATTTATTTATATATACTAGAAACAAACTTGGTCTTTTGTTCTGCCAACCTCTTTGTAAAATAAATATAAAAAAGTGGTTTATCAAAATATATCTTATGGGTGTATTGAGCAACCAAAATAAATATCGCGCACCAAAACAATATTGGCCACAACACTAAAACTAAGTAATCTTTTTTTTAATTTTTTCATACATTACACGAGGTTGAAACAATTTGATGTTTGATCGCTATGATCTCAAAAACTATTTAAGATAAAAATAATTTACATTTGACATCCCATTGTAAAAGAAGGCTTTAAGGCTATTTAAAACCAATCACGACTCTTATAGACATAATATTATTTATAAATTTATTACGAAAAAAAAAAACCACACGAATAGCACCTGATTGACGTTTTAATAATATAGCATAACAATCTTTGACAGATCAGCTAGTAATACATTTAATAATTCAGGATGTGATCTATAAATCTATCACCTATTTATTTAAGTTCCCGTTGTCAAACCACTTAAGATCAAAGAAAGGCAGAAAAAGCCTTCCCACTGTGTCAGTTGTCAATGTTTATGATTTTCTCGATAAGAATACTTCTTTGTCCCAAATTTGATTCGAAGGAACGCAACAAATATGTTACAGAGCCTTCCGCGTCTAGAATATCCTAATGAAATGATTTCAGCGCTTTCTTATTCTAATGTCATAGGACATTCTTTAGATATGTCTCATCCATGCCAAATTAATATCTTGGTACTGGTTTATCACATAAAAATTTGTCCATCAACAACCAATGATAATAATAATTCACTAATGGTGTTCGATATTTAAAAGATATGAACAAACCATTACTGTATATAATTATTTAAAAACAGTATAAATTTCCAAATTATTTTATACATTTTTTCATATATTATGACATTATCAACAAATTCTCACCTAATAAAATGGATAAATAAAAATGTGATTCTTCGAGAAACAAAAATTGAACTGTTTTATTGATTACAGACCAACAAAGAAACAACAACTGTTTAGCTTCAATCCTTTTTATTAATTTAGAATTTTACAAAATATATTATGAGTTGTAGCAGTGTTGAATTTTAGTTCGTTTTAAAAACAAACCATTATAAAAATAATAATATATTATAAAAGTTTTTTTTATAAATCTCAGGTAAATAAAGGGGCTTTGTAGGGTAATGGCTGATTCGTACGTTCAGTCTTTATATACTTGCTAGTTTTAATTTACCTCGGTAATGAATATCTTTTCCAGAGTTTCTTAAAAATATTTTGTCCTTTAAGCGATACCTAAGTATCCAAATAAAAATGGTGTGTAAAAAAACAGAACTGCCTTATCTATATCAAGGTTTCAGGAAGATAGAACAGACTACCGGTGATTTCTTTAATATTGACTTTACTCCGTTGGAGATTTTTAACCAACCAAGTCATTGTGAGAGTGGAATTTTGTCGAATCAGGGTTCCAAGGGATACTTTTAGGATATAAAATAATGTTTGAACAAAAATATATATATAAACATTTGTGTAAACGTTAATTTTTTAAGGTTAAAGTCACGTTTTAAACCGTTGACAACGTTCATTCTAAAGATAGCAGCGAAGAACCGAGAAGAGAGGAAGAGGAGATGTTCGCGCTTTCTGCGAACCAATCCGCGGGATTAAAAATGCAGATGAAGGCTGAAAATTCAAATAAATTTGTATTAGAAAACAGTACATTAGCGTAATAATTACTTTTTCTGTACGTAGATAACCTGGTATAAAATGATTTTGGTTATTGGTCAGTCAGTCGCCGACTTTCTAACTTATTATCGAAGGTTTCATTCCCGGTGAAGACCATTATTATTTTTAAAGACGCAAGCTTTAATCTACATAATATTTTAGAAATGTTTGTTTTTTTATTTGCCTTTGACAATACTTTAACCGTATATGTGAACATCACGCTCAAAATACAAATGCTAAGATAGATATTAATATGCCCAGAGCAGTATAAAATGCTGGAGAAGGTTCTTAAATACAATTTGCTGCATTAACTTTAATATATTTAGAGCTATTTAAAAAAACTGTATTTTTTAGGATCTTCATACAAATTTCTCAAAAAGACTTTTGGAAACAAAATTACTCATGTAAATGTTGAATGGGATCTTGGTATTACGGTATGAAAATGTAATAAAATAATTGTAGATTGATTTGTTATACATATAAATGTTATTAAAAGCTTATTATTCTCAATAAATAAAGATTTAATGAAAAATTTGCCGTTTGAATTGAAGTTTGACAGATACAAATCACCCTCTATGGGTGGGTTGGCCAATTAATATCAAAGCAGGCAATGTATGTAGCTAAGATTCAAACCACAGAGCTCTCTCTATGAAAACTTGCAAAAAACTTGCAAATTATGTCGGTAGGTTCGTATAATATTTTTTTTTATTATTATAGACCTCCAAAAAAAATAAAATATTATACGAACCTACCGACATAATCAGCATATTTATATTATCTGTGGACATAATTTGCAAGTTTTCATAGAGAGAGCTCTGTGGTTTGAATAGGTTCGTATAATATTATGAGGTCGGTAAAACAAAAATTGTAAAAGTGCCATTCTTCTTTTTCTGTGCTTATGTCAGTTAAAGAGGTATGTTAAGCAATGGGATGCTAGACTAGAATCTGTTTAATTACCTACCGATCAAGCCTGACAATCGGAATCAAAAACGTGAAGCAATACGGGTATAAGCTAGTGTAAAATATTCTCTAACTTTATTAATATTGGCTCAAGGTGAGCCCAGATTCATTACAAATAGTGAAACATTTTATATCCTTTTTTGAATATTATGAACAACGCTGTTTTATAACATTTGTAGTGTAATACCGCCGAGATAAGGCGAAAGTCAATCCCTAAGGTAATATAGGATGAAGAAAACGTTTTAAATGAATAGCAAAATTTTGCGCAGTATAGTCCTTTTAAACCCCACTAATATTTTTGACACAATAACAACTAGATAGTAGTTTTTTATTTTGTTTCAAAATTAGTATAACAAAATAAAACTTGGGTTCCCCCCTATTTTTATCCCTTGTACATGATACAAACTAAAAAGGTTGTTAGTAGATATTTTTCTCTAAAAATATAATAAAATTAAAATCGCAATAGAAACAAACAAAACTAAAAGCATGGTTTGCTTGAGATGCGCAGTAAAGTGCAAACTTGTTGCATACAATAAAAAAATATAAAAACGATATTATTATGATACTATTAAGTTCTAAAGGCCTGTTGTTGTTGTAGCTGTGCCTCGGAGTCGAGGATCCCTTTCGCGCTTCCAAGAATATTAAAATAAAATAGTATTTGTTAAAGTTGAAAATGTCAAAATATATAAAAATTAAAAAAATGTCAAAGTATATAAAAAGGCCTGTACACATCTAAACATGCTCGCAATACAACATTATGCAACACAATATACAATTTCCGTAGTAGGTACGCGGTGGTGGCCATGGCCCACACATAATATGGCCCTGTACATATTATGTACAGGGCCATGTTAGCGTTGAAGGCGTTGGCGTATATTATATTTCTAAATTTTTGCCGCTCAATGATATTGTAGATAGGTATGATATAACAAACATGCGTGTAAAAAAAGCATTGTAAAGATACAGTAGATGTATTAAAAATTAAATATGATGTCTAATTCACACATTGAATCAATAAGAGGCATTTTGAGTACAAAAATAAGACACTCAGAAACTTCGTCATATGGATCAAATCGAGTTTATTTGAGGTGGGGAAAACTAAAATAGCCACGCTTCTGGGGCCTAAACCAAGTGTTATAAAATGGCCGCCAATGGTACTTAGCGATCGGTTGATGTTCCTATAGTAACAACGTTCAAACGACAGCTTGTTACGTTGTTACCATGGGAACGCCGACCGAGCGATAAGTACTGTTGGCGACTATATTTTAACACTTGGCTTAGGCCCCTGGTGAGACCACATATTATGTATAAGAAGCAGATGGCAGATATTTAAAAGGCGGACAACGTTCAGGCTAACCGAATATATTTATCAAGTGACTTGAACTTGTTCAGGCTTGTTGACCATTCACCAATGACATTCAGGCTTTTACCACTGAAATGATCAACAGACATTCTCATCTCTACTGTCAAATTCCGAGAGAAGACAAAGTATACCTAAATAACAAAAAAAAATCCAACCATTTTCCAAAGGAAAATATTGAAAACTGCAATTTTATGTTTAGGTATATCGATAAAAAAATTAGTATCTTCTATTGAATTGATTCTTTGTGTTTTCTCAGGAATATTATTATTCAAATCAACCTCGGAGAGAAGTTATTTTTAGTGTCTGAATATTTATAAATATTTGATAAAAATTCTCTTGATATTGTATTTTTTTTATATCTATGTAGAATAAATCTAATTTGTGCAGCAGTCTCATCTTTCTTGAAGAAATTGGCAATATATATTTTTCAGCTTACTCTTCACAAAGAATTCGATTATGGTGTTTTTTTTATACTCGTAGTTTTTTGTTACTATACCTATACCTATGTATAAACAGTTTCAAAATAGATCAATGATGAATTTGAAATATATTAGTATTCTCGAATGGCAATAAACATAATATTGTAAAGTGATATTCATACACGAATTAATAAGGGTGTTTTTAATATTAATATTGAAGATGTCATAGAGAACATTATTATTACTTGTTTACACTGCGGTTGTCAACTTTTAATGCATCTTCGTATTGAAACTTAACGCTAGCCGTTCCCGCTTATGGTAAAAGAACGGATGATATACGAGAAAATATATTATGAGGAACACAATCAATAAAATCAATCAATTCTCCCTTTTACACCCCACTCAGGGGCATAGGGAGGCAACAAGAGCTCTCCATTGCGCTCTATCTTGCGCAATGTTTATGACCTCCTCCCACACCATGTCCATGTCCCTCAGCTCTGCTTTGAAGGAGCGGAACACAGTGTGAGAGGGTCTTCCTCGTCTTCGGGACCCTGATGGGAGGAAGAACAGCGCTCTCCTCGGCCAACTGTCATTCGGCATCCTTAACATATGTCCCAGCCAAGTCCACCTCCTCCCCACAATGGTAGAGGTGATGGGCTCACGCTGGGTGCGCCGGCGTATAGCGTCGTTCGTGATGCGGTGGTACCATCTTACGCCCAGAATTCTCCTTAGGCACTTCATTTCAAAGGCTGAAACTTTTTGTGCCTGGGCCTTGGTCAGGTGCCAGGACTCACACCCATATAAGAGAATGGGCAACACACACGCATCAAACAGTTTACATATCGTCTCGACACTAAACGCCGACGCTTTCCAAATCTTGGTCATGTTGTTAAAGGCGCCACTTGCCATACCGATACGTATCGGGAGCTCAGCCCCGAGGTCACCAGAGGTGGTAATGGTTGCTCCCAGGTATTTAAATTTATGAGGAAGACACTCGAACGTAACAAATAAACTCATTTACAGTTTTTCTAAATGGAATTTATCAAAATAGAGAATCACAAAAGAAATTTCTTAGAAGATTTGATAATACTAATTCTTAGTAAAAAATATCTATAAGAAAATATTCTATCAATTTATGAGCATTCTTAATACGGAGCAAGTAAACAAATAAAAGTTTATATTATGTGTCCTTGGTTCTCATAAAAAATATATGTTCAGTTAACATCATAAAATAAAACGATATATAAAACCCACCGCGACAAATTTGTCCGTTTGAGACAGAACAAAGTTGTTTTTTTCCGTCGTAATTTATAACAATAAAAAGAAAAGAAACATTTTTTTTTTTGAGAATTTAACAAACACTTTATGATTGTATATTATTATAAGTCTTTTATTTAACGACCCAATTCAAGGACTTAATAAGGCAACAAGAGGCAACTACCACTGATGTTCTATCACAATAATGCTCCTTACCCACAATGTGTTCAAATCATTGAACTCTACAATGAAGGAATTGACAGCATTTCGAGAGATTCTTCTATTTAAATGTCTTCCCGGATTAAACCACCGAAGAAAATGTACCAAGTTCACTTAATTACTTAATGAATGCCTGTCATCACCCTCATCGCTCCCTCTTTGCTGAGGATTGTGATCATTACGACTCCTCACCATTCCAAATAGTTGTCTTTGAAGTGCCCGATCTAACTACAAGTTCAGGGCTTTCTAAAGTGTCCACCTGGTCGCTTTATCTCATCCGGGCATGACCCCAGACTCTGGTCCCTTCAATCCTCCCAGTGTTATAAAAATAAAAAGCTTCTCGTCACTCAAAAGCCTATCGTCTCCGCATCACGCCGAATAACTACACATCACTTCGCTTAACCCGTGGATAGTTTTTTTGTTCTCTGTTATTAAGTTGGGTCACGATTTATTCGTTTTGAGCTTTGTTCTGTCCTTGATATGCGGAGTAGACGTCTGCACTCTGCAGCACCACATCTCAAAAACGTCCACCGTGGGTCGTTCACGCCACTTCATATTCCATGTTTATTAGGGTGGTGCGAAAAAGGTCAAGTTGACGATATCGATTCGCTATAGTGCGGAAAAGTTGCGATTGGTAAATACAAGAAATACAAAAAAAAAGAATTATTCAAATCGGACTTTATCCTCCAAAACCGCAAGCCACCTAAAATTTGAGGAAATTTGCCGTTTTTTTTTCAGAATTTTTCAAACATTTTACGCACACATATTTTTAATCGCTATAGTGAAAAATAGTTACAGATTGTACAGTTGAATGATAATAACAAAAAAAAAATGTTGCGTTTAGATAATATCTTCCGATCGCGCATAGCTCGTTAAAAATTATGAAAAAATCAATTTTTAGTGAAGTTGATGGATTTTGTAAAAAATCTCCTGAAGTCAGTCAGTTTTTTAATGTAAATAAGATATTATTGATAACATAATATGGTTGTTTTAAAACAAGCCAGAACTTACATCGAAGAGCGCTGCAGGGCTGGAGGAGACACAGGAAAGAGCTATGGCTAATAAAAGTGTTAAAATCCAGGCAGACTGTTTCAAAACATTCCAATGAGAGAAATATCGCTATTTTTTTTTATACATATCTACAATATAAAAGAAAGTCGGGTAAGTGCGAACACTTATAACTCGAGATCGGCTGAACAGATTTTTATCATTTTTGGTTTATTAGATTCTTCTGAGCTCCGGATAACAGAATAACCATTAAAAAGTTGAAAAAAATATGCGTAAGAAATAATACAATATCAAAGTTAGTATGGAACGGATTTCCCGCGACGTCAACGCCACCTATGAAAAATTCTATAATCACAAAATTATTGTTTACCTGGCAACCATTGACATTAAAAATATCGGTACGCAGACTTTTGATGGAATTTTATTCGAGCTTTTAGAAATAATTTTTCAACATTCAAACATATTTTAAACGTTTTTTTGGATAAATTACAAATTTGAAATCGATATTTTATAGTAAGGACTACAGGACAACGTCTGTCGGGAAAGCTAGTTATCAAAAAAGAAAGAAAAACAATGAAAGTTTTGTGATACACATAAATGAAATTCGGTACAAAACAATGTGTTTATGGCATACTTTGGTTTAGTTAATAACATTTTATCTACAGGGCGAGATGTTTGTGCCGGTTGGACCGGTTGACAAGGGGTTTCAATTTGTAAAGTTAACGATAATACACCAAATACCAGAACCTCTATGGATTTATATTGTTTTCCAATATTTATTTATAGATAAAAATTTACAGGCAGGCAGCTTAAAGGTTTTTCAGGAAGCTTAATGATCCAATTTTATTTTCAATTCAGTGGTTCATACGGTATTATCTCCAAATAATAGTTGACTAGCTTCCCCAACACACGTTGTCCTCCTATCCTTACAACGAATAATTGATGATATTTTAATCAATATCTATAAAAGACAAAAATGTTTCTTTATTAGATAATATAGACTCGGAGACCACCCAACTGATTTGCTCCAAACCGATTTCAATAGACAGGTTACAACATAATGAAAATGGTTTGAAACCACAATCTATATCTATAATAAAATATTTCTACACCTATGTCCAAGGCCGTCCTAAAGGGGACGATGTTATATTATTATCCCCTAGAGATTGAAAAAAATGTAGCCAACTGTAAAGCAACCAAAGTTCTATGACCATGGGCTGGCGACGCCCTTGCCTATGTTCAACTTTGACACCATCCAACCAAATGACCGTAAACTGGATTAATTTGAAGATAATAATGCGAATATGCCTACCAACCACTAAAACTTAGATTGACCGTATTTATTTGTTAAATATGATTTTAAACTCAAAAACTCGATTCTGTTTATCATTGTTAGTGGTTATGTCGTCGATCATGTCAAACAATCGTATAGTAGCTGGGAATCTGTTACCAATTTAAACAATACAAATCTGACTGACACGAGGTACGAAAAAAGTGTGTAACAGAATAATTATAATGTAGATACACCTACACAAATGTCTCAGTCCACCCGTTGTTTGTTTATTCAACCTTTAGTAACAGTGATAATTTGAGATAAAGACCGTTGTTTTCAATTTACAGAAACTAGATATTATTACTGTGTAAAGCATCCGATTTTCGAAAAAAAAGGTTTCATTCATTGATTGTGTATCCATTTTTATGTGGCAAAAACTGAATGAATAAACCAAATAAACTATGAATAAACAAAAGTTCAAGTTCACATTAAATTCACAATGAAAGATAATGAACCAGAGAATTTTGATTTTTTTTAATACTAAACTTGTATCTTGTTGTTAAACAAAAATCGCTACGACGATAATTCGAGATGTAGAGTTTTCTTTAATTTTCTAATTTTCCATGCATTTTTCTCAATTTTTTTCTTCTAAAAAGACGTTTTCCTAATAAAAGCCTACACGACAAAAAAAGAATTAGCGAAATCGGTCCAGCCGTTTAGGCGTGATGCGATGACATCGGGAAATAGCTCGCCATTTTTATATTATAGATTAAAAATTGATTTTGTGGTGTAAGTGCGCACAACTCAACATGAAAATAATCTTTATTATTTACTGTATTTTGTATTTTAATTTTCGGTTTCGTGTTAGTATATTAGTAACAAGTTTTGTGATGAGCCAAAGTAATTGAAAAAAGAAAAAGCTGAACAAGTTTTCTTAGGAGAAAGTTACAATAATCAAAATTCTCTTTGATGGAATCGTTACCGCTGGTTTCCTCCCTATAATTTTTGATATCTGGATGATTATTGCACAAAGCTTCGGAAATACATCGCGACAGCAATTTATTTCAAACAATCATCTATTTCCAACCCCAATGTTATTTAATCATACTCTTATTGGCAACTTACAAGCAGATATCGAAGTATGTGTTATAAAGGCTCTCTCTGTGATATTGTTTCCATATAACTCCGAGTATCTAGTGCATTTTTGTGTTAAAACAGTTTAAATGTGTGGTAATAAGTGATCAGTTCGAAACCAAAAATCAAATCGAGTAGCATAATCACAACTATTGGAAATCAGCTATCATGGTGTGGCTGTGACCATCTTAGTAACAGTATGAGCAGTAAAATGTGACTTATAGTAAATATTTTCTCACATAGTAAAGTCAAGTATTCGCACAAGAATGCACATAGGTGTAACCGAACTGAAATGCTAAGCCTCCATTTATTATTTGTAATACTTTTATTCTACATTCATCATAGAGTTTTTACGAAAATTAATTTCTATTCATAATGTCAATACTTTGTTTCAAGCAGTTCTTTAACCCCTCCTGAAAAGAATCTCATCAATTCGATTATTTTCAGATAACTAAATGTACAAGTCACGTTCAGAGTAATTACTTGGTCAGTAAACTTTGTGAAACGTTAATCTATAGATAGGTAGACCCCATCATTATATTGTGTCGAAATGATTTATGAGTGCTTTGAACAATAAGTTTATCGTATTTCTATAAAAGAAAAGGTTTTTCGTTTAATTGAAATCGTATTGATCTCTGTTGTAAAATCAGATTCAAGATATCATCAACTCTAAGAAGAATAAAATTTTCACTCGTCATGTTTGAAAGGGTTGGATTGGAATGAATGGCTATAATATATGTACGAGAACACTGCTGGAATGGAGAGCAAAGGGCGATATAAGACCACAAGGGTGGTCACTGGTCACCTACACATGGATGAATGATGTTAAGAGATTCGCTGGACCCCAGTGGAATGGAATCGCAGAGACGGGAGGAGTGGAAAAAGAGAGAGGAGGCCTATGTCCTGCAGTGAGCAAACGTGGGCTGCGTCTGCTGATGATGAAATGGAACCATATGGGGAAGGTATAGAATAAAAACATCCTTAATTAACGGTTGTAGATCTTTATATAAGTATAGATGTAAGGAATTGTTAACCAGCGTCAAGAAAAGGAAAATGTCCTACCTGGAACACATACTTCGCAACGTCAAATACGATCTGTTTCACCTAATAATGAAGGGGAAAATATATGGAAGTCGAGGTGTGGGTAGACGGCAGATGTCCTGGCTGAGAAATATCAGACAATGGACAAAAATCCAGCGAGTGGAAGAACTGTTCCGGTTAGCCTAGGACAGAGAAGCCTACGCCATAGTGGAAGCCGGAGTGGGGGGGACCTGACATGGCACTTGAAGAAGAAGATAAGGAATATCCCGCATTATTTTGAAGTAACTTTTACACAAATCAGGTGAGGACTTTGAAACAACTAGAAGACACAATTATATACTCAAACCGTTTAGAGTTGATTTTAACTATTTTTTTTCGGTATAAAGGTCCTATCTATGATAAAATTAAAAAAAATAGCGACGTAAACGTAGGACTTGGTTTATTCAAATGAAATTAATTTATGATATTGTTTCTTACACCAACTAAAAAGGGTCTTCTACGTTTTGAATGAATCGTAACTTATTATAAGCGTGATGAAAACATTTTAATCTCCGTAATATTTTTTTAAATTTACAAAATAATGAATGAAAACCTTTTACTTCGCGAGAAAAAAAGACGAAAAAATGCAGGTGGGTTTCACAGGGTGATAACACAATATGAAGGTGTTCATTACGCAGATTCTTGAAATTTCTGAAAGACCTTTGAGGCACCACTTCCTCTCCATGTCCCTTATTCATTCAACACGGGATTGCGGGTCAAGTGGAAGCGGGGGCACCGCAAATTCCAGAAGATTTTTTAGGGGAATATTTGTTGAAGTTTATGAGAAGAAATATCATGGTAAATGTTGACTACATTTTATCATATGATGGCTTGTCTATATATTATAACTGTCAAATGATGACATCTTTTTCGTAAATTTTAATGATTTAACTTATTGAAAATGTATAAAAAAAGCTCTGTTTTTTTATAAAACAAACAAACTTTTTCTTATCATTATACGTATCAGTTTTGTTAATAAAACTCTACAATAATAATAATAATACAAAGCCTTTATTGATAAAATACACAAATATAAAAGGAACATGCTAACAAATAATTATTACAACTAAATATATGTATACTCAAACAAGATACCTCCCGAAAATGAGTTTATACTCGTGCTTCGGGAGGGAAATAAGAAATTTTCTTCCAGTCCTTTGACCAAAACGCTCTTCAAAGATAGAAAAGTGGAGTATTTATCATCAGAGATAAAATAAATAAAGATGACAGATAGAAAGAAATAGAGAAGTGTCCATCTGTCCTCTCTAGTCCAATCTGGGACACATTGCAAGCCGTTGAAAATTCTAGTAGAAAATAACCAGTATGAAAAACATATTCAGGATCTCTTGTTCCAAATTTGGTGCCTAGAAAACAAGTCTATTCAAGTTGATATGATCATAAAGATATAAAGTTGTGCAAAGATCAACAACAATAATTGAGACTGTTGGTGACTATAATAATTGATTCACTTCGGATTCTTTTCCCTTTTCTTTGAGTTTTGTTAAGCTTCTTGTCTATTAGGCTTATAATAAACATCCTTCTCTCCATTTTTGTATCGATCGTTTTGTAAAGGTGGTAGTTTTCAACATCAAATTTATTCTACTGAAAATTTGTCGAATATCTTCATTTTATTTTAATGATTTGCGAATGGTTTGGACTTAAGAATGTCTGACATTTTTACCAAAATCAGCCCATTGTAAGGTATTATATTTCTGCTCTTTGTTCATCTATACCGAGGTTAACTTTAGAAGAGATTATCTTTCAATAACATCATCATAGGTGCTCGTAGCTTTTATTTAGTGAGTAAAACATTTTCAGTTCGAGTAATAGAATGCAAAACAATATCCCTTATTCTTGATTCTAGTTATTGTTCGATCTTCACAAACATAACGATATCATCTACAAATCTCACTTTCTGTTTTCTGAACAAATTCTAAATTGCAGTGAATAATTATTATTAGAAATAGTGTCTCATTGTCCTGCTCCTCTTTTATTATCTATCTATGGCGTTGAATAATGTGTGCATGATCTGCAGGGTTATTCTCGTAGCGGTCTTATTGCAATCTTATTGAAAAGATATCTTAAAGGGCGGCTCGGATAAGGATTGGACCAATCAGAGAGAAAGAGGGAGTGTCTACAATACGATGTAGCCAATAGTGGAACGATCATGACAATAGTAATTCTTATCCGATTTGATTGAAATTTGGTAGAACGGTTAGCCCCACGATGTAGATGAGTCAGTAAAATGTTGAGATCTGTACCTTCAGGGGAACCCTCTTAAAGTATCCAAAGAAAATTTCACTTGTTCTAGAAAAAGGGCTAAAAAGGAAAATATTTTTTTTTGCTTCGTCTACACTTCTACACTACTATTATAAAGAGGAAAGTTTTGATTGATTGTTTGTTTGACGGGAATAGGCTCCGAAACTACTGAACCGATTTGAAAAATTCTTTCACTGTTGGGAAGCTACACTCTCCCCGCTGAACATAGGCTATATTTTATTTTCATATAGCCTTTGATCCTTACTAAAACTCCAATAAGGTGCAAAAATTACCTGAAATATTCTTTACATCGCGTACGCTGCGAAAACTATTGAAGATAGAGTAAAATAATGTAAAACGATTTTGTAGATGAGATCATTGTTTACGAAAAATGTCGTAACAGCATACGTCTAACTATTATAATAATGCCACAATAAGTGTTGATTTATTAAAAAAAAAATATTTGAAATGCGGCAGAGATATAGGCGTCACTAACACGTGAAAAACCAAGAGATTGTTATCATAGAAAAAAATGAATTTATCAAAATAAAACAGCGTGATTGATGGATGAAAAATTTTAGAAAAAAATGACCGAATAAAAATGAATAAATTTACCTAGATTAATCAGTTCAACACGAATATTGTTTAAGATTTTATATTTACCTAACATTTTCCGTATTCTCAAACTTTATTCTACCTTATATTTGTTTTATTTTAATTTAATCCGGACTAGTTTCGCTGTTACACTCCCAAAAACTTATGCAACTAGTCAGTAGATAACAGGGAAAGAAAAAGAATAAATCATTTTCAATTTTTATGAAAAAAGAGAAAAAAAACAAGTAAAATAGACTTTATTCAAAAGATTTTAATAATTATGTAGGTAGTGAACTGTTTTGAAGAACGCTGTCAAATGTTTTGCACGACTCTACGCAGAACAAAATCTAACGAAATCTATATTTTCGTCGTGAGATGGCAACATGAGAAAATACGTATCTATCTTAATTATTATGATGGTAAATTATACCACCAAACTTGAGTAATATAAAACGGTTATCACTTTTCTTTAATAAATAAATAAAAAATAAATAATGTAAATTCATTGTTTGGTAATACTTACTTTTATTATTATTTAATTGCGAGATAAATCTTGTTAGCGTCGGAAAATTCAGTCGACAATAAAAATAGGATTTTTTTATTCGAATTCGCTTACTTGGCAAACATATTTCAAGACGGAAAAAATATAAGAGATGTCAAGTTGGAAATTGTCACGTCAGTCATGAGACACAATACGAAGGAATCATAAAGCCAAAATATCGCTTTTCGAGCTTATATTTTTGTGGAATTAGATGTTGTTTTGAATCCAAAATCAAATTCGAGAGTCAAAATGTATTTCCAAAGATGTTCGCGTCGAAAAAAGTCATATAGAAAAGTTTGTAAAATGAAGAATCTTTTTTATGTTTAAACAAACGTACCTATCTGTTTCCTGTTAGAGATAGCGATTTTGAAACCACGTTAATGTTGCATTTACACGCTTGTCACGGCTTGGCAAACCACCACAAACACCAACGTGTAAACGGGGTGTTTGCCTTGGCTTGTGTGAGCTTGCCAACGCTTGTCCCGATCTGTGCCCTTATTCTCGTAGCGGTCTTAATACGCTCTTATCTTGATTGACAATCATAAAATGGCGGATTGGTATTCACAAAACAAGATATCATAAAAATTCGTTATGTTTGAAAATATCAGTATGAAAATGATTCAGATCAAGATATGATTCAGATCAAGATAGGATTAAGATTAGATTCCGATAGTTTTGTGAATACGACTGCTTGCGATCGTGTCTTAATCTTATCGTTAAGTGATTTTTAAAAGCGATTGATTACGAGAATAGCCCTACTGGGCAAGTGTCGGTTTTTCGACACCGATCAAAGGAAATTGCGGCAAATGTATTAAAATACCGACGCGCACGCCAACGTGTAAATGGCGTCCAAGCGTTTGTGAAGGCTTGGAGTTTGTGGTGGCTTGCCAAGCCATGGCAAGCATGTAAATGTAGCAAGATTAATTATTTTTAACAAAACTTATAAACTAAACCCAAGGGAACTGCTGAAGGAAACAAAAGTTATAATAACTCGTCTTTAATAAAAATAGAAAATCCCCCCCCCCCCTCAAAAAGTGGGGTTACAGAGAAGAACACCGTGCAAGAATACGCTCACATGTTCTCGTGCCCTCTGATTGGTGAAACATGCACACACGAGGACACCGTGTTGGCGAGGGATAGCGGCATTCGGGTGGCCAGTTACTGGGGGTTTCAGATTTGATGTACCGGAAACGGAAAGTAAGTAAGTAATAAAAATAAGGGCTTTATTTTATAGAATTGTTAATCAAAAACACCAATAGATACCTGAAAAACACAATCATACAATCTTTAGACATCCGATAACAGGTATCTCCCGCAAAGTTATTTTGAATATAGGTTTATTTTAAATGAATGTGTGTTCACTCAAAGTTTTTTTAAATGAATGTGTGTTCACTCAAAGTTTTTTTAAATGAATGTGTGTTCACTAAAAAAACACAAATACACTCTAACTCTTTCACAGTAAGCTACTTAAAGCTTGTGTCGTGAAAGAGGAAGATGGTCTGCACCTGGGATCAAATCCACGACCTCCCCACGAAAGCCGGCGTCGTAACCGCTAGTCTACCAACCACTATAGGTATAGTTATAAAGTTGCAGATAATTTTTGCTTTGAGGTTCGATTGTTGTATATTATTACTGCTCAGATCTTCCATAGCCCGATATTTTCGCTGAGACTTTCTAACCCCACGCAAAATATATTTTTTAATATCAAATCAAATATTTTTAATTAATTCGTTGCGAGCTCTTGTTGCCTTCCTATGCCCCTTATTGGGGTGGAAATGGAGATTTGATTGATATCAATTAATAAAAGTGTTCACAACGGGAAATAATATATTAGAGGTTCCTAGATGCAACTGTTAGTAAGGGAACTAATTTCAAGTTGTCCGCAGCCCCTAACGTGATAAAGGAGAATTAGGACCTTTAAAGGAATGATAAAACTGGTTTACAGGACAATCAAATATTTATTGACTTTTGATTTTCTATGCATGTGTTTCGACAGGCTTAGCTGCTAGTTGAAAAAATAAAACAACGCTCAGTTGTTACATTTTTTTTAATGGAAATGATGAAGTGAAAAACATTTTCGACCCAAGCATTCAGTTTATTTTAAACGTTATTTTAACAAGGGTATTAATGCGCTTAAATCACACATCAACACGAGCTTTTCCTTGAAAAAAAAAAGTCCCGTGTTATTTAAGAAAACATCCCCTTTTTCAAGGTTGGTACGTTTGTATTATCATAAAAGATTTAGGGTTGTTAAGTTTCTGGCACTGTTCCAAACATAAAAAAACAGCAAGTAATAGCTACCGAATGAAATTGAGTAAGAGAGTCAGAATATTTTGCTTACACTAAATAAATAAAAAAAAGATAATGAAAGTAACAAGTTTATCTCATTGCGGACTTGTACAAAAATAATATTAATAATTCTAAAATGAAGACAAAACGTTTTCGAAATAACATGTTTATTAAAAGGATTCTCCTCGAATTTCTTCTGAATTCTTAATGCGAAATAAAGTGTCATAAATAATCTTCATTATTTTCTATTATTTAATGAATGGTCCATAAATTGATTCTGTGCGTATAAAAGAAGCGTGTTAGGTGCGGGGATATCTCGGGAGATAAAATCTGTGAGTCGAATACTAATTTCAAAGGAACAAGAGACAAAAATAATAATTGTGATTAAGAGTGAAAGGACGAGGAAAAAAAGTTTGGTAAGAGATAAGAGATTGAAAATATGTATAATGCTTTAGGTACTAATAGCGTTCCCTTTTATTGTTCTTATCATAAATATTCTACACAGGAAAATCTCGTTGACAGGACTGTATAATATTTTTTTTATATTCCTAAGGTACGAGATGTGATCAAAAAGTTTCCGAATTTTTTATATTAAATTATGACAGAGGTGATGGAATATTTTCGAAAGGCATATGGAGCCATTGTCTAATAAATAAAATATATGAGTAAATGGATTAATAGCCGTCTGTTTTTTGATACCGCAGTGTCTGGACAAGGCGTTTTTGGAACATATCTTCTTAGAAATTCACAGGACTTCAAAAAAGGATGTGGCATTCCACTCCTTGACCTTGTTCAATGGTTTGATGGAGACAGGAAAGTTAGGAGCTAACTGCACTCCCGAGGATGATTTCAACGTATAAACATTGTGATCAATCTCATATTAAATTCGCCGAACTATTCAACGGCCATAGGAAGCTTTGTCATTGGCGTAATTGAAACAAAGGAAAGACGAAATTTGCAGTGCTGGAATGTTAGGAATATAGCCATAGTCAATTTGAATTTTGCGAAAAGATTTATCGCAAATGTGGAGTTAGATAAAAATGAACTGTCGACTGGAACATATAAAAAAAATATTTAGGTATCCAAATGTTTTATAAAATTCCCTTTTTTTTTAAATGAATAATTATGATTAAGATTTCTGTCGAGATGCAAAAGTGGCTTTTTACACCGCGCACGAGAGAATACACAATGTATCTGACTATAATTTTTATTTTCATACTATATTTTTTTTTCACAATTGTCTTTTGACAACTTTTTATAATTTTTGTAATTTTGTTTTGGTCTTTCATGTGAATTAATATTTATATTCGTGTGCATATGTATGTATATATTTTAATAATTTTTTTTACTGTTTCTGACACTCCCAAGTGCCTGAATGGGCCTATGGGTGGAGAAGTAAAAAAATAAATAAATTAATTAATTAAACTAGACAAATATACTTTTATAAAAATATAAAAAGTGGACAGTTGATTTTCTTCCTGATCTACATTTGAAAAAAATCGTTTCGCAAAATTCAAATCGACTACCACCACTGGATGCTAAAGAGCAAGTGAAGGGTAGAAGTCCCGCACTCCTTATATATACCTCCATGACAGTATTCCCATCATCACAAAAAAAAAACACCAGTCTAAATCTCATAATTTCTTTCATTGGTTTGTCTGGCTTTTAGCAATATGACTTGCAAACATCTACAAATTAATATCTTAACAATATGTCGGAGTATGGACAAATTTGTTTTCGTCAGCATACGAGAATCTTCTTCTTTTCATATCTCGTGTTTGTGTATTTTCCACCTCGCGTAACCCCTTACTCTGACATTTTACCATATTTTTCTATTAATTAAACTCAAGAACAGCTGGACGGATTTGGCTGATGTTGGTTTCTTAATATTTGTATAAGTTCAGGGTATTTTTAAACGGTGATAGAATGTGGAAAAATTGCGAGGAAAAAAGAAAAATAACAGTTTTTGTTTTCCTATATAATTTGTTCCTACCTGTAAGACTTCCTTCTCGTATATTTTTACGTTGTGAGTGACTGGAAATAAATTAGATAGTTACTGTGGTGATACAAAGTTTTTCGAGTCAGCTAGTTTTGTATAAAAGTGGAAATTCGTTTTATCAAGAACTTGACTGCTAACTTTGAGACTCTGTTATACGTATAGTGCATTACGTGTGCTTGAATATATTTGTCTGAATGTTGAAAAAATATATTTTGGCATGTCGTTGAGATGTCTCGATCGATAGCCTATTCGTTGATGCTACACGGTAGCATTTTTTATGATACAAAGTCAATAAAACGTGACGCCACTGAAAGTTTAATGCGTCCGCACGTACGGGTAAACATAATAATATACATGAATGGTACTACTTGCTTTGTACGTGTTACAAAAATATGTCAGGTTAAAAAGTTCATCTCTATCTGCAAAAAAAACACTTGTTTGAAATAGCTCGACGAAATCGACAAAAACTGGCAGTTTTTTTTTTTAGTTGGTGCGATTGACAGAATGCGGATGTAAAATATATGGTTTGAAACAGATGCATCGGTCGGAATCACATTGGTTAAAAAGTAATTAATTTATCATTCGAATTCAATACTCATAGTTAAGACCGCAGAACAACTTCTGTCGGGAAATCTAAGCAACTCTTGTAAAAGTAAAATGTTAGCACGCATTAAAAATACGAGTTTTTGGTAGCGTGACCCATAGCCTGGGATATTCTGAATAAAAAAATGCCTACATAGGTGACTGACGCTTATGCATATTACCTATATTATCATAGTTTTTTTGTGTATAATAATGGAGTGAGCTTTTTAAGCATTTTTCAAGAATACTATGCGCATGCGAAAAACAAACACGTACCTACTTACTTCAATGTTCCAAACACAGGTGTCTGTTTTTGAATATATAGGTGAGTTTGTGCTCGTAACTGTACACCAAGTATTTCAACAAGGTTGTTTATTCGATATCTCACAATAGGTATATCATATGATTTATATGAGTAATAAAATTAGTTGAGAGTTAACAACAAATTTGATGTATCTTTTAATGCGACAAATTAGAGTAGGGCAAAGAAGGGCATTATAAGGTTGCTTACATGACATTAGTTTCGATTTTATTATGTTTTTATTTAATACTTTTGGTTATCTTTCACGCTTTAATGGCAGACATCGAGACATTTAAGGGTGGTTATGTCTCCTCTGTAAGACATTATCATGGTGTACTGTTAAACTTTTGCTGACACGGCGAATGATAGAGACAATAATATATAGAGAAATAAAGGACAAACACTCAGCCCTCATAGACTACGTTTAACAGCTATTTTGTCCCCTTGCGGCTGATGAATAATAGTCATTTTTACTTTAATGTTTATAATCCCGTTATATATCATTGAGTTATATCTACTAGCTACTAGAAGAGGCAGGACTAAAATTAAAGAGTTTGAGTGAATGCGTCAAAAAATCACCACAGATGCCTTTAAGTTCGAATATAACCCGATATTTTTTGACTATTTAGCTTACGTTAAATTCGGGGCTTAGTGCGAGTACAGATTGTAGCACGTCTAGGTACTTACTTACTTTCCGAGTCCGGATCGTCAGACCAAGAATCTTTTTCTTGGTCTCTCCGGTGGTGGAAGGATTGGACGACATGGTGTCGTTTGCAGGGACGCCCGATCGATCTATTACGATAGTTCAATCTACGTCTTGGTATCTATGTTTCAGCAAGTTAACATCTCTTGCGCAATTAAGTTTGTTTCATTGCGCCTGGGCTTAATATTGAAATGAAAGAAACGTGTTAACTGATTAAACACCTTACCGTGTTAACTGATTAAATGTTGTATTCTCGAATTTTTTTTTAATCTTTATGAAAATTCCAGAGTCACGTAATAAGGTCATTGCGGTATTAATTGGTTATTATAATTAATACCTGTGCTAGACAAATACCCTTATTTCGCTAAAATATTAATCCGTGGCAGAACAATATTATTTATTCACTGTCTTTTACCATCTTATTATTTTAGGGTTGATTATAAGCGAAAAGGATTTATAATATGACAATTTGGTTTAAAATGTTAGACCTCCCTTATAAAAATATATAGATGCTTTTGTATGTATACACGACTCAACGTCGTTAATAAAACGATATTAAAAAAAAAAACAATTAGTCATAGAAGGCATGTAATTATTGTATTACGAACGGGCCTTTTTTTTATGCTACAAAAAAATTAAAGCCACATCCGCCACGAGCGCTTTTTATTTATTACCTCAGCGGTATCGATAAAAGTCTATTGTGATAATCACCTTTTATTTTCTAGCAAAACGTTAACGTTAAAACTCTACGTAAATCGTAAAAAATTACGATAGATAAAACCGTCATAATAATAAAATGGCAGATTTTTACATTACATAATATGTTTCCCAATATGATTTATATTGTTAACGGAAATATTGAGTGTAATATATTTTATACCTACGGAGAACTTAACCAAAATGTGATTTTTCGCAATTAAAATTTAACAAATTTGAAACAAGATTATTCAATAAAATATTAACTTGACTTTATCAAATTTAAAAACTTTTCAAAGGGATCACTTTATTCACTTTGAACGGAAGTATGTGAATTTTGACCCCCTCTATGAGCTAAAGGACATTTTTTGGTGTACCTACCTATTCGGGGTTCGGTTCGATTACACTTTCTCAACATTGATTTCATCTGGCAGATTAAATTAAGTAGGTAGTAATTTTTTAAGGCAATCATTAAGTGAAACGACTGATACCACTCTGACCAATAATGCACAGGGAGTTTCAGGAATGAAAAATCTAACAGCCAGTTTCAAAATAAGCGACTACAGAACTCTTTCGCTTCAAGGAACTTTTAAAATTTAAATTCTTCTTTAAGTTGACGTGTTTCATTAAAAAAAATACCGCTTACTTTAGCTAAAGTTTGCAATCTCAAAAAATATTTCAAAGATGGTAACAGTTGTAAGTGTTACCATAGAAATCAATGCAAAACATCGGTTGTTTACTAATATTTTCGCGGAATTTCTTGTCAATTTCATTTCTCAATAGAGCATCAATGTGCCGTTATTGTTTTTAATTTATTATAACGGTTCATGAAATAGTAAACGAAATCTGTAAACAATAATATTCTTCCCGTTTTGCCATGTTTTCAACCCTATTGTAGTCATTTTTGTCCACAATGTCACCGAACAAATGTTCATAATTTGTGACAGAGTAAGCGCCACAAAATTTTCTATGAACTCCGCTAGTAAAATATTGAATTAGGTAAAGTCGACTTTAAGTGACAATAACGGGACATTAACATAAAGTCGACATTGTGTGACATTTTGTTGTTAATAAAACGCGTTATTTTTAAAGAAAACTTAAAGTCTCCTTTTATTTGTTATGAAATCGGCTGAGGAGCATAGTCGGAAAGCCCCTTAGATAGAATAAGATACGTGAAGATAAGCGAAATATGCAAGCTAGAAAACATGGCGAGATATCATTGATCTAATGTTTCATATAAACCCAAAATATACCTTCAGAAGTTTCACTTCAAATATGTCGTGACGCATCAAATCTCGACAATAGCGTGCACAATCAACACAAAACAAGATTTCATGTCGCGACACAAAAGTAAGTCTATGAATTAAGTAGAAATCCAATTTTATAACTGTGTTGTAACAGCACGACGTGAAAAAATCGATGTCAATCTTGTGTGAATAAAAGTCTTGAAGCGGCGATGATTGAAATATATGGGGACTAATTCACTTTTGGCGTGCATAAAGTTATCAAGCACCTAACATATTTCTTACGAGCCAACTTTCTACGAGGTGTAACTTGATTACATAGTAAGCTACAGTAAGAGTGCACATTTTCATGTTTTAAATTTCAATTTTAAAGAGAGTTGGGATAGTTTTTTTTTTTGACAATTCTTCGAATGCTTTAGTTGCTCTTTCTCGAGCGGAAACTCCTAGAATTTTTGTAATACGTTTTCACATAAACCACGCGCTGTTCTTTCATAGAGTGTATCATTTTTAATAATCGGAAGAATCATTGGTGACAAACTGTCACCAAATGTAAGTGTTGTTACTTATAGGAAAAAATTTTGATAAATTAAAAAGTCCACTCCTTCTGAAACACCCATTTCTAAACAGCGGTGATATCCACGAAATTGTTTAAGTTACTATTAAAGTCAAAAAGATTATAAAGATGCGTTATAAGTTCCTTATAAACAGGGACCTATGTACATCCAATCCAAACTCCCTTAAGGCCCCACTAAGGGGCATAGGGAGGCAACAAGAGCTCTCCATTGCGCTAGATCTTGCGCAACGTTTATGACCTCCTTCCACACCATGTCCAGATTCCTCAGCTCTGCTTCGAAGGAACGGAACACAGTATGAGAGGGTCTTCCTCGTCTTCGGGACCCTATGTACATAGAGTGAAGCTTAAGATGCGTCACATTGGCGGCTTGAAGAAACACAATGTCCATTAATTAACAAATGTCTTACAGGTGGAACTAATTTTGTGTTAAACCAGTTGGTGTGATCAAATACAATCATCACCAAATACAAAGAACACCTTAAAATTTTTTCAAATCTGTCAAGAATATTTAGAAGTTGAAAAAGATTAATTGTGGGCGAAGACCATTTATAAAGATAATGAATGCTTTAACATGGCCGGTAGTTGAACTCTAAACTCGCAGGTTAGAAGGCGGGCGTCTAGACTCCAAGGAACGTTATTGTAGTGTGTGAAAATAAAGTCAAGAAACTTGAGAACATTTTTAACGAAATATTTGATATAATTAAAAAAAGTTAATTTAAACAAACGATGACAAAAAGAGGAGTTCGTACTTAAAATGTCTTTTGATAAAAAGAAGCGCCAACCTACTTGCTTTGATATTATTTTTAATATAATGAAATAAGGACGCATTTAGAGCTAAGTCCAAAGGGTCTTTTTGTTAATTTAATTGTTTTTTTTTTTCATCTCCACAAAGAAGAAGAGAGTGAAGGCGAGTAGACATAAAGAGAAGAAAATATGCCGAGGCTGTTAGGGTTCAGCAATGAACACAATATTATTCATTTTGGTTGCTTATTCCAGCGGTCTGCATCCAGTGGGCTTTGAGCCATTACATTGCGCGAAATATATCGGAAAATGTATGTTCTCACATTCTCGTACAAAGCAATCCATATATGAAACAGAATCACATGAAAAATATTTGCGTCGTTTTGATAGTTGGTATGCAATCAAAATCTATAAAAAATGTGTTCTTTCAATAATATATGAAGTAGTTGGCAGCCAAATTTAGTAGTGGGGTTCGTAGGTTCGATCCCGGGTGCCACCATTTCCCTCTTTCACAACACAAAATTCCTTTTTTTTTGTGTTCTCAAAAGATTTCATATTGGATTAGTCAAATTCCTTTTTTAGTAACAAAAATATATAGCTTAGAGTAAAATTATTAGGTATCTCTCAAAAGTAGAATCCGAAGAACAGAAATTTGAAAATCATAAATAATTTAAGATAAGGGTTCTGGAATGAAAATGAGTGTTAGTCATGAAGGCTGAAAAATTGCTAGTTATCTAATATCAAAGAGCTTCATGGTGACCACCTAATCGGTTAACTAATAGCAGGTAGTTGACTTATTGTTATCATGTTTTGCCTGGGCCTGCAGCCTCTTTGGAGGACGGCGTCACTGCGTCCCATTATGGAACTATTATGACTGGCCTTACATTTAGTTAGAAGTTCGTCGCTCAGTCCAGCCTCCTGGACGAATCGAAAAATCACATTAGGAATTTGGGAGTCAACATACAAAGAGTATAGTATTTCCTCTGGGCACATTAGGATTTAGCTGTCAACTTAGTTCAAGAGTCAACAGTTTATATTTTCGTTTTTTTTTGGAAATGGTTTGGTGTAAATTAAGGGTGAACAAAAAAATAATAACAGTATACTTGAATTTGTCACATATAAATACCAGTAGTTTGGCGTTTTTTTTTTATTATTACGAACATAAAATGATATTCTAACTCCATAAATTTGGAGAATGTCTTGGGTGTAAAAAGGTTGCGAGCCTCTGGGTTTTACAACACAAACAGTCCAAAAATATCTGCTTCAGGAGCACACAAAGGATATCGCCCTGTTGCAAGATAGTATTGTTTCAATGGTGATGTTATTCTTAGATCAAAATTGAAGAGTTCACAGACGACATATAGACCTTTTGTCAAATGTTGTATTATGTCGAAAATCAAGATTATGATATACTATTAAACTAGCTTTCCCGACAACGTTGTCCTGTAATCCTTACCATGAATATTGATTTCAAACTTAATTTGTATAAAAAAACACACGTTTAAAATATAGGTGAACAGTAAAAAAAAATTGTAAGCTCGAAAAAAAATTAAATAAAAAATCTGCGTAGGTACCATTTTTTTTAAAATAATAATGGTTTTTAAGGTAAGCAATAATTTTATCGTTATAGAATTTCTCATAGATGGCGTTGGCGTCGCAAGAAATGCGTTCTATACTAACTTTAATATAAATTTTAAATTATTTCTTATGCATTTTTTTTTCAACGTTTTAAAAGTTTTTATGTTATCCGGAGCGGAGAAAAATCTAATAAATTTAGGAAACATCGGAAGAATCTATTCAGCCGATCTCAAGTGTTCGCACTAACCCGACTTTCTTTAATGTATTGCTGTTTTTAAAATTCAACAAAATGAACTTTTGGTCTTATATTATTCTACTACGTATTTTTATTATCTATATAAGCATTCATAATAAAATTAAATATGAATCATCTTTTCGACCGTAACTATGAGCTTGGTGGAACATAACGGTGAGTTATTTTCACAAGTTTTTATTACCCTATCCGGTTTTCGAATTCAGAATGTGTTCTTTTTCAGGTGTAGTTACCATCATCTAGCCTAAAGAAGAGGACAGTCCATCTTCAAAGGGTAATAAAAATTTGTGGACGAAAAGAATTACTTTGTGTCATTGAAAAAATGTTCCTTTACTTAAATACCTATGGTATGTAAATATAAAAATATTTATTTCTTAATGATTTGCCGGTTTGATAGTTGAAAAACATTGTCAATGTTTGATAAAATTTATGGGATAGATACTTACCTACATAGATTTTTACTACGAAAAATGAAATATAAAAGGAAAGGAATTGCAAAACTTCATCGTTGGTGGCAGTTGAGAATGACAGTAGTAGGTATAGAGATTATCTAGGTCCTAGGTGATTACCTACGTGAAATGTTCAATTATCGAAGATATCTTTTCTTCCGATTAAATTTTTTGGTTCTTGTGAAGCCTTTCTTTAGAATAAATCAATACTAGTGGTCGACCAGTGCTCAAATTTCGACCACGAATAATTTAAATTAATATAAGTTAGAACATTATTGAGTGTCTATTGTCAAAGACTGAGCAAGCGCTATTTCGCAATTTTCTTTCATAAAACAATGACATGCGGATTCGTCAAATTTGAAATATTGATAGGTACCTACTTAAACATTTTTTCTATTTTTATTAAAGACTAACAATATAAATCTATTCTCAATTATTTGACCACGGATAAACAAAAGAATACATGCGTCTGTGTCAGTGTCAAATACATTGGCGTGTGTTTGGGTATCAAATACATAACATTTTTTTATCGATTTTATGTATGTTTTATGAATAATTTTTAAAAAACATTAGCATTCGCCACTCCTCTTTCTCTATATAAACTATAAGCGTGCAAAATTTTATACCCCTCTGTTTGCGCAATTTTCGTAAAAACGGTCAGAAAGTTTTGGCTTCACGTAACTAATACATAGTTTCATAAAGTAAAAAAAAGCATTATGTTTAGAATATTATTAGGTATTTAAAGAATAAAATGTGGGGTAGGTACCTATCCACTAACCGTGCAACCAACGCGGTAGAAAGCGCTGCGTTAAACGATGTTGAGAATATAATTTGTTCTCATTTGAATTTTGAAACGTTCCAAATAGAACATCACTTTTTTCCGTGTGTATTATTTTTTCATAGAAGCTACTAGAATATCGTCTCAGCAAGGTGTGAACCATTTTACGTCATGTAAAAATTCATTATTTGTAAAACATTATCAAATCTACAGAATACAGTCCTAAAATCGAAATATTTGTTTTTAAATACCAGCAACCAGTTTACCCAACACATTATTATGATAATATTAAGCAGGAATTTGGTATGGACGTTAAGTGTTGTGACAAAGATAAAAGTCAATCGGTCGATATAGTTTTGGCATATGGAAAGAAAGGATGCAGAAATAATGATTCAGATAATTTATAAAGCTGAAAGGAAAAGTGTAAGATGGCGGGGCCGACCGAGAATGACGTGGATCGAACACATTGATTACGTCCTCAAGGAAGGTCAGATCAGCAGCCCTATTCACGGAAAAGTTTGAATCGAACTTCGAACTAAACTTAGACTTAAACTTTTCTAAATATTTAGTCATATAAGTAGTCTGTGATCTAGTGTTTACTACCTGTCAGATTTACTCCGACTTTTCCAACTTATTGAGCTGTCAAAAATTCTGTCTGTTAGATATGTACATTTCGCCCATCTAAATTTCTTTTTCAGCCTTTATAATTATTGAATGTAAATGAATAAAAAACACTTTGTTTATCTAAGACAGAATTTTTGACAGCTCAATAAGTTGGAAAAGTCGGAGTAAATCTGACAGATCACAGACTACTTATATGACTAGATATTTAGAAAAGTTTTCAGAAAAGTTTAAGTCTAAGTTTAGTTCGAAGTTCGATTCAAACTTTTCCGTGAATAGGGCTGCTGGATTAATAGAAATAGGAGAGGTTGTTTGGGAAATGGTATGTACGTCGAAGAAGCCAAAAAAGTGTGCTTGGGTAAAAAGGAGCTTGGTAGAAATTTGCGATTATTCTGATAATAAACTAAGTTGTCTAGAATGCTTTTTTAAACAATATTCCGTCTTAGATGGAGATAATAATTCCTATCGAAAGATTAACAAAATATTTAGGTACCTACAACTGTATTAGATTTTTTCAGAACTCTTTCATTTGTATTTGATTGAAGAGAAAAATGCCCTGATGGTAATATTTTTATGAGTCGTAAACTCATCTCCGATATTGACGAGATCTCATGATAAAATAAACAACCTACCAATCAACTTTCATCCCATTAAATGTACCGTAAAAACTTAATCAGAATGGAAATTGGAATTCGAGAGCCCGAAATAATATAATATTGTGTTTTTATAATTCGAGTGTGTGCGATATTGGACATTTTATTTGGTGAAGCACATACTATTAGCACTTCATTTAATTAAAATATCTTGTTTTCTCTATTTATTAACATTTGAAACACGTTTATTAACACTTATATACGGGAACTTAACGAAAAATGGATACAAATATACATTCAATATGTTGCTGTAGCAGTGAACCATAGCAACATTTTTATTCATCATATATGTGAAGCGCCATCTTCAGGAAAGGAAAAGAGCAATCTAGCGAAATACGCCGGAGACAACTACTACTTATCAACAAGGAAGATTCACCACCTTTTAGCAAGATAACCGAGCTTAGATTATTTCGCACCAGAGGGAACATACTTCACCTTTTTGTACAAATTATTTTGCAAGAATAAAAGACCTATATATAGATATTTTCTCTGCTGAAATTTCACTCTTTCCCTTCAGAACCAACAGTGCACAATATTGTAATTAGTTTTAAGTAAAAATATTATTTTCTGTGATAATTTTGTTTAAATCTCTTAATATAGTGTTTGTGTTATTTTAAAAGTTAAAATTTGGTTTCATTTCTGTAGTGAGTTGAATTCCTCTTAACTGTTCAGATTTACTCATAAAGAAAGTGAAAGCTGGTGAGTACTAAAGACATTCTCAACCCTCTACTGAACTCATAAGAGAGTTTTCTTATTAAGATCACATCTTCCTTGCTACCATTCTGCCTTGAGAAAAATTACTTACATCTAATTCACATCTCAAAGATATGGATCAGATCAAGCCAATCTGACGCCATATTACAAACATTTTTATTTATTTTATTTCAAAGAAACATACTACAGCCTTAAATCTTTTTCACAACATATACTTAAATGTATTACAATTTTTTCATTTAGAATGCCATTAAATTCAAATTTAAATACGAGTACCTACTATATTCTAATGTTTATTGTACCATAAGGGGTTGCGACTTTCATCATTGATGGCGGGTTTAGTTGTGATCAGTAGCCCTAGTATAAGTAAATCGTTTCGATATTCGATCATCGAAAGAGTTTCGAAAAATTATCATACTAAAATTATCGAATGATTCGATCGTTTGATTTTAGACCACTAATTGTACGCTAATAAGCGCTTTTTTGCGTGCAATGATCTTTAGATAAAACTCGTACTAGCCCCACAGTTTTAAGTATACACGTATAACACTCAAAAAGGTACTTTGATTCAAAGATTATTTCCCCAACTGCATTGCTGAGGATTTGAAACTCGACCTGCCGCAAGCCGTGCATTGACACTATCAGTCAGCTAAGAACGGTCCCAAGTGATCGGAGAGAATTCAGGTTGTTAAGTAGACCCTGTAGACGACTGAAAAATCTATCGATTTTTACAGATAAATTAGCCATCAATGATGAAGATCGTAAGCCCTAATCGAACAATAATAATTAACATTAAAATAGAACTCATTTAAAAATGTATGTAATGTTTGTAACATTATATTGAACATTATTATATATTATTTGAATCGTGTTCACAATATGTAGTCAAAATTGATGACATACGCATAAACGTTAAAAAATATGGATAATTTTTAATTTAAAACATTCTGAAATTAAATTATAACCTTCAGCAAAACATGTAGAAACGGATAAGACAAAAGGTATAGGATAGCCCTGTGTAAAATGGATCTTAAACGTAGGTACCTACTATTTTTATTTAAGTTTGAACATTTTGTGTGTGGCAACATTTTTTGGTCGATGATCTATCATATTCAGCTTGAAACCTTATTGCTGTAACGAACCTAAAGAATAGTAATCAATTAATAGTAATAGTAATAGGATTACATTCATTATGTTACAGACGCCTGTTATTGAAGCATTGGGGGGTGCATGTGTTTTTTAATATGTTTATCTTTGTATGTGTTTTCAATGCTCTGTTGGTGTCTTTTATCATAAATAAATAGTTGTTTAAAACAAGCTAGAGATGTTTATATCTGGCTGATTAATTAATTAATACTTATGTTCATAAAAAAAAAAACACTGTAAACCTCAGTATTTCAAGAGAAATGTTATTTTTTACAAATTGTTATGAATAATAAAAAGATTCCAAAATTTCCCGAGCCACCATGTTACGAATAAATTGGTTATAGCATAATATTCTTATAAAATTTTGTAACAGGCCCGTTTCATTTATTATTTCACATAATTCGAACACATTTTTTCTCAAGAACATAACAACCAATTATTTTTGTTAGGAATCCTTCCATTAAAATGAATGGAGATAATTTAAATAAATAATATACCCACCAAACAAACTTCATGATATTATTATGCTACCTTGGAGAGGAAACATCAACTGATTAAGTAGGTACATAGGAACCCAACGTTGCACGTGGAAAATACATTATGACCAACGAACATGTGAAACTGATTACTTTACAATATGGAATTAGTCAATATCAATTTGTGCTTTTCTCTATTTCTAGTGAGAATGACAACAAAAATATACAAAACAGCAAATTTTTACGCAATTAAAGACAGCTCGTTGCACTTTCGTCCAATAAAAACGCCTGTGTGTCAGATATCAATCTTAAATTGCGCAATAAAGTTTCAAATATTTATATATTTTTTCGTAATTCTATTTAGAAATAGAGTAAAGAAATGAATTAACGATTTTTTTCAAATTTTCAATGCCGGCTATAAAAATACTACATAGTATTTCAAAAGCTAATGAACCTTGATACAAGTTTAGCTATTAGAAATATTATTATTATTATTATTATGTTTATGGCATCCCATCCCTAGAGGGACGATTTGTGCCAGTTTCAAATATTTGATGATTTGCAAAACAAAAATATTATGCTCTAATTTATTATTTTTCTTTTATTTTATATAAAGACTTACTATTTTTACATTCACACACGGCCTTACATACTTACAATCACGCCCTTACATACATACATTCTCGCATTTATATAAAAATATATACATACACGCACACACACATACTGTTTATATAATTATATAATTCTGTTTTACTGATTTTAAAATTTTTTTGTAGACAGAAAGCTTTTCAGAGTGTAACAGACAAGACATATTAATGGGGAACTGAATTTCATCGATTTCGTAATAAAGTTCATATGAATCTCTTATTGGGCAACCGAGGAAGACGTGGTCTAATGTCTCCATATCGAGTTCGCACTCACAGAGTGGAGACGGGGCTAAATTTATTTTAAATAGATGACTATCCAGTCTGTGGTGATTAAATCTCATTCGAGTCAGTGTGACTATTTCTGATCTGGAGAATTTGAATTCATGGTACCATGGCTTTCTGGAGATAGACTCCTTAATGACCCGATAAATCGACCCCTTAGCTCTACCTACCTCATCCCAATGATCGGTCCAGGCCGACATTGCTCCGAGAAAGGCAGAACGTTTTATATCACTCAGGGGGAGTTCAAAGTTTCGAGGGACCAATCCATTGCTGGTGGCCTCTTTTGCCATTGCGTCTACGTCCTCATTGGGTGTTATACCACAATGAGCCGGGATCCAAGCGATGACAATATCTCTCCCTTTTACTTTATGACTATATAGGTTTCTCCTAATGTCTAAGATAATACAGTTATCAGTACCTGAGCCGGACGCAAGTACATTTACTAGAGATAAGGAATCCGTGAAGATGATTGCTCTTTCCAATTCATGGTGATCGCACAGAGTGAGAGCCTGGTGCAGAGCAGCACACTCTGCCGTGAAAACGGAGGCTTCCGGAGGAAGTTTTAGCATTGATTTTATTTTGAGTTTGGGGATGAGAACCGCCGATCCAGAATGATCATTGGTAGAAAATTTGGAGCCATCGGTAAAAATTTGGATGTGATTTGGCCAAGAAGAGTCAGCTTTTGAAAAGAACGTCTGATTTATTCGATTGGAGGACATTTTAGGAGTTTTACTGATACCGATATTTTCAAAGACGGTTGGGGAGAATTGCAAGACTTCCAAAGGAAGGTCATAAACAGCGGATGGAAAGGGGTAACGTTTAACGCCAAACTGAGTCATGTAATTACTGTAACTGTTGCATAAATAAGGACTCGATTTATTTTTCCAGTAACCGTTAACGTGATATAGGTTACGTAGTATGGGTAAATTTTTCAGCAATGGATGATCAGTGAAAGTCCGTTTTTTAATAAAGAAGGAATCAGAAAGATATTGTCTTCTAATCTTTAGTGGCATATCAACACATTCCACCTGGAGAGAGTTGTTTGGAGTGGAGGGCATTGCGCCAACCAAGAGCCTTAAAGATTTTGTTTGTACAGCGTCCAGCTTGTTCACCAAGGCTTTGGATATTGGAGTCAATAAAAAGCTACCGTAATCTAAGTGGCTGCGAATTAATGCATTGTATATGTTCTTCATAGAGGAAGGGTGGGAGCCCCAAGAGGTGCCAGAGATCGCTCTAAGTATATTTAAACCTCTTTCGCATTTGGCCAGTGTATGAGTTACGTGAGGGCTCCAGGTCAATTTCCTGTCTAAAGACATACCCAAAAATTTAACCTCTTCGCACTGGGGGATTATATTTCCGTTAAGCTCTACAGAAATAGATGGATTCACGTGCTTTCTGGAGAATGATACAACTCTCGACTTTTGAGGGGATAGGAATAAGTTATTCCGTTCCATCCATGAATTGACAATATTTAAGGCTCCTGTCAAAGCTCTTTCAGCACATACATTATTTTTATTAGTAGTATATATTGCAATATCATCCGCGTATTGAATCAATTGACAGTCATCAGGTATCTTGGGGAGGTCTGAACAATAGACGTTAAACAAGATAGGGCTTAAAACTGACCCCTGAGGAAGGCCCTTCCAGACCACCCTGTGGTCTCCAGGGACGTCTCCGCTCACTGAAATGCTTCTCTCCGTAAACATGCGAAAGATCAATGTGGCAATTTTGTGAGGGATACCGAGGCTTACAAGTTTATTGAAAAGAAGAGGGATAGAGACATTGTCGAAAGCAGATGTTATATCAAGGAATACAACCGACATCGGATTTTTCTTAGTAAAAGCAATCTGGATATCCGTGATCAATACACTCAAATTATCTACACAAGACAGTGACTTTCTAAAACCAAACTGTGTAGAAGGTAGTATAGAGTTGTGTTCTATATACCAAACCAGTCTGCTTTTCAAAATGTGTTCCAGAATTTTCATGGCGCATGCGGACAAGGCTATAGGCCGGTAGGAGGAAGCGAGTTTAGGATTTTTTCCAGGTTTTAAGATGGGAATAATTAACTGGTGTTTCCAAGAGTTGGGAATGTTTCCCGAAGATAGTATTTTGTTGAGAAGGTCGAGAAAGGATTCGATAAAGATGTCAGGAGCTTTCTGAAAGAAAGCGTACGGGATTTTGTCTTCACCAGGAGATGAGTGCCTTACCGATAGTAGGCAGAGCTTTAGTTCATACATATTTACTTCTTCTAACAATCTATTGTTATTTTGAGGAAGATTTCTGTTATTTATACAAGGGGGAATTAGTTGGTCCAAGTTAGGGGCAGTAGGAGGAGCTAGATTATTTAAAAACTCTGAAAGCCAGTCAGAAAGAGGAGCAGAAGCTCTGGAGGTCTGGAAGGAACCCTTGAAGCGTCTGATCATATTCCAAACATGTGAAGGGGGAGAATTTGGGGACAGAGAAGAGCAAAAGGTCTGCCAACTCTGTCGCTTTTTAGCTCGTAGTTTTTTTTTTACCTTGGCTTGTATGGCCTTTGCCTGTATAAAGGAGTCTGAATCAAATTTTTTCCTAAATTTTCGCATAGCTTGTTTTCTTTCAGTGATAAGATCAGAGCACTCCTGATCCCACCAAGGGGCATTTTTCGTGTTTTTGCTGGAATTATTTCTAGAGGGAATGCTGTTATTAGCCGCCTCGTAAATAATCTGTGTCAGGTCATCATAATGCTTTTGGACAGGAGACTTGGACGTATCTCCGATTTTAGACATTGATTCCTTTACGATTTCGGAAAATCTCGCCCAGTTTGCCCTTTTTGTACTGTACAATTGTCTGCTGTAAGAAAACTTTCTGGATGGAGCTACGGATAGAGTAACAAAAATTGGGTAGTGGTCGCTAGAAAATGGGTCGTCTAGGATACTCCAGCTTGATGAACAAGCCAAATTGCCAGTACAAATTGTTAAGTCCACTGCACTTGGATTCTGATTAGGGGGAGACAGTCTGGTTGGTGAACCGTCATTCAGGATGCATAGGTCATGCTTATCTACAAATGACAGTATTTGGTTACCCGCTCTGTCAGTTAGGGTATTTCCCCAGGCAACGGCATGGGCATTGTAGTCTCCGAGCAGGAAAAATGATGTTGGAAGTAAAGGGACAATCGAGTTGAAATAATTACTGTCAAATCCACCATTTGGGGGAATATATACAGAGACGTATCCAATACCGTCAATGCAGACAGCAATTATTTCTAAGAAGGGATTGCTTGGAATTGGAATGAGATCACAATGGAGAGATGATTTCACCAATATGGCTACTCCACCTCCCCTGCCCTCAACTCTGTCATTTCGAAAGACAGAGTAACCAGGAATATTATAGGTATAATGTGGTTTGATCCATGTTTCGTTTAAAGCTGAAAGGTGAATAGAGAATTGATTTAACATATGTATAATATCTGATTTGTTGGAGATTGCGCTTCTGCAGTTCCACTGAAGAATATTCAATTGATTATTATCTGACATATTGAATTATTAGTAGGTAATAAACGTTTAGTAGAATAAATAGTTTGAAATCGAAATAACAAATAGCATTCTCCAACGAAATGTTGAGAATATTGTCTGTTTATTCTTTTTCTATAATTGTTTTAATAAGAGGAAGTATTTTTGAAGTAAACATATCAGATTTGTTAAAAATAATATCAAGCAACAGCTCTAAGGCTGATTTCAAAGAATTTGTCTCATCGGTAGAAGATTTTGAAATGTAATTTTTGAGAGATGAGGAACTCTCATTTGAGATTTCGTTATCAGATGGTGATGAAGTGGATGACTCTGGAGTTATAAGAGCACATCCAGGAGTTAGATTCCCAGCCTGCCCGTTAGTGTAAAAAAGGTTATCTATGTAAGATTTATCATTATACAGAGGTGAAACTTTTTTGAGAGGAGCTGAGTTAGCTTTAGTCGAGATTGTAACTCGTCGACTAGAGTTTAGGGAATTATTAGGAACTTGGACTGAGGGGAGTTTCCCTTCTAAGGGCTTGACGATTTCACTATAGGGTTTGCTAGATTTCGGGAAGAGCTTAACAGCCTGGGCGAACGATAAGTTGTCCGCAGCCATAACTTTTTTTATGTCTCTTTGCCTTTTTAGTTCGGGACAACTAGAGTGCAGAGCACTATGATCTCCATGACAGTTAGGACACTTCACCTCTTTAGAGGTGCAATTATCCTTGTTATGTTCAGTGGAACTACAGATTGCGCATCTGGGTTTGGATCGACAATTTTTCCTTAAGTGCCCAAATCTAGCACAAAGGTGACAAATTATAGTTGGTTCAGAGTATAGTTCTACTGGTAAGGAGTTATAAAATAAGTAAATGTTTTTGGGCAAGATTTGCCCGCGGAAAGTCAGAATACAAGTAGTTGAAGGGACCCATGATATTTTATTAGTGTCTTTGTCAATTTTTTTCCTATTAAGTCGGCGGGCTTTTAAAACTTTAATCGAGGATCCAAATGTGGAAGAATTTTCAACGATATCAGATTCAGATAATTCCAGGGGAATATCTCTTACTAGTCCTGATTTAACCAACTTATAAGTCGGAATAAAGGCCTTCAATTTGTTTTCAGAGACAAAGGTCGATTTAACGAATTCGTTTGCAGATAAATAATTATTAAATGTTAGAGAAATTTTATATCTGTTTTCGGCTCTAATGCATTCAGGTTTTATGCAGAGAAAGTTTCTCCTGTATAAGAAATTCCCGAATGTTAGCGGATGCAAATGAGTGTCATCAGCGTTCTGAACAAACACGACAAACGGCCCGGGAATATCCGGTGTATATAACAATTCATTTTGGATTATGTTGCCCGTGTTCTGAGCAAGAGAAACATCCTTGTCTTTGATTGTGTTTTCAGAGTTAGTTTGAGCAAGTTTACGTTTTTTCCCCGACTCTGGAGGGTCAGAGACCGATGAAATCACCCCAATGTCAGGGGGGATCTCACCTCCATCACGTTCCTCCATTTTTTAACGTCACATATAATAATATTCACATGTGATTTAAATACAAAATAAAGAAACAAAAATAATAAAGAAATAATAATGACGTATTTACGTACCGTGCCGTCCCGATGCAACAATAACGTCGCGCGGGACAAACAAAACAAAATAATATAAAAAAATAAATGTACAGTAATTTATATGGTGTTAAACTAACTACCAAAATAATATCTAAATAAATAAAAAGATAGTAAGAATTAGTCAAAAAGAAATAGAAAAAAAAAGCTTATCGAGTGTAGAAAAAATCAAATTCCAATAGTATGTAGTTGAATTCACGCAGCACAAAACACGTCCAGCGGGGAACTCGTTTCACCGTCCTGCCTCGTTCTAGGTAGACCAACAAAAAAAATCCTATTAGAAATACTCATCTTCGATAATATCGCGATAAATTAGAAGAAAACAAGTTCTGGTTAGAAGTAAGCGCCCAGTAAATTACCGGCTCCGGTAGTTCCAATATTAATTTATCAAACGACTAGTTCCACGTCTCACCTGCTGGGAAGATGGCGTGATAATCGAATTATCCTGTAGCTACTCACTACTTGAATCACGCAAACTTCAGAGCGTTGTGTGATAATGGATATTTTGAGGGAGAACTTAACTTGTAACATGATCTCGTAATTAATGCAATACGCTGCTGTATTACGGATTAAACGAGAAAGCTCCCCAAATTTCAAGAATGCGATTATTGTAGCACCTTCTGATATCTTGTATTTGGGGAATGTATGAGGTTCAGTAGGTATATACATGAATAGGTACAATTACATCAGTACTTTCTAAAGTTGAAAAATCTAGTACCCAAGCTGTGCTTTTTAATATCATGATTCACACATTCCTTTGAAAAGTCAAAGAAAATGTAATTAGCATTGCATTTATCATCCAACGTTTACAGATTAGCGTTGAAGCAAGAGGCAATGCTACCCGTAGTATTTTTTTTCCTTTTTTGGCAACCACATCGTATTCCACTTTTCAATTCGTTATTTCAAACACATTTATTAGCTGATTGAAGTCAAGGTAATATCGAGATTTCCCTATAATTAATATAAACAATCATTCCTCTTTTTTTAAAGATTGGCAAGACTCTAGCAAACTTCTGACTGTGATTGACATTAAAGCACAGCAACTGGTGGTTATTATGTGGCGATGAAGGCTGCGAAAAACATGGCCGTATGGCTTGTGGAGTTCGTATATTTAGAAAAGGTAATGATTTTGTATGAAGAAAGATAGAAGGACTACTACTAACTGTTCAGTTCGATTTGAAAGACGAAAAAAGACTAGACTATTTCATTTAATCCTTGATCTTCAATTTCCGAAGATATTCTGATTGTGTAGTCTTCTAGACGCCCAACACTACTTAAATAATATCTTTTACTAAAATAACTCTATGTTCTTCATTCGTATACTTACTTTCTGGAAGAAAAAAAAAGCATTTCAGAAGTTACATACTTTACGCAGGCACTTTATAAAAAAAGCGAAAAGCATTATGTGGTAAGGAAAAACACCGTGTAAATCTCAATTTTATAGATCCTTGAAAGTTATTTTCAACTGTAATAAAATCTTGTGCGAGGTTTAGAAGGGGACTTTAGTTCTTAAGAATGATTCCCTTAGTTTTGGCTTCGAAGACATTATTCAAAAAATGTAACATTATTTATACTTATATGATAGTTTGTTCACGAATTTTTTTAGTTTTAAGATTTATGACATAGATTACATTCAAATCATAGCGGTGGAAATACCAAGTTAATAAAACATTTCTATTCTTGACTGAATAAGCCACTTTGAAAATGATAGTACACAGTATTCATTTTTAAAAGTTCGATGTTAGCATACAATTGACTGGATTGTAGCAACATGACATATGCATGTATAAAGTCATTTTAAAGGTTACTTTCGCCAATAAGGTTTTGATCTTTATACTTTCTCAAACACTCTCTGTAAATCCAGAGTTTTTAACGAGCATCCATGACTTAAGTGAAGGAAACGTTTTGAATATTGTGATGAGCCATTTTTCTTAAAACAATTGAGGAATTTGAGGATAAAAACTTAAATAAGTCTAAGAGGTCTATTATGAATTAAACTAATTTGAATACATGTAAAATAGTTGAAACGAATACATTTAATTTTTATGAACATTTTATCAATTAAGTAAAAAAAAATGTTTTAAATTGATAACTCGTAATTAAAGAACGTTTTTGTGTATTATAGATAGATCTTAATCTAGGCATCACCACTGAATGAATAAAAGAAAAGTTTGGTATTGGTTTTTGGGATATTTTATACAAAATTTATGGTAGGTAAATCACCATTTCAAGAACATTCTCCATGTCAATTAGCGTCGTCCGAACGAAGACTGTGAATGACAACACAACATTTGGATAAATTCTTCAGGCATTCGGGCAGTAATGCACACACACACACATATTCCAAACACATTGGATCTCCATTGCTCTAATGACAGCCGTTTTTCGCATTTTTCGGTACAAACATTTCAACGCCAATAACATTAAAGTGATTAATTTGGCAAACCTTAGAAACAGGAGTAGAAAACGGTTGGCAGTTACTTAGGGGTCAAATCGAAAAGTTAGCAGTTCAAAATCTAAAACTAAAAATTGGTCAGTCCCTATATTTTATATGTTTGCAGAAAAATACCTATACTATTCTATCCTCTATAAATAATAGAGAAGTTTAATTAGAAATAAAAAAAAAACCTTATGTTGAACCAAAAATAACATTTAAATTCTGCAAAAAGCAACTAGAAAAACATATTTAGGTATTATTCATTATTTTTATGTTATTAATAGATATTTGCTCGCCTCAAATGCTATGATACTATTTTCATATTTTTTTAGCTTTAAAACTATGAAGGATTTTTTCATTATAATTTTTTAACATCACCGATTCTCCGATGAAAAGCCGTATTTTTTTTTTACCTATTTGAAAGTATTTACCTTCCCATATTATTAATTTAACAATTGCTTTTAAGATGTATCATTAAACATACATTTTAACCATAGCTCAATAAAACAACAATGAATGAAAGAAGTCTAACTTGTGAAACATAAGATTTTTTATGGGACGCGGCATGATGGGTAAATATTTTTTTTGTTAGTGTCATTTCGAGGATATGGTCGCTTCTTTTCGAAGTCATTTCAAAGACTTGATCCATTGGAATTCCTTTTACGTTCGCCTTGAGAAAGTCATATTTTGAATAATCTATTAAAACAATATATTACTAAGTTAAGACGAAGACGCACACAGTAAGAACGAATTAACTTTTCAAAACAGCTGAAATGAAGACACCTAGACCTTATATATAGTGAAAACCCTCAGAAATAGAAACCCAAATGAGGAAATCCGCAGAACTCGCGACATTCAAGATATTGTACGGTGAAATAGAGAGAGAGAGAGATGTGAAGCTGTTCGCAGAACGTCTTCAGAAATACATACTTCCAAAGGTTCTCACGGAAGATCTACTAGAGCTAACTAGACCATCGGGAAGCCACAAAAATGTAAAGGGGAAAGTGAACCAGAATCCTCGTAAAAAAATAGATGAAAATAAAGGATAATAGGTATACAAGGGAGTCGTTAGTAGCTGATAACTTTAAGTTTTGATAGTAGAGGAATAAGATTTATGTTATTGAGTTGAGCATGAACGATACCGGCTAATAATTCAAGCCTAGTAATCTCGATACAAAAATTAATTAGTGTTCAACACGGACGGTCTGTATTGCTCCGATCCAATATGTCTATGGTTGTTTCGTAATGTAACAATTCCTACGGCCGTAATAAAATTAATTAATGCGGGCGAGGGCCTGGAACAATTCGCAAACATTCCACAATCGTTGGGACGATAGCCGAGGAGATGAAATCACAATATGCCTCATCCTGGATTTACTATTAAACAATTTACCTGCTCCTTTGAATTGAATTATAAAGATAGAATCTATTTGGGCAGCAATTCCATTTGTTATCTGTTATCACTGTAATATTGTGTATGAATAAATAAAATAATAGTCGTATGTGCATTTTACATTACTTATTTCGAACAACTTCATATGCCATTTTTAAATTCGCATGACAATTATTTATTACTAGCTTTCCCAACAGACGTTGTCCTGTAGTCCCTACTACGAATATTTTTTCAAATTTGTAATTTATACAAAAATAAGTTTAAAACGGGTATGTTTGAATGTTTAAAAAATATTTCTAAAAGCTCGAAAGAAATTTCATCAAAAATCTGCATACCAATGTTTTTAATGTCAATGGTTGTCAGGTTAACAATCATTTTGTTGTTATAGAATTTTTCACAGATGGCGTTGGTGTCGCAGGGAACATGTTCCAGCATACTAATTTTTATATATTTGATATTATTTCTTACACATTTTTCAACTTTTAAATATTATTCTGTTAAATGGAGCGAAGAAGAATCCAATAAATTAAACATCAGAAGAATTTGTTCAGCCGATCTCGAGTTATAAGTGTTCGCACTAACCCGATGTAGCAGTGAATTTGATCTACACATTATCAAATAATTTTTATATAAATTGCGATCGAAGATAGAACAATGAAATAATTATCTTTTTTTTTTTAATGAATCTGTGGTCACTCAAAGTGAACACAAATACACTACTTCACTCTTTCACAGTAAGCTACTTAAAGCTTGTGTCGTGAAAGAGGAAGATGGTCGGCACCTGGGATCGAACCACGACGTCCGCAGTACGAAAGCCGACGTTGTAGCCGCTGGGTCACCAACCACTCTTCTCAAAGATTTGGTTGAATCTAATAGAACGAGCATAAGCTCGTTTGGCCTAAGCTCACCTTTAAAGGAAGGGATTTCATTCAAGTCAATTCAATGTATTCCTTCCTAAACATAAAAAAAGGATAATAATTCATACAACAGTTGAATTTTCAACATAAGTTAGTTGAAATATATTTACACAGGTAACAACGGCTCATTTCAATAAAGCTCTGTTATTGAAATGAGTCATTGTGACACAGTTCCACCTTTCAGTGTTGGAATTGAGACAACAGTGCCACGTTGCGGATGTCATTTACATATTTGTTCGGTTGTCCATTGACACCTTTTGACGACGGTATTATTATTATCACTATGCAAGGCGTAACATATAAAACAATTTATTTCAAGTCGAATAACTAGAAGGTATATTGATGATTTGAAACATTGGGTAGGTACCTACATTCTTCAGATCAAGAATAAGCCCTAAGTTAAAACTATGCACTAGGCACTGAGTACAAAAAATATTACTAGAGAACTTTATTGGATGCGCAGTACCGAAAAATTGTTCATTTATTCAACAGTCACGTGACTGAATGTAAATTATCAATAATAATTCATTTTACTTTCATCCACAAGACAACACAACAACACCCATAGGTGCTAACTTTAACTAATTATATGATTAAAACACAAAATTCCTCTGTGTTAACGCTAGAATGTTAAAAATAAAAAATCAGGCTTCACAAACCGCCACCGACAAAAGTCACATGTGGTAGGAGTTTAACAGCAGTCCTATGGTACTACTTGTTGGAAGTTGGAACCATGCGCAGTAGCACATTATTTCTCAAGTATTATTTCTTTTCTTCTCGTTCCATTTAAAAATCGAACATTAGTAATGAATTGTTAGTCATTAGTTGTTATTTTTTCTTTACTATAGGTAAGAATTATCAGGATTTGTTGTCTTCTCCACTGGAGATTCGCTCCGACCCTCTTTGCCAAAATGAGATGTGACAAGTATTTGTGAAAAAAAATGCTGGCTGTTAAAAGCATAGACAAGGGAGTATAAGCCAAAAAAAAATTGTAAAAAAAAATAAAAATCTACATAATATGACTGAATTACGATCGCATAAATCACTGCATAAACCAAATTTTAATTTTGATCAGTTTTATGGTCAACACTACAGAGTTCCAATAGTTTTGAATCGAGATGATGTAGCAGTTGTTGTCTTTTAATGCCAGCATTGTTTACAATTCGTTTCGCTGTTTATCCCAAAGAACATTACAATTTTATAGTTTCATTTTAATGCATGACCATACACCCATCGTATTAGTGGCGCGCCTGGTGGCAAACTGCCAAAATACGGGTTCCTCACATTTTCGTATTCGGTCCAGGGTATTGTTTTATGAAGTGACTCATATACACAGGTACATAGAACAACTAAGTGGCTTTCATGGTAATTTGTGGCTAATGTGTTAAGCGTAGGATAATGGTAGGTATCTACAATAATTACAACCAAACGCTTTAGTCGCATTAGACATCGATTAAAAAATCAAAACGCGCACAATCAATGAATTTGGTTTACATTGAAAAACTGAGCAATTCAGCATTATATGCGGAAAAATTGCTTAAGATATGGTTGAGATATGATATGGCACAGGTTTGATTCAAGGTGGGTTTGCGAGATTCTTCAAAATATGTCTTCACCCGTAGGCAATTTGAAATTGGCGTTCGACTACAAACGAAGATTTCGTGAATGACGGAGAAACGGTTTTGGAACGACCACGTTTCGAGAATGGAAGACACAAGAGCCGCAAAAATCGCCAGAGACAACACACCACAAGCAAGCAGACTTCCAGGGCGACCACATAAAGGCTGGAGAGATAGCTGGCACTGAGCTTCCTAAGAGCAGGAGAAACGTAGCAGGAAAAACAGGCCAGCAGGCCTAATCAAAGAGGAAGAAGAAGCTTTTTGATTGACTATTAAGATTCTGAATTTCGTTTCAGAAATTAAAACAAAGCAACCTAATATTTTAACACAATACTTGAATAAAAATAATATACCGAACTATTGGAAAGTATCCTTAGAGAAAATACGATATAAAAATATATTATTGATATAATATGCGCATGTGCAGTGGTCAGGGTCTTACTCCGAATCACCATTGTTAATATTTTAAGAGCATGGATACAAGGTACGTTCCCTGACTTTATCAGTATTTAGTTCCTTGTCTAAACAGAGATAGAGTCCGCTTTCAAAGGCGAAGTGAACATCATTTATTCAATTGAAGGCTAAATCAAGAAATAGCCCGCATCTGTTATAAAAGGAAAATGTCTTTATATTATATTATCTTATTTGGATTCAACCACAGTGTTGGATAACCAGCGAGTTCATTTGAGTAGAACAAGGTGCATAAATGGCTTAGGTTGCATGATTCTTCACTACGGAACATTGTCCATTGTTAAACAAGAACATTCCTTATTTGAATTTGGAGGGAGATGCAGTCACATAATGGCATACCACGCTATCCAGGGGGGTTAGTATGGGTTAATAGAGGTTTTACTATTAAAGAGATTAAATCACATAAAAGTGGTATGTAGAATATACCATGGATGCTCGATCGCCTGAGCCACGTTTATTTTCTAGAGGGGGTATCATAATATTTTTATTTGTATCTACATGAAGATATGCATCATTTCGATAATTCTTTCTTTTCATATCTTAACTCATTCATTCCTTCTTTGTAATCATTCTATGTTTTTTTTTTATCATTTTGTAATTATTTTACATGATTTTATTTGTAGATTTTCCCTTTTTGTCTCGTTTAAGGGCCCAAGACACCGATAATCTTCTCTCAGACCATGGAAAAATTCCTGGGGTTATAAGATCCATGCTTTCATGAACCAAGCCTACCAAGAAAAGAACCTTGGAATCTCTTATTTACAAATCAGCATCTGGATACTTTGGTTTTCAAAGTCTGGTCAACTGCCTTAAAACTTAGGTATTCAAGAAGAATTATGTATGAGTTGAAATAAATAACGTGAATGTCGACATTCTAGAGTGAACAATTAAAGTATTGTAAACCTGACAACACTATTAAAATAAAAAATATTACCAGCATTACCACCTAATGGCGAACGTTGTTAACGTAAAGTGATCACACTAAGCCAGCCTTCGAAATAACAGTAGAAGACGGTCGTAAGCCCGTAGTGGTTTGTTCCATTTAAAAATCGAACATTAGTAATGAATTGTTAGAGTCATTAGTTGTTATTTTTTCTATAAAAAATATTGGTAGGTACGCATATTTTTGATGGAATATTTTTCGAACTTTCAGAAATAATTTCTTAACATTCAAACATATTATTTTAAACGTATTTTTGTATAAATTACAAATTTCAAATCAATATTCAAAGTAAGGACTATGGTTCAACGTCTGTCGGGAAAGCTAGTAGAGATATAAAAAAAGACTTTTTGATGTTTATTTGCGTATTTTAATAAAATCATCATGATTAACGAACCGTGAGAACATGATATTTTTTAAACTAGTTAATACATCTTGTCGAATAAAACCGCTTGTCTATGATTTATGAAAATATTTCTTTATTTACATTTCTTCATAACAACCGCAAGTTCATTCATTTCATTTTATTTTTAGTCCCTGAATCTATATAGGTAGGTACCTACGATGTTCCAAAGGCGTGTCTGGTATAGGTACCTATATTATTCAAATGACGTGTTCATTCATAAACTACCAATACTGCTTACAACTCGGTATATTTCATACGGTGATACCAGCGAAAGATTGGTAGATTTGCAGCGATCTTAATCAAGAAATCAAAGGAGTAACTTTAACTAGGTAACCTTAAATAGTTCAATATGTTGTCGATGGTCTAGCTGCAGGTTTATGGGTTATCCACTACCTGTGACCGAGGTGTTCTAAATTTGAAAATGGAATGAATCCACTGGGTGACAGGATGAAGGAATGCAGAGAATAAAGAAATACTGAATGTCTTCTTCGGGCTCAAATAAGTTACCACTAAAAACCCGATTATTTTTTTTTTTTTAATAATCAATATTTTGAAACATTAGAAAAGATAAATTACATAAATTCTGCCTATGAGTCGTCGAGGCACTAGAGTAAACCCATACAGGTCTACCTTGGTAAGTAAGGTTCATTGTAATTTTTAAGAATTTATTGAACATGTTCTTATTGTTTTTGTTTTCATTACATTGCATTTTAATATTAAACGATATATGTAGGTATCTACTTGTAAATTTTCTTCATAATGAACAAATAAAATTTGGAATGATTTCAAATATCCCAAATACAATCATACGCAGTTTTCCCTCATACTATACACACATACACTAGTTACAGAAATGTAAATTTAACACGTGCTCTTTCGTTTTGTACTTCGGTTCGTACTCTTTCCTCATTGACTTTCATTGTGTATAAAAACTATTAAAAAATTTGATGACTGAATGAAAACTGATTGATTGCGAGCTGATCTCTGTAGATTTTAGCCCGCCATGATGGATTTTATGTCAACCGACAATGGTTTCGAGTGTACAACAACGTTTTCTGTAATAAATTTACTGTTTTTAAGTTTTTTTCCCATCATATTAAGTGCTCTCTTCATATTTTGGTCCATTTTGTTTTGATTTATCATTTTGATAATAGAAATTTTAAACAAATAATATTGCATTCCCGTAATCATCATGGTTTTACAACAATGATGCACCAACTAAATTTATAAGAAATATAATGACGTTTTGAAGAAAATACTTTTTAAGTAGGTACAAATATTAAAATTGAAGTGATCAAACATGAATTGGTTTATTTTGGCTGAAACATAAAGGTTTCGTGTGATTTTATAAGGGCTTAACAATACTTTGATAATACAAAATAAAAAAATAAGGTCTGGCACCTACATACTATTCTGCACCTACTCGAAATCATTCAAATCTGACATAGCGCATCTCGGTTGTAAGCACTCGCGTTGCCAGGCTACTATTTTGTTTGTTTACAAAATTTTGTATGAAATGTCATCTTCGTTCATAACAACAAACTCGGATATTTTTTTTTTTATAAATCAAGTAAAAACTGATCGGTGAGTTATACGTAATCTTACGATTAACGATTTTTTTTATAAGTAAGACGGTATGTGATTGAAAATTTTAAATATTTGTATTTTATAGAATGAATTCAAACAATCGTCAATATAAAATACAATGTTTATAATAAATTTAGATTATTCGACACGTGTAACTTGAATATATTCACAAATAATATTCAGCATACGTTAGGTGTCTTGTCTGATAAATAAATCACGAACGATAAAATTCTAAAAATAAATTCTTATCTGTGGGTTTTTTTTTTCATTATGACATATCATTATCTATTCAAAAGAAAGGATGTCTGGAAATAAATAGACCGCTGAAAATCAGGTACAGAGGTCATTTCATATTTATGAGATAGTGTTGATTTTTAAAGTAGTTTGAATTATTTGTCATCTTGATATTAAAATGTTCGTTAAGAATAATAATAATTGATATTACATTCCTTATTAAGTTAAGTTTTAGTGACCTGTTATAAACAATTAAGACATGGTGTGGGAGGAGGTCATAAACATTGCGCAAGATCGAGCGCAATGGAGAGCTCTTGTTGCCTCCCTATGCCCCTGAGTGGGGTGTAAGAGGAAGTATTGATTTATTGATTGAATATAAAATTGAAATTATTTAAAAAATATTCGGTAAGTAAATGAAATATGACTATATAATAGAATAAATAAATCATAAATATTGCAAAAAATAAAAAATATTTCATAAACTCGTTGACCAATTATTAGTGTTAGATTTTAAGAGGTTAGTTTTTTCAATTAGAAACCTCTACGGATTTGCCTCCTTTTTCCACTGCTGTTACGAGGGTTGGACAGTATCCCTGTAAACAAAGTTCTCAATTTAACTGGTCAAATCCGACAAATTCCCGAAATCATGGGAATCATTTCGCGGAGATAAATGATTTGGAAGAAAAACGAAGCTTTGAGAATCATAATTTGTTCGCGGTTTGTTTTGAGCCAATGTTCCTGAAACATGTATTACAAAAAAAATATTATATCGGCAGAACATATTATGACTTTCAGGCACACTCCTCAAGTGATGGAAAATGAAAATAAGACCAAAGAAAGGTCAGTCACAGCAACAGAAGAAAAAGAAAAATTATGTTAGCAAATTGAATAATAATTTGTAGTTTGATACACACATTGTTGAATAAATATAAACTGTTTACATACAATAATTTTAAAATAAATTTCCACCACATGATTGAAAACATTATAACGCCCGTGAATTATACTCGCCGTCGAGTATTGTACATGTTAAATATTATTCTTTATGACATACGTAGATGTACATGCGCAATCCGTCCAGATATAAATATAATATGCGCATGTAAATATTATACCGGATCTATTCTATAACCGTGTATTGTGAGTCTGGTTAGCTTACCGTCGAAACTTTATGGGAATGGATGTAAATCAAAAGTTATGTAGTCTTCAGTCGATTGATTTACCAGCTTTGCGGGAGTTGCGCGTGTAATCTGCAGATTGTTCTACACAATTTTGTATTGTTTTCGGATGAATCAATTTCGGTGAACCGGAACAAAAAAACATTAACCTTATGATGTTTTATTTAAATTTGGAATAAGGCACCATTTTTTAATGAAAAAAAAAACTACATTTTATGTCTTTGTGTAAGATCTCTTATGATATTGTAATAATTGGTGAAAGTGAAAAGCGGCTCGAGGAATTAGGAAATGGCCTTCAACATAATTACTCTATGAAAATAAATAAATGCAAAACAAAACTAAGTACTCACGGAGGGCCGAAATGAACATCAAAAACAGAACCACTAGTAAAAGTTTTCGATAGTCGAATATCGAAACGATCATCGAAATAATTTATATTTCTACAATGTGATCGAACGTTTGATTTTATAACAAGCACTTGCACGCAAATAAGCGCTTATAAGAAAAATAACATAGCTCGACCGGTTTAAGAGCTAAGCCGTAACATCATGCAAGATTGCACTGCATACGAAGCTAAAATAATGTATATATTTGATATAAAGATCAGACTGATCCTTAGCAAGACTTAAATAATACGAAGTATCTTGATGTAAGACCGCGAGAGTTGATGGAGAGGTGCTTATCTGAAAGATATAATAGGAGACTGGCAGCTTAAGAGATGTAATACTATCGGAAGAAGACCGTCGAAGAAGAAAGTACCTACCTTCTTAAAATTCTGACCGATAGGGGAGTAAAATGGATAGGACACTTGGTACGAAAGTAAGGGCTGCTACATATCATATTATTATAAGATGTATGAGTAGTTGACCAATAAGTGACGATTCACTAGGCGTATATTTAGACAAGAGTTGTTCCAGAAAAAAAAATTAAAAAAATATTGCAACCAAACAATCCTAGGGTTGTGACCACAAAAACATGAGGTCGAAGACACTAAACCTTGTACTATGTATTGATTTACTTTATAAGCATCTTACGCTCGATACAGTCAAATAGATTTTACAATATTGAATAAACCATTTATTTACGTAATAGTATTTCAGCGTAGGGAAATTACATTATAATAGATTTTTTCAAACATATTTTCACTTTCAGGATAACTAATATGTCGAAAATCGTGCGCTTTACTTTGAAAATTTGTGGTTTGTTTAGAGACAAAATGGCAGAGAATTATTTGATTATTATATTAAAATAAAATATTATTTGTATGATGTGTGGATGAAATACAAACATCATAGGACCGGTATTATGATATAAAGTTTGCGCCCAGGCAGTAGCGGTGAGCCAACGAAACACGATAATAAAATGCGGTAAAGAAAAACCAGAACACCAGCAAACAACTCCAAATACCTATTAATACTCCGCGTACCTTTTTACCTTATATTTTGTTTGTACGTCGCTTCCACCGACCACAAGTCATGCCGCACTCTAGCATTCGACAGCAAAATGTGTTTATCTAAAAAATATTATATTTTATACAAATAATAATATTTCTGGTACTGATGGTTTTGGCAGTATAAGAAGAATAAGTATCAAGAACACATACATTATGAGTAGTGGATTTTGTGAAATATGGTACGAATTTCGTTTCTTTACCATTGTTTAAGGATATTTATAAATCTTTTTGTTGTCATCAAAAAACAATTTTACCGTGCGGTGGAGATAGATTATGGCCGTCTTGATGTGTTGGCGTTGAAGACAACGTGAAAAAAATGAGTTTTATTCAACTTGAACTTAAAATATCGTGTACATCCTACGTAGATATATTATCCATTCTCTTTTAAAAGGTTTAATTTAACTGGATTCATTTAGTGGGATAAACACCAACTGCTTTATTTAAAATCTACGATCAGTAGAAAAAATAGCTCAACGATAGAAAATATTACGATCAAGCTGTTATCGAGATAGTTTAACTCATATCGCTTGATTGTGAGCTGATAGACTTTGACCCGCCATATTGGATTTAACGTCAACTGATAGTTGTTTCTAGTATACTATAACGCTTTTTGTAATAAAAGTGATCAAACATGAACTAGTTCCTTTTGGCTGAAACATAAATGTTTCGTATGATTTAATAAGGACTTAACTATATTTTGATATAAAATAAATATTTTAAAAATAAGCTACCTATTCTGTATCAACTCGAAATCGTTCAAATCTGACATAGCGCAACTTAGTTTTTAGCACTCGCGTTGCCCGGCTACTATTTCGTTTGTTTACCAAATTTTGCATGAAATGTCATCTTCATACATAACAAACGCGGGTTAAATATTTTTTTTACAAATCAAGTAAAAACTGATCGGGGGGTTATACGTAATTTTACGATTAACGATTTTTTTTATACGTAAGATGGCAAGAGATAAACACTAATAAAGATAACCAAAAACCTGAAATTCATATCGGGAGGTCATAACGTTCTTTTCTGTTATATTTTTTTAATGAATATAGGCTCACTCACACACTTTCGCGTCGTTCATACATATAATCAATTAAGCATCGTTTGATATGATTTTTTTAAATGAATTTGGTTCTCAAAATAAACACAAATACACCTCACACTTAACAAAGCTTGTGTTGTGAAAGTGGAAATTATCGACACCGGGACTTGAACCCACGACCTTCATTACGCTGTACGTATGAAAGTCGTCGACTGATACCACTGGTCTACCAAACACTACAAATCTTGCATGCGTGGATAACACTTTTTGGCAGAAGGTGCTCGGTGGTGCGTAGTCCATTTTAATTTCTATGAAAGGATGTGTTAAAATATCAGTTAAAACAAAAAAAAACATATTGAAACATCTGGACGACACATAACTTGGATGATTCAAACCTTTGAATGCAAGAGGTTTTCATGCTGTACTGATTCTACTTACATACAATTGTTTTCAGGTTTTGGGATTATTTCATAGAAAATTCTAGCTTTCTCATATTTACACAATTAAAAAAGAGAAATAAAATAAATAAATTCAAATTAAAAAAAAAGCAGTACAGAAAAGAGTAACCTATAATTTAAGAATCATCTGTAACCCAAACCTTTCTCAACAGACCATTAAAAATGTTATTACAAAAATAACAAAAAAAAATACAGTTAATAAAATTTTTCAGATGAATAATTTCCAAGTAAATCGTTTATTACGAAAATAAAGAAATACAGAGAAATTAATAAGCTCCAAAGAACATTCTTATGGAACTCTTAAAACTCTTCTGAAACTGTAATTGCTTTTTCAGTTCTTCGAAATATTCTTAAGTAAGCACAGTATAAGGTTACATACACAACCACAATGGTATCCATATCAGAAACACGGCTGTATTGAAATATGTTTTAGGGGATGTAAGAAGCTGCGAGTTTTCTTTAATAAATATTTGTTATTATTATTCGTAATTGCCGAATCATATAATTCATAAATTATTATCTACGGATATTTAAGAGGTTTTTAATGATTTATTTAAATTGTTAAAAGAACGAATTTATTACTTATTTTATGGTAACGCTGGGTTAAATGTATCATTTGAATAGTGACAAAGTGCGGTTTTTCAACATTAGTACCTTCCAAATGGTTGAATTTTCATTTTTCCCCGAGAAAAGTATACAAACTCAAAAAACTGTACAGGTAATTATATCATGGAGAAGGTGCACAGAAATGATTGACCACCCCCCAAAAAAGATAACCTCTTTATTTTAGCTTCTGTCACAGTCGATAAAATATTTAAACGAAATTGTAAAATTTTGAGATGTGGCCCTAAAGCAGTTTTTTTGCTGTATTCTAGAAGGATCACAAAATTAATAAGAAGTTTGGTGAGAAAAGAAGGAGGAATGCACTAGCTTTAAATTCTTACCATAAATTAATTGACAGATAACGCAATCAAATAGCTTCTATATTTGGTCAGCATGTTGGTCTCACATCTTTATTGAATTTATTTTTTATTAAAACAATATTAACCCCCTTTATTAAGCGAATAGTTTCATATTTCATTACTTAATTTCTTCATCTTCGACCACGTCCGCTCCTCGGATGGAGAATATGGCCTCCCCAAGTCCTCGCCATTTTAAGGAAGCCTACAGAAGACATCACGGCTCTGAGCCTCGTCTAGCACCCTGAAGGCAACATACGGCGGCAGATCTCCCGGGTCCCATCAACTGGGATGAGGCGATGAGAACTGCAGGGAATATTTTTTGAAAAATGACCTCAAAGTGAACACAAATACACTCTTTGACTCTTTCGCAGAAAGCTTCCTAAAGTTTGCGTCGTGAATAGGAAAATGGTCGGTACTGGGATCGAACCCACCACCTCCGATACGAAACATCACGAAAGCCGGCGTCGTAACCGCTAGCCTTCCAACCACTTCGAACTTTTTTTTTTTTTTTTTTTTTTTTATTTTATTATTCCAACAACATAATATACATTTCAATTACAAATCAACACAATACATAATGGAATTTATTGCCTCACTAGACGCAGGTCTGTTCTGAGGCAATACTATAAATTAATTTTATTCTGTCTCATGCGCTTCGCGGAATATAATATGTTAAAATAGGACATGGCATAGGCTATTGTTTAACTAGGTGGATGCAGGCTGTGAGATGAGGTAGACGATGAATAAGTGGGTTTGAGCGTTTATCTTAACACAAAGATTAGTTCGTTCGTAACTTGACACATATTTTTTTTTTATTTAACAGATAGGGCTATTAAACCTAATATTATTTCTGTCTATGTCAAACACCGAAATGTAGCGGATTAAGAAAGAAAAATGAATTATACCTAAATACTATGTTGGTTTATAAGAAGTTACAACTTATAACGAATCAAAACTAATCTGTGTTAAGTATTTGAACTTTTACACCTCGACTTGCGAATTGCAATAAACCCGCCAAGTTATACAGTTTAAGTGATCTGTAAAGTCGGCCATTTTCTGGGAATGTTGCCAGATATTTCGTTCGACAATTATTACCTACCGGCAATATGGCCGCCGTAATTACTGTAACGGCAACATTGGTCCACTAAACAAAAAATATGAACACATAGGAATGCACTTAAAAAAAAAATAACTAAGATAAACTCAGGAATACGGCGCTTCATTTTAAACTAATTCGAAATAACGGACACGGTTCAATTAAACTGTAGCTGGTCACATGATCGTGCGAATGCGATGATCGCATGAAGCAATAACCAAATTTGTGATCGCACGATGAAAAATTGTGTGTTCTAACTGCCATCGTATGATCTCGCGTCCACTTTCCTTGACAACGCAAACAAATAAATATTAATCTTATCGAGTAAGAACATTTGGCAAGTATAGGTGTCGTAATAATTATCGATACAACAGAGCAATACAAGCGGCGCGCGATCATTTCAAACAAGACACCGATCGGACGAATTTACGTCTGCCCAGTTAGAACACGTTCGTACGATGTTATATTTTGAACAGGGCGTCCGCGTTCATGCGATCATCGCAATCGCACGATCGTGCGATCCTGCGACCAGCTAGGACAGGGCCTAAGATTTTTTTTTTTTTTACCCATCACGCCGTTTCCCGAAGGGGGTAGGCAGAGAGTACGGATTTCCATTCTTTCCTATCCAAACAAACCTCTTTCGCTTCTTCCAAACGCATAACATTCCGCATACGTGCTCTCCTATTTCTTTTGCTCCTTACTTGGCCCTCATCTAAGACTGAACCGATATGATCGGACCATGTCATTCGAGGTCGACCTCGTCTGCGTGCACCCATTCATTCAGATTTATATATATCCTTTTTGTCATTCTTTTCTTTCAGATTTTTATTATAGAATACACATTTTTCTATATTTTTGAGATTACTTTATAACGGTTTAGTAACGTAATATGTTTTTTATGTAAGGTTTTTTACTAACATAAAAACATTTTTTTAGGCTGATAATTTAATTCAGTAGGTATACCTATACTTTTATAAAAATATCACACGACTTAGTTATGACAGATCAATAGGTTAATTACCTATGTTCCTATTAATTTTATTATTGTTTTATCTTGTGTCTTGTTGACCTATGATGTTAAAGTTAATGTTCATTTAGCTCATCTTAATTTTTATAAATAAAAAAAAAATCTAACTAAACGCATAGAATAATTCATAATAGGTAATTGATTACGTATTTTTTTTACAGTTTTTGATTAAATTCAGTAGTTAGATAAGAATTTAGGAGTGTTTTTCATTTGAAAAAATGTCTACTTGTCATATAAATTCACCACCAGTAGAACTGATAGAAAATTCAATTGGTCACTTAGTTCCGCCGGCTAAAATGATAAAAATTAAAATTGATATAGGTACAATAAAAAGCGTTAGGTACACACTGAAAACGAGAAATTTCTTTGATTCTTAAAAACAGGTTAGTTTGTTCCCCAGCTGATACTAGCTGAAAACACCAAAGAACCGTTTCATCTATTGAGGTAGTCTTTTCAGATTCTTTCTGTCTGACTGTTTACCACCTATTTTTGTTTTAAGGAGACGTTAATTAAACCTGTTAAACTATCAAGGACAACGTTAATTGTTTAAACTTCAATTAGACAATATAAAATGACATTTGTGAAGGATGAACGTCAGTTCAAATAAACTAATTCAATTAATTGAAATACGGAAGATAAAATCTGTGAGTAATTTAGTTAATTTTCTATTATGCCGTTGTTAAAAAAAAAAAAAAATAAGAATGTCAAGCGCCAAAATTCTCGGTATTAAGATTGAGATGGATCCACTCAAGTTTGTACATATTTGTAATTCGAGAGAGACATTTAAAATAATGAAAGAAGTTTCGAGATAAAAGGATATGACAAGAACATAAAGCCATCATTGTTTCTCCGCCATCGAAAAGAAAAGTTTGCATGAATTGGTTTGAAAATTAGGGACTACAGCGTTTAGGTAAATTTGGGGTTTAATCTATTATTAGACGATCCAATTATCTAAGAACGTGCCCAACAGAAAATAAGATTGTTTTTTTACTCTTATCTTACATTCAAACGCTCTTTTGTTTATAAGATTCTCGTACTATTGTTTTAAGGATGAATAAAACATATAAGATATAAACTACCTTTTTTTTTTGTTCCATGATTATTTTCACTATTCCTGTCTCAAATGGGTCAGGTCTGGTTGACTGCAACCAACTTTACACCTGTTTAAGGTATAAAGTTCCACCGACTGTAATAATAATTTTTGTTTTGTTTTGAAGTGGTTGGTAGTCTATCAGCTACGACGCCGGCTTTTGTACGGTTTCGTACTGAAGGTCATGACCTTCGATCCCAGGTGCCGATCATATTTATCTTTCACGACATAAGCTTTATGTAGCTTATTGTGAAAGAGTTAAAGAATGTATTTGTGAAAGCACAGGTTCATTTAAAAAAAAAAGCTTTTTTTTTACTACACATAAACAAATTTCGTTTGGATATGGCAATATCACATTATACCTATTATTTATCCATTGGGTAACTTAATAGAACAGAAGTATAAACTTTATTTAATTTTTTCTATTCAAACTCTAAATACAACAAGGCTACCATAATTGAAGTAAAAAATACAAACTTTAACACACGTAAAATTCAATAAAACTCAACCAGTCTACGAAACAACCGAGGCTGATTACTAAAAAAAACCACAGTACAAAAGAATTTTATGAGTAGTCCGCAACATTTACATCCGGTTACGTTTGGATCATGGTTGAACGTATAACATCAACTTTAAAAGAAGGTGTAAAATTTTCTCCGGAAACCAATATCTTACGAACCTGGAACACGTGTTGAAAACTTCATACCGACCGCAGCAGGACGCATAGCTAACTTCTGAAACTTTGAAGTCGTGATCCGAGAAGTTTCTCGAATAGAAAATTAAATAGGTACTATGCAGATATTCAATTCTGAAATCCTTGTTATATCTAGGTGAAAATATCATTAAATAATGATGATGGCTTATAAAATAAAATAACTTCAATACTTACCCATTGTTCTTGACGAGTTTTGATGCTAAACTTACTGTAAAAAAAATGTTTTTTTTGTTAATATTGAAAAGGATATGGATTAGTTATCAGCATCAAACACCAGCTCCTTGGTCTAGAGTCCTGTGTTAGATAGTTCATCGCCACTGCCGCAAATCCTGGATACGGGAGAGCAGGTCCTGTTGATGAGCTCCCAGTCGAACTAGACTCAGTGTCCTGGCAGTCAGATTCGGACCCGGGAATGGATGCCGAACCGGACAGGGAACCGGAATGTACATCGGTTATCGAAACCCTGCCGGTGGACCCACCTTTGTACCCGTAATACGACATTTTTGACACTTGTCGTCACTGACACTCGATTATTTGATCATATTTATATTATTTGGTTAGTCCTTCAGCGTGTACCAGTACACCACCGGTTCTAAATAACTTGGTGTATTGTAAATATTTTTATAAACATGTCTGTTGTTTAAAATCAACATCATAGCGTATTGTTTTATTATTTGGATATTTTTCATAACACTGGTATGAAAACATATTTTGTTTAGCTGCCTACATATTTTTTCTTTTTTTTAAATAACTAATTATCACATCAACACCTCATATATTGAGTCGTGAGCATCTTCAGTACGCGGTATATCGATCACATTATGCCCGCACATTTCGGCCAGTTGCGTTGTTTACATCTCCGCAAGTATGTCTGGAACAAAGAAAAGAAAATAAACATTAACCAAATGTATCGATGCTCTTCAAAAATTCACAAAATTAATAATATGGACTCATTCATGGTCTATGTTGAAATCAAAGTATGCAATCTTATAATGTTGAATTATTATCTATATATTAATACGTGAAGAAAAAACTTTGTGACTATTTTTACGAAAATTACGAGGACGGAGGAGTATGAAATTTCGCACACTTATAGTCTTCATATAGAGAAGGGGTGGGGAATGCTAATATTTTTTCGTTTTTGTATAAAAATAGATTAATTCAGTAAAAAAATACTACGCGCACTACTGTAATGTTATGTATTTCATACACACACACACTTCGACGTATTTGACACAGAATTTTTGTTTATCTGTGGTCAAATTGAGAATAGATTAATATTTTTTATAGAAAAAACTTTCAACATATCAACATTTCAAATTTGACGTATCCATGACATTAATTTTGAAAGAAAATTGTGAAATAGCTCTCGCTCAGTTTTTGACAAAGCAATCTTAAAAATGTTCAAACTTATAATCTAAATTAGTTATGGTCGAATATCGAGCATTGGCCGACCACTAGTTAATAGAAACCGATGGTCTCTGTTATGAATAATGGCCTCGTGGTCTTTATACTGTTGAAACATAATATAAGAAACAATACATAATTGCAGATTGCGAACGAAAGTAGTATTGTTTGATTTGAATTATGTACCATAAGAGCCCAAAAACATTCCCAGTGGACCACACATATACAACTGTGTAGTGATGTTTGAGATTTGTTGTTTGAAATGGGCGGATACATTATATGTAGATGTATTATACACTCTAACTGTTTTATACGCACAATGTTGTAATCATGCGATGGATGCCTTTTATTAGACCGCTGAAGATCTTAATTGTTTGAATATGTGAGCTTGTTTATGTGACGTCAATTACTCTGTCAGTGTCTTTGTTATTAAAATAAATAAATAAAAATAAATATCCGTACGTCAGGGCTATTGTCAATTTTGGATACATAGATCATTAAGGCGTCGAATCGAAATTATAATAGGGTCACACGATGACAGGTGATCTTTAAAAAGTAAGAATAAAATGCGTTCTTGATTAATGAAATGGTTGTTAGCCCAGCGGTTCGGTCGACGGCTTTCGTATAGTTATCGTACTGAGGGTTGTGGGTTCGAATCCCGGAACCGAACATTTCTATGATGGCTACGACCAAAGACACGAGACGAAGGTAAAGTATGGGAAAAATGCACCTCAAGAGAGATAATGATTAAGTTTAGATTCAAAAAGTTCCTCTTCATGTTCCACCCAACCCTAACGATTCAACATAAAATCTTCTAAAAGTCTAAAATATGTTTTTTTTTTGTCATAAAATGTTTTCACCTTTGAATAGGTCACAATTTAATAAATGACTCTTTTTCCAACTTTGAATCATGTAGGTATCTAAAATTGGAGCCAATAATGTGATTTTTCTCTGTATACAATAAGAGTTAAATAGTGTGTTTATCCATAATACCTACACTAATTATAATATCGTGATATTCGTACTGTGTCAGAAGACAAAAGATTTTATTAAGCTCGAGCCAGATTGTTCAATTGTGAAGTGAAATTTCCTTTCATCTTACGCCACAATCCTTTGAAATACTCAACTCCCCACTAACGTAAAATGTTGAATGTGAGTCGTTTTCTCAGGCTGAACGCCGCATATTATGACCCATTAAGATCTCTCATTTTGGGTAATCTTTCTCGGCGCAAACCCTGCCTAAAGACTCGTTATTCTGGATAAAGTCTATCCTTAAAGATCCCCATAACGAGTCTATAACACCACACTTTAAAAGCAGCTTACCACTCGTATTCCGCTCTATGTACGAGCTTCACAATAATAATTCTCAGCTATATAACGTAAAGAAGTCAAATCTCGTAATGCCTAGGAGAATATATTATTATGTTTTTTATAGACATACGAAATTCTCACCAATTGTGACTTTACTGACAATGGGCAACAAAATTCTTCATGGTGGAATGACGGTTATGTCTACAAGCAAATATACAACTTAAAAGGTACCGACGCATTTAACTTGCAATCAACTCATTGATAGACATTTTTAACAACACTTACCCGGTTGATTGAAAAATATTTTGAAAATGAAGAATGTCAAACTGGAGATTCGCATTATCTATAATGCAAAAGAAAGTCGGGTTAGTGCGAATACTTATAACTCGAGATCGGCTGAATAGATTTTTATGATGCTTAGTTCATTGGATTTTTCTCCGCTCCGGGTAACAGAATAACTATTAAAAAAACGAAAAATGGTTTAAAAATAATATAAAATATAATATCAAAGTTAGTATATGGAACGGATTACCTAATAACAACGGCATCTGTGAAAATGCCATAACAACACAATTTTTATTTAGGTACTTGACAACCATTAAGTTTCAAAACATTGGAATGGAAAAGTGCTGTTATAATTCTTTGAGAAAGAAGTCAGTGTTCTATTTGAATAAGTCATCTTTATTTGCTCCTATGACATCTCATCTTTACATCCAATACAACCGCTGTTTGCCAAACTAAACCCCATTATTCTTATGCGATTCTTTATAACATTACTAGTTTATATGGATCGGTAAATAGAGGTAAGTACTTGTTTTGCATATCATATTCATACGAGAACCACATTACTTTATGCGGTACACCCGTATACACGTTGCACAAGAATCAACGTACCGGTTACTCCCAGTTATAGAACAAACCAGAACACGGAACATTATTGCATGGAATGTTTTACTGAAACAATACGTGTACAATTTGGTACAATGTACATTGACGTGTTCTTTGAAAAGTACACGTATACATTTTCGTATCAAAATGTACCTTTTAATACATAATAAATGTTTCTGTTATTATTTTTAAGATTTTGACAAGCATGGCTTTAAAGGTTTAATGGGGGGAAAAAGTCTACAATCTGTCTGGAAACCAAATTACGGCCAATTTCTAAAACGTAGCTATCCGTAGTAGTCTGTCAAATGCTATCCGACACTTTACTAGAGTTATACCTATCTACTGTTACTCGCGTTTTTTTTCTTTTTCTTTCTTCTTTCTTCAGTTCTCTCGCGTCCATTGTTGGACATAGGCCTCCCCCTGTGACTTCCACCGCCCTCTGTCTTGCGCCAGCCGCATCCACCCATTCCCGGCAATCCGTCTAATGTCGTCAGACCACCTCGCCTGAGGCCTGCCAACACTTCTCCTCCCGGTTCTCGAACGCCACTCAAGAACCTTCTTGGTCCATCTGGTGTCAGTTACTCTGGCCACATGACCAGCCCAACTCCACTTTTGTTTAGCGACCTTCTGAACCACATCGGTGACTCCCGTTTTCTGTTTTATCCATGTGTTGGTCTTCCTATCGCTCAATGAGATACCTAGCATTCTTCTCTCCATTGCTCGTTGTGTTACAGCTAGTTTATTTAATATTCTTTGAGTGAACACAAACGTTTCACAGCCATAAGTGAGCACAGGGAGAATACATGCATCAAAGAGTTTTCTCTTCAAGTAATTTGAATAATTTGGAGACTTCAGGATATAGGACAGTTTACCAAATGCTGCCCATGCCAGTCCTCGCCTTCTATCTATTTCCGCTTCTTGATTCTCTCTTCCTAGTTTTATTGTATGGCCAAGGTATACATAGCTCTCAACTTGTTCAAGTGACTGACCATCCACCTGGATGTTACGGGGCTGACTTGCAGCACTCATCACTTTGGTTTTTGAAATATTTAATTTCAATCCTATTTTGTGAGATGCTGTATGGACATCGTTAACCATAGTTTCCAGCTCCTCATCATCCTTGGCAAACAAGACTATGTCGTCTGCAAATCTAAGGTTGTTGAGTAGTTCGCCGTTGATGTTGATACCTTTATCGTGCCAATCTAGAGATTTGAAGACGTCTTCCAAAGCTAGTGTGAAAAGCTTAGGAGAGATTGTATCGCCTTGTCTTACTCCCCTTTTAATTTGGATTTTTTCGGATGTTTCATGGAGTTGTATAACTGATGTGGCATTGTTGTACATATTTGCAAGAAGTTGAGAATATCTATGATCCACCCTAGAATTATCAAGACCTTTCATCACCGCCCATGTCTCTACAGAGTCAAAAGCCTTTTCAAAATCAATAAAAGCCAGGGACAATGGTATATTGTATTCGGTGTATTTCTGAATTATATTTTTCAGGGTCTATATATGATCATTCGTACTGAAACCTCTCCTAAAACCGGCTTGCTCAACAGGTTGGTAACTATCCAATTTGTTGGACAGCCTATTATTAATGATCTTTGTGAAAAGTTTGTACAAATGCGAAAGCAGACTGATTGGTCGATAATTTTCCAATTTTCTTATGTCTCCTTTTTTATGCAAGAGAGTGATTGTCGCATTATTCCATTCTTGTGGTATGTTCTCTTCTTCAAGGCATTTGTTTAGCAATTTTACAACCGCTTGTTGAAGAGTATCTCCTCCATGTTTGATTGTTTCTATAACAATGCTATCAGGGCCTGGAGCTTTTTTATTCTTCATCTGTGACATAGCTAATCGCATTTCCTCTATGGTTATATCTGGAATGTCTTCAGAACCCACGTTGGTAATTCTTCTTCTACTTCTTTGTCCTTCACTCTCTGGTACTCGAGGTGTATATAGTTTTTCGTAGAATTGTTTTGCTATTTGAATAGTCTCAGATCGGTTTTAGCTTTCACTGACATCCTCTCTGCTCAGGGTCATTATTTGCTTTCTCCCGGTGTTCACCTTCCTTTGTAAAATTTTTGTTCCTCCATTGTTATTTATAATTTCATTCACAATGTTTTCCTTGTACTTTGCCACATCTTTTCTAATATTCTTTCGAACTTCTTTATTTAATTTTTTGTATTCAGGCGTATTTTGTTTATTTCTCATATCATTTCTCTTCTTTACAAGTAGTTTTGTTGCGTCAGTCAATTTGTCGATTTTTGAGAATGAATGAGGTGTTATTGATTCTACAGCTTTATTTAGTGTGTCTGTTAAACATTGGTTCATTTCTTCAAAAGTGCCAGTAGAAGGGAAAGGGTTTTTAATCAATTCCGTTGCAATAGATGCTCGATATATTTCAGCTCTAGATGAAATTATCTCAAACACGTTGTGTTTGGGTTTCTTAATCAGTTTAAGCCTTTCCATTCTGGAATTAATATTAACTGTGCCTCTAACCAATCTGTGATCACTGTCTACTGCAAATCTATTAAGCACCGCGTTTAAATAAACAAAAAAGCCGGTCTAATGATTGATAGAATTTGTATCCAGTAGCCCTTTGAATTGAAAATACAATATATTGAGAAAATTAATTCTGTGGTCTATTAAAAATTTTATTTGAGTAGAATACATAGCTACCTTGATTCCAATAATGCACAAAAGTGTCATTATTTTGGTTAAAAAAATCACCAGCAAAGAAAAACGTAACAGTATCAGTATTATTTGAGACAAGTACGAGCATTCTATCTTTATTTCTTTCACTGCCGGAAAAAAATTGTGAAAGCGGCATAGAGACAGTGCAATTTTGACGTTTGGTGTCAATTTGCGTAGCTTGCATACAACAAACAAGAACAAGACAAGACGCCCACTTAAATAAAATGAACAAACTAAACAAAAAGATGAAATTCAAAACTGTTGCATAATAGTTAGAAAAATTTAAAATTATATTATTTTTTTGTGTAACGGAGGTTCAATTGGAGGACCGGTTTTTTTTTTCAGAAAATCATTGCATTAACTTTCTTTTTTGCTTGGCGAAATCAGTAGGTACACGAAACCTTTATTTGACAGAAAATTCTCTCTCGGGAGATCTTCATATGCAGACAAAGACCAAAAATAAACAACAAACATAATTTTCTTTTTATGTATGTAGTGGAATAGAAATTTTCAATTCCTGAAAGTCGATTATAACTCTCCACGTACACGAAGAAACAGCAAAAGATTTCTCATCGTTGCGTGCCCCAGTACAATCACCTCCAGCATATTTCCGTGCAAACGTTAACGCCTTCAAATGAAGGAAATAATTATTCACAAAAGAATAACATGGTTGTGAAGGCGTAGGTACTAGCTGGTATGCATGCATTTCTGCGTTGAACTGAACTAAAAGCACATTTGTGTCAAAGGTAAATAACCTCAGTATTCTAACACGGCATGAAAAATAACATTTATCTATTTCAGTCATATCTGAAAGCCACAATAATTGATGAAGTGGATTAGCATCAATAGTATTAAATAGCCTATAGTTGTATTCAAAGATTCAGATTCCATAAAAATGCTCCGAAACACAATTCTTCGAAAACTCAATTGTTCGAATAATGTACAATTGATCTAAAGCGAATTATTCGAATGAATATTTCTGCGAATATATTTATTTTTTAATATTTGTATTACTTTAAATTAATTCGGGGGATCAGCTGAGAAGGTATGGCCCAAACCCCCCTATAATTACAACCTAACCTGATCTAACTCATTCATGTAAATAGTAGAAAGCTTGCTAACGCTAACGTAAAATAAAATTTTTCGAAGAATTGTGCATTAGGAGAATTGTGATTTCGTACAATTGCCATTAGGTGAATTGTGATTTTCGAAGAATTGTAATTCAAACAATTTACGTCTTACCAAAGATTCATTCAGAAACTCTCAATAGGATTGGAAACTCTTATTAAATTTGAAACCAAATTTTTGAGGAAGTGTTAATTAACCACTGTGGAGCATGTGGAGTGTGGACGCCACGAAGTTCGTCCAAGCCTCTCCTCTATCTTGCCCCAGTTGCACAGCTTCATCTCAGCTTAGTCCAGCATCTTGTAGATGTAGAACCACAGTGAATGCCCGCTTGATTTTTAATTTTGGCCTGCCTCTCCTTTTTGTCCCATCCCGAGGTGATTTTCTGTTCTAGCGCATTCGGTCTCATATGAGACATAGTGGACAGTGGTACCACCCTATCCCCAAAATCTGACGCAAAAATCTGTTCTTAATACTAAGGATCTTCTTCCGTTGAGTCTTTGTCAGATGCCAGGATTCATATCCATATAACAACACTGGCAGAATGCACGCATTACAAATGCGACATAATTACAAATACTGTATATTATTGTGCTTGATCTACGCTTTCAATCCTATGGATTGGTTGGCAGCAAGCGCGCTCCTCGACTCTTTTCGTTTGCCAATTTCTCAGAGAAATCTCAAAAAAAAATCATAAAAGAGCATAAACCAAAGAGAAAGAATGGTTTTCTATCTGAATTTCTTTACAAGAAAAATATAGTTAGATAGAACTTGTAATCAAATTATAAAACAACAATAATAACAAAAAACCGTTATTTTCATATTTCTATGATTCTGTCAAAAAATGAATTATACGCTTAATTATTTCGAGGAAACTGAATTTATTATGTATTTTAAAGTCATAAATACTTCATTTTGATCTGTAATATAAAATAAAATATCTGATAAATTAAACACTATAGATACTCGTATATTTTTCAAAATAATTATTTCCCACAAAATGGTCAGCGACACCCACATCTTTCAAAGACGAATTATTATTTTCATTGGGAAAATCTGTGAAAAGGAAATGATTTTATTATCAAAGGATCCTCACAGGGATGGTTTCTTTTGTTCCACTCATTATACAGCCAAGATATCTTTCAAAGACGCGTTATTCCATTCAGAAATAAATGTGAAAATATTCAACAATAAAAATTATTATGGTTTAGTTTGACGAATTCAAAATTCCGATTGACTTTGATTTATTGTATAATCTATTTGCGGTATTATTTATTTGTATTGAAGTCTTAAAAAAACTATTACCTACTACATAAACACTAAAATATATATATGTATTTTTAGTTCCCAAAAAGAAGCACTTTTTTCTCGAAGTTCAGTTTAAGGTCGATAGGTGGAAAACTGAAAAAAAAACCTAAAAAATTAAATTATTTGAAAACCACTTGTATTGTAGTTAGATCACAGATACGTTAGATGCAAATACTTGTATGGACCCCTGTGCCCCGTTCCACCATCGTACTTTTCAACATTTCAATTTGCACTTTACATTAAGCAAACTTCGCAAAGCGCAAATCAATTCTGTTCCACGAAAAAATAATCCTTACTTTGCGGCGGCGTTGCTATCGTTTTGTAAAGTGTTTACAATTGACGTTAGCGACATCTAGTGGTAACAGTGTGGTAGTACTTCGTTTCGCGCGTAAACAAGTATTATTATTTGTGTTAACGTTTTGTTGGTTTTGTTTGTGTCGCAAATTTTCAAGTACCTACTGTATTTTTAACTTAAACTTATTATTTTGTAAAAAAAAAATGCGCCGGAAAGACGTAATAATAAAAAAAAGCCGTGTTGCAGGTTGTGAAGGATTTTTAGTAACTGTACAAAACATGACCATAAAATCTAATTCTTAATACTTACCGAAGACATATTCGCACTGAGTACTACTTATTTTAAAGTATTCAATAAATTGCGAGGGCAAAATATCCTCAAAATTAATGCGAGGTTTGTGACATCAATTTCTAGCAATTAAAGCTACGCAAAAGTTAAATAACAAAAAACAACAATCCTTATAACGCAAAATCGAAACGTCAAATTATTATTTTCACTTGATTCGCAAAGTTTGCGAAGCTTTTTATGAAAAGTGTCTATGGTGGAACTAAAACGAGGATATAATTTGCAAAACGTAAAGTGAAATGTTGAAAAGTACGATGGTGGAACGGGGCACTGGTTAATGGCAACAAAATTATAGCCAATAAGCTCCTAGCAAGTTACCCCTTTCAAGGAATTTGTCGAATTACAAGTCACAATGTATAAAGGATTATTAAAGTAACAATATGTTTTAGTCGATTTTTCATGTTTACTTTGTGTTTCAAGGCAACAGTGGTTGCAGACCAAGACATCCGCTGATCGAGTGTTTTTGAAAGAAAATGCGATTTCGGAGTCCTCGTGGGAGAATGCACAGCACCCATACGTTACTCGACCAAGACTGTTAAATAGTAAGAGAATGCACAGCACCCATACGTTACTCGATCAAGACTGTTAAATAGTAAGAGTCTTCTTCTTCTTCAATGGCGCTACCAGGAAAAATTTAGACCAAATAGGCTATTGTTTTGCTTACAATCTATATATTAATACGTGAAGGAAAAACTATGTGACTATTTTTACGAAAATTGCGCGGACGGAGGAGTATGAAATTTCGCACACTTATAGTTTGTATAGAGAAGGGGTGGCGAATGCTAATATTTTTTTTAAATAATGCATAAAAAAACACTACGCACACAACTGTGATGTATTTGACATTATTTGACACAGATCTATTGTTTATTTGTGGTCTCATTGAGAATAGTTTAATATTTTTTATATTAAATAACCATAGAAAAAACATTGAACACATCAACATTTCAAATTTGACGTATCCATGAAATTATTTTTAAAGAAAATTGAGAAATAGCGCTCGTTCAGTCTTTGACAATCGAACCATAACAATGGTTCAATCAAACTTTTAATTTTATTTAGTTATGGTCGAATTTCGAGCACTGGCCGACCACTAGTAATTATAATAACGCATTGTTCTGAAGTACAGGTGAAATAATAAAGTTAAAAGTTTTTTTTAAGCTTCAATATTCAATATTGAACTCTTTAAGCTGGTTTAAAAGTAGTTTTACTTGTTATTACTTAGTAACTTTGTGGATGGCAGTTGAGCGTTCTTAAAACTTACTTAGCGCACAAGAACGAAGCCATTTAAGAAAGGAATCTCCAGTCAACCGAGAAACGTATTTCCAACTGCATTTTTATGCTTCTGAATATATATCGATAATATAATATTTTTCTTATCGTTTCAAAGTATTCGCTTACATTTCAATATTTTATTGTGTGTATAAATGGCTGTCTCTCCTGAAAATGCACATAAATTGTTCAACCGGAAAATTTAAAAATACGATAAATATTATTCGCAGTATCTTGAAAAGTTTCGAGACGTTTCTCGACATTGTATTTCGAATAAACTTATAGCGACGAGATCGCTGAAATGATAACTAAAATGTTAACTGAAACTTTTTGCCATACAATTTTTTTCTAGTCTCATTCCGCAGATTGTCTGCCCAAGCAGTCTCTCTCGACGCCTCCTTGTTGTCAGCCAGCCTCTTTTTACCTGCATACGAGCTTACAAGGCATGTTTCTAACTATAGCTATTTCTGAGGCGACTAGCGACCACTGCAATTCTTGCCCTTAATTATTCAGATTGACAGAAATGGCAATTTTTTCCACTGGTGTGCGATTTCTACTTCAGAGGAGTTGTCTTGATGTTTCTCCAACCCTGCAGATCGCCTCGTCATTGGTGATGTGTTTCGTCCTGTGAATTCCATATGTCTGCGGCAAACTCAAACGCAGTCATGAGTCCCGCTTCTGTTTGGCTGATGGCCCACGTTTCGCATCCATACACCACCATAAACTCCGGACAAGAGTCTTGATTAAATTTTCCTTATTTATGGGCTATACTTATATCTTTTGATTTCTGTTGTTTAAAGCACGTCTATCATTATATTACATAATATTCTTTCCATTCTCCCTTTAAACAACTCCACTTAGCGAATGTATAACAACTCTCACAATTCATTATTGATGTTCGATTTTTAAATGGAACTAACCACTACGGGCTTACGACCGTCTTCTACTGTTATTTCGAAGGCTGGCTTAGTATGATCACTTTATGTTAACAACGTTCGCCATTAGGTGGTAATGTTTAAGTCTCCGAAACTCCTAATCATGAGAATTCTCGACATGTTCAACATGTCGAAAAATCCCATGTATACAACAAGTAGATATTTAATATTAGCCGTTTGGGCTGTGCGTTGATGAGTGAGTATGTCAGTCAGTCAGTCAGGCACTTTCCTTTATTATTATAGATTTAAGTAATGAAATATAGAGATAAAAGTTGGAAATTATTGAAAACAAGAAAGCAACCAAATTTAAAGACTGCGACTACTGTCATGTATTTTGCGCCAGGATATGAATATATCCACTTTTGTTAATATCTCATCTTTATATAGACTGTTGACTTTTTTGGTGCACAACGTTCTAATTATGTCTAGATTCTTGTGACCATTTTTCAGGACTAGAATCTAGACATAATTAGAACGTTGAACTCCACTTAGGGATTGCTTATATTGTTTTTGGGTGATTCATAGATTTAGACTTTTATGAAAACGAGATGTATATTTTTTTGCTACTTTCATGGCCCTTTAGTCTTAGTTGGGAAATGAAATAAAACGAAATGGTTCGATCTTATCAAGCGAGCAACGCGGACCATACTACATGGGTCAATAATAATGGCTGAAGACCGTGAGGAATATTGGTAGTTGGTGAGAATGTATGGCGGTAAAGATCCTCGGAATCTAGGGACCAAATGAAGAGGAGAGAAGGATATGCGCGACGACAAGGCCATGTAGATTGATGATTTTAATCAATGATTTTATAAGGAAACAATATTGTTATCAAAGCCAACAAGCCATTTTTAATATAGACTAGTGGTCGATCAGTGCTCGAAATTCGGCCATAACTAATATAAATTATAAGTGTGATCATTATTGAGGTTCCATTGTCAAAGACTGAGCGAGCGTTATTTCACAATTTTCTTTCTAAAACAATGACATGGATGGATACGCCAAATTTGAAATGTCGATATGAACAAGTTTTTTTCTATTATTATTAAAGACATAGGTACAATATCAATCTATTCTTAAATTGGCTAATCCAATTCAATCCAAACTCTCTATACTCCCCACAACATTGCGCTCGATCTTGCACAATGTTTATGTCCTCCTCCACACCATGACAAGATTCTTCAGCTCTGCTTCGAAGGAACGGAACACAGTATGAGGCTCTTCCTCGTCTTCGGGAACCTGATGGGAGGAAAAATTTCATGATGCGGTGGTACCATCTTACACTCAAAATTCTCCTGAGGCACTTCATTTCGAAAGCTGAGACATTTTGTGCCTGGGTTTTGGTCAGGTGCTAGGACTCACACCCATACAGGAGAATAGGCAAGACACCGCATCAAACAGTTTACATTTGTGTAAGTATCAAATACATAACATAAAATAGTGCGCGTAATGTTTTTTTATTGATTTAATGTATTTTTATGCATAGTTTTAACCTTTAACTGCATAGGTGTGGTCCCTGGGACCACGCACTACTTAAAAGTCATCATAACTTCTTTAGTTTTTGTTTTTGTGTGATGCCGATTCTTGTATGCTCTTTCTGTTCATGTTGAACCCCTGTGAGAGAAAAAACGAATCTGTTTCGCATTTTTTTTTAAACTTATTGCAGTGGCTGGGTCCCGGGGACCACACATGTGCATTAATGTAACTAAAGTGGTTTTGTAAATTTTTTAAATTTAAGCACTCAGCACTAATAAAATTAAACCAAACCACAACTTATTTGTTAATGTTGTCAACTCCAAATCAACTCTTGAAAAGAATGCAGAATCCAAAAATTCTTAGGGGAAATTGTTCGGTTGTATCCCTCGTATTAACTGGTCGGTGAGTAAGATTCGCACCACAGAGACAGCCGTCGGCTCACCTGGGACCCGACGGCTGTCACTGTTAATTTTTGGTTACAAAATAAATATTTCTGTTTGCTTTATTTTTCTAAAGTCCATTATGTTTTTTCTTAAGGTGTGATTTTTACGTATTTAATTGGGAACCCTTTTTAAAACTTTATAAATACCGTAAGTATTTCTATTTTTTTTTTAATAAATTGAAATTGATGATAGTTTAATCTTGAATAATAAAGATTATTTAGTTGAATTATTTCTATAGTTTTATAATATCACAACAAAATCAATGTGAGTCCCGGGGACCACACATATTGTGTATTTATGGGAAAAAAATTCACCTATGCAGTCAAAGGTTAAAAAATTTTAGCATTCGCCACTCCTTCTCTATATAAACTCTTAGTGTGCGAAATTTCATACTCATCCGTCCGCGCAATTTTCGTAATAATGGTCACAAAGTTTTTGCTTAACGCATTAATAATATATAGATTCTTAATCAATTTTATTCGGCCCAAGAAGAAAGTGCACTCCACCTTCTATTATCACCACAGGATTTAACGAGCGAATAGATGTCTATACGGAATAGCATTGCAGGATACTTTTATTAGAGTAGAGACATTTATTAATCTACGGATAAGCCAGAAAGTGTGTGAATAATGACGTAATAAAAGGTTTATTAGGTGTTTTGCCATAAATGGGGAATAAACTACCGTAAAACAATGAATCCAGATAATAAATAATATGATGATAATCTTCCTTTGAACTGTAATGCGGGAACTTGGAAATTAAGGATACTGTGACATTTTACTTCATTCTATGTAATCTAAACATATAAAATTGTGTTAACACCTGACACCTCATTTCCCATATACCCAAGCTGTATTGATGTTATATTAAAATTCTTATCAATATACGTTCGTCAACTCGTATTTTCAAATGATCAACACTGGAAAATTTTGAGCAGAATCCGGAACTCTCTTAATTTGAAGTCAGCACCCATGCCACTTGGCTACATAGGTCGTTTTGCCTTATTCGCACCTTATTAAGTACTGGTATTCACAGCTAAGACGGATTTAATGATGAGTGATGGTGTGTCCTTATGCGTTGTTATTCTTTTTTTTTTTTTTTAAATAATAATACATAATACACAATAAGATACAATGACATAATACACACAAAATAAAGAAATATACAACTATACATAGAGAACAACAATTGCAGCAAGTGAAATGGGCCCCATTAAGCCATTTAAACGGCTTGTCAATAGGACCCATTCACCCCACCGTCCGTCTACATAACGAATAGACACATAATCAATCAAAAACATTTCCACCATCAATCCCTCATCTTTCCATTCATTCAAACACATGCACACTCTTCTCTAATTTGCAATACATTGGTACACTCAGAATCTATTTCAACATTATTTGACCAACCATACATACATATACCTTTATTACTTCTCAGCCATACTTACCTGAAACTATACGTACATACTTTTATTATTTATCAGCCATACTTTCAACACTTTTCTCAGTCCATTCATACTCTTGCACTTTTTGATGCTCCTTGGCAGTAAATTATAGAGTTTGGGCACGGTGCACTTTCGAGTGCGGTCACCATATTTATTTTGTGTCCTTTATATTACAATCTGGAACCATTCTATCGAAGGCCTTGTTTATGTCCACGAAACACATAAAAACGGGTTCGTTGAATTCAAGAGAATATTTTTCTTGAATTGGTGTACTGACACTAGTTATTTTTTATATAAGCACTAACACTGCGTCAGTTGTAGATTGCATTTAACATCAATAGGTACTGATAATTGCTGCTGATCATTGTTTTCAGATGTATTCACGTTTTATTTCCCTGTTACATACGATTCAATAATTGATCAATGTATGAGTGAAAAGTCCTCTGTTGTTTTTGGAGTTTGTTTTGTATAATTTAGAAGTTCCTAGTTAAAAGAGTTACATCTTGAACGAGTCAAATAAACAAAAATAACAACTAATGACTCTAACAATTCATTACTAATGTTCGATTTTTAAATGTAACAAACCACTACGGGTTACGACCGTCTTCTACTGTTGTTTCAAAGGTGGTATTAGTGTGATCACTTTACATTAACAACGTTCACCATTAGGTGGTAATGTTTGTCTCCGAAACTCCTAATCATGAGAATTCTCAACATGTCGAAAAATCTGATGTATGCAACAAGTAGAAATTTAATAATAAATGAAATATAGAGATAAAAGTTGGAATTATTGAGAACAAGAGAGCAACCCAATTTAAAGACTGCGACTGCTGTCATGTATTTGGCGCTAGGATATGACTATATCCATTTTTGTTACTTTCTCATCTTTATTGCCTATTGGCTTTGTTGGTGCACAACGTTCTAATTATGTCTAGATTCTTGTGACCTTTTTTCAGGACTAGATCTTAAAGAAAAAATAGTCAAATGTTTTAGTTACTTTAAAGCGGTTTAAAGATAAAGACTAAAGTAATATCTACGCAAATGTTTTTCTCAATAATGTCTTGTAAAAATAATATTGTATTTAAATTTATGCATAGATTTTCATACCAGTTTATCTTTGTTTTCCTTCTTAAATTAAAAGAAGGTAATGCAAGAAGCGTCTTAGTCTCGTTTGAGTTGGAAATTAAATTTGCAAACAGTGCTTGCTAAACTATTACCTCTCGCATCAGATGCATAGGTAAGTTTGAAAACCACGTAACTAAACCGAGGTAATGCGACTTATTTAACAAACTTTTCTTCTTCTGTTTATGTTGTTCGTTTGTTTTTGTTATCTCATGTTTTTGATATGTTTTTGTTATTTATGTTTTTGATATTTTTCTTCGAGGTTCATTTCTAGTTTTATTAACAACTTCTTGAAGGTAATACAACAACCAGAAAGCTTCAGTAAACTCTGAATAAAGAATAAATCACGTAATTTTATGTAACACAATTGTACGTAGTTATTCGTTTTAAGGTCTTTTGAGTCGAATCTCTAAATATAATGTAATACATTTCGATAATTTCTATTCTTATGGAAATCTATTATCTATATAAAAGAAAGTCGGGTTAGTGCGAACACTTATAACTCGAGATCGACTGAACAGATTTTTATCATTTTTAGTTTAATGGTATCTTCTCCGATCCAGATAATAGAATAACTAATAAAACATCGAATATAATACAAGAGTTAGTATGGAAATTTCGATACCACAACGCCGTCTGTGAAAAATTCTATAGAAAAACAATTTTATTTAGGTAACTGAAAAACATTGACATCAAAAATATTGGCACGCAGATTTTAGATGGAATTTTTTTCAATCTTTTTGTCTAATTTGTTAACATTGAAGTACATTTTTAATCAATTTGAACGACAAAAGTGAATAAATTTAATTTAAAATCAAATTGTCGTTTGACATAAACTGTCAGTTGTACGATTGCTGGTGCGATTGTTAGAATTTGGATGGAAAATATGAGGTTTAAAACAGATGCATCATTCGCAATGACATTGATTCTTTTAAATTCGAATTGCATTTTCATAGTTAGATCACAGGACATCGTCTGTCGGGAGAGCCAGTTATTAATATATGGAAATAAGCTTAGGTATTATTAAGCGGGGTAGGCGACGATATAGTCTATCACTCAATGTTCTGGACCATTCTAATATCGATAGGTTACTTGATGGTAATAAAAAGTGTGCTTTCTAACATTATTCTTCACATGCAAGCGTTCATTACATCTAGACACTTTCATGAATAATTTAAAAAGCTCGTTTTTATATCGTGAAAAAAAACCTCGAATAATAATAATAAGGCAAGTTTTTAAGAAACTAATCCATGTAAGTGGTTTGTGCTTTTGTGCTGTTGTGTTTCTTCGGCAATACACACAGGGAACCTTTTGTCCTTAGCGTTGAATACATAATGCAGCAGTACTGACAACTCACGTAAGTGCCTGGTCGTGACGATACAGCTATATTTTCTTCTAAAATTATTTGAATATGTATGAAGCTTAAATTCAAGTACCTGGGAGCAACCATTACCACCTCTGGTGACTTCGGGGCTGAGCTCCCGATACGTATCGGCATGGCAAGTGGCGCTTTAAAAACATGACCAAAATATAGAAAGCGTCGGCGCTTAGTGTCGAGACGAAATGTTAACTGTTTGATGCGTGTGTGTTGCCCATTCTCCTGTATGGGTGTGAGTCCTCCTGGCACCTGACCAAAACCCAGGCACAAAAAGTCTCAGGTTTCGAAATGAAGTGCCTCAGAATAATTTTGGGTGTAAGCTGGTACCACCGCATAACGAACGCTATACGTCAGCACACCCAACGTGAGCCCATCACTTCTACTATATATTATGTGGAGGAGATGGACTGGGCTGGAACATGTGTTAAGGATGCCGAATGACAGTTGGCCGAGGAGAGCGCTGTTATTCCTCCCATCAGGGTCCCGAAGACGAGGAAGACCCTCATATTCTGTGTTCCGCTCCTTCGAAGCAGAGCGAGGAATCTGGACATGGTGTGGGAGGAGGTCATAAACATTGCGCAAGATCGAGCGCAATGGAGAGCTCTTGTTGCATCCCTACGCCCCTAAGTGGGGCCTTAAGGGAGTTTGGATTTGTATGAAGCTTATTTTGTAATTTTAAGAACCTCATACATTCAGCACACTCTTATTATCTCCACTAAATAATACGTGAAAATTTTCGCCATTCCTAGAAATTTCTAGATTGCTAAAATTTATTACGAAAATTAATTGATCCTGTTCTGAAGATCAAATGAGGAAAGATATTAAGTAATTAGAGTTTGCTTGAGCTAATATAACATTGAAGGACCGGGCTGAAGGATATGATTTTCCAAGGGCGAAGAGTAAGTATTGAAGGCAAAAACTTGAGTTAGGCTGTAGCACCTTCGGAAGGAGAAGAAAGTTATTTAAGCCTATTATCGTTTTATGTTATTCTTTCTTCAAATGTACTTAATAGATTTCGATAGCTCTGTTTAATTAACAATTAGTCGATTATAAAAAAACCTCATATAACTTTTTTTTTAAATAAAAATGAATCTGTAGCCCTAGAATAAGTTTTCAATCGAATATCGAAACGATCATCGAAAGAATTTCGAAAAATTTTCATACTAAAATGATCGAATGATTCGAACGTTTGTTTTAAGAACACTAATTGCACGCTAATAAGCGCTTATTTGCGTGCAATTAGCTTTCGATAAAACTCGTACCTACTAGCCCCACTGTACTCTCTCGAAGTGAATACAAAAATACACTTTTGACATCTTTCACACATACCAAAAAGGGTTGTGTCGTGAAAGCGGAAATGGTCAGCACGGCCGGGATAGTATAATATACCAGCCACTTCAAAGAATATACTAGGTAGGTACTCCATAGACTTTAAACAGTGTCTCAGAAACAGAACGCAATCCAAGTCGAAAAGATTTGTATGTATACGATGTTGCTTCCCTAATTCTCAAAGAAATAGTAATAGCCAAATATTAATAGTAAAATAGAAATACCTAGTAAATAATTTAGATTTTGGTACTTATAAAAAAATTCGTAACACATTTACAATATTCTGTTGATTTAAGATGACGGAGCAGATCATTTGGGCTGTGAATCAACCTAAACTTAATTGATATCAAATCATTTAAGTATAGGGTGTTAGCTGATCAAGTCTTGCCTCCGACAAGTTTGGCTTACAGCCAAGCCTATTTATTTAAGTAGCCCTTACATGATACTTAACATTTACAAAATAAAATTGATTAAAGCGAAATGATTTATTGTCCTGTTATTCAGAAAAAAAAATAAATAATGAGTGTAGGCTATTTTGTTCCAAGAAAAATAAAAATTAATAAGAAAAATTGTCTTTATACACAAAATGTTCTTGATTTATTTTCTGGTTTATTCAACAACACAGAAATAAAAATAATTATTATCGGTACGTATACGAGTATTGCCTTTTTTTTGTTTTGTTTTTCTCGAAATATTTACGTGAGAAAATATAGTATTAAACTATTTCAACGAAAATAGAAAAATGAAATGAAAGTTTGTAAAGATAGCCTCTTTGCTTGTATTTTTTAGCGAAGTTGATTATACATCAGCATTTTTATTACGTTACCTACGTAGAGTTTTCTACATCACTTGAAGAAGGTAGGCAGTAGGGTGCTTCTTAAAATTAGAATTTTAAAATGTCAACGGGACACCTTGTCATTCAGTTCTACTATGGAAAAAAGTTTTTTTTTTTATAAAACCTAGTATACGGGTTGCTACCGGCTCTGTTGAAAATTTGTATAGAAGATGTATGGAGACGGAATCTAAATTGGATATTTTACTTTAAGTTATTGTAAGATATATTAGCTATGCACTATTATCAATATTTTAAGGATTCAATTCTTAAATAATTTACACCAATTTGTGACATTTTCTTCAAGATGTCGCGACCCTAAAAGTTTTTTGAAAATTCTAATAAAAATTAACAAATTATAGCATAAAATAAAATATTTTTTTCGACCATATATATAAGAAGCACGTAGTAGGTAGGTAATATTATTTATTTATTTATTTTTTTATTTATTTATTCAATACAAATATAATGTTTTACAGATAAAGGATGATGTACAAGAACAATTTGGACAAAACATAATAGTTTGTGTATCCCCCTTATAGAGACAAGTCTCGTGTAAAGGGGGAACGTTTCGAAGAATCAATTTCATTATTTACATTCATGAAAATTAATACACATACAAAGTAAAAAAAATGATTTAACATTTGGAATATTTTTTTTTTTTTATTTTTTTTTTATTTTTTTTTTTTTTTTTTATTTTTTAATTTTTATATTTTTTTTTTAATGTGATCACAAGGCAGGAACTTTTCTAGAATTAATGTTAGTACTACACATTGTTAATCAATACACACAATAATAAATATAAACAACCGTTGTTTAAATTTTTTTTATTATACATATCTCCGTGAAGAGGTGGTCACGGAGACACACACATATACTTTTTTTTTTTTTTTTTTTTTTTTTTTTTATTAATTTACCTATCATATTCCAGGATGTGTTTCACTACCACTCTTTTTAAATCTTCGTATGTTTGAATTACGCGCACTTCACTGGGCAGATCGTTGAAATATTTTATCCCTAAATAGGTGTAATGTCTTTGTGCTACGTCTTTATTGCACAGTGGCACTGGTATGCAATTGATCGCCCTTAAAACTCTGGAGGTGTCACTGCTCAAGGAAGTCTGTGTCTCTCGTTCTTTCACCACCTGCAGCAACGCATATTTTTTAAATATTTGCGCCACCGTCATCACCTTCACTTCTGAAAAAAGTCTACTCGTCGAGTAATCTCTTGGCTTCCTCAATATTATTTTCAGAACAAGTCTTTGTGTTACCTCTAGAGGATAAATATTTGCCTGGTATGCGCCTCCCCATCCCAATATGCCATATTGAGCTATCGACTGAAACAAGGCATAGTACACTGTTTTCAGCTGTGTTAAACTCAGGTAGTTTCTTAATTCTAAGAAAATGTATATTAGTTTTCTCAGCCTTTTCGTTGTCAATGCAATGTGCTCCTTCCATTTAACATTTTCATCAATTATTATTCCTAAATATTTCATAGTCTTTACTTGTTTAATTTTATTACATATATCTCTGCAATTGGTAATTCTACACAGATTTGAATGTATGATTACTTTGATATCTTTTGGAGCGCCTGCCTGATTTATTGTGAATGGGATGAATGTCGTTTTATCTGTATTCAGAGACAGAAGGTTATGATCAAACCATTCCTTGAGTTTGCTTACATCATGATTAGTCATTTCGTTTACTTCATCCCATGTTCTTCCTTTCGTGAACAGAACTGTGTCGTCTGCGTATGATACTATTTTACTTTGCAATGGTAATGTAAACATATCGTTAACATATATTACAAATAGAGCAGGTCCAAGGACCGTACCCTGTGGTATGCCAAAGTCAGTAGTGTTTGAGTCGCTGATTGTATTATAAATTTTTGTGTACTGTTTTCTAGTATCTAGATAGCTTTTCATTAATGCAAGTGCTTTGTCACTTATTCCGATATGCTGCAGTTTATCCACCAATTTAGAGTGCGAGATACTGTCGAACGCCTTTCTTAAATCGATAAAAGTACCGATACATTTAGCACCACTATCCAAGGCACTGTATATATCGGTTGTTAGCTTAGCAATTGCGTCTTGTGTGCCGAGTTTTGGCATAAAGCCATATTGTCTCTCATTTATTATCTTGTTATTAATTATATATTCCATTAATTGTTTTTTGACAATTTTTTCGAAAATTTTGGCCACATTGGAAATTAAAGAAATTGGTCTGTAGTTACATATGTCATCTTCAGGTCCTGCTTTATGTATTGGTGTGATTATACTTGTTTTATAGTTTTGGGGAAATTTTCCCTGCTTTAAACTCAAGTTAATGATATGAGTTAAAGGTCTACTTATATATTTAATTACAGACTTTAATAACTCCGTTCCTATTCCATCGAAACCCGGCGCTGATCCTGTTTTTAACTCCATTATTATTTTTTCTACTTCATTCTGGGACACTTCTTTATATTCTTTGAGACCGTTGTATGCGCTTCTGGGCATATGTAGTTCAGTGGGACCATCATCACAGATATTGTTTATGTTACTCGCAAGATTCCTGCCTACATTGGAAAAATATTCATTAAAGATATTAGCTGTAGCTTTTGGCTGTTCTGACACCTGTATACACCTATCATTGTATTTTATTTTCTTGATAAGCTTCTTTTTTTGTAGATTGCCCATCGCCTCGTTTATCGTTTTCCATGTTTTTCCAGCATCATTTTGAGATTTAACGAGCTTGTCACTGAAGTAGTTATTTTTTGATTCCCTTATTGTTTGAGTTAGTCTGTTTCTATAATTCTTGTATTCTTTTAATAATTTTTCATTGTTTGGATTTTTCTTTGTTGATATAAAAAGTCGTTGTTTTTCTCTAATCGATTTTAATAACCCGTGAGTTATCCATGGCTTCATTTTTTTATTTTTGTTACTCACTCTACTAACTCTAGTTTCATGGGAGGCAATTCTAATATAAGATTCAAAGATGGATTCGAATTTAGCAGATGCAGTATCAACACTTTTGTCCAAAAAGATGGAAGACCATGTTTCTAGTTTTATATTATCTTTAAAAACCCCAAAATTGATAATTTTCCTTGTTGCTTTTTCCTGTCTGTTAGTATTGTCGCGCGGTCCTCCACCTGGATAGGTGCACTGGAGAATACAGGTGTAGTGATCAGTGATACTAGTTTTCCAGAGTATGCTTTTTAAGCATTCGGTATGTTTTGTGTTGCACCAAATGTGGTCGATACACGATGGTTGTTGTCCCTCAAATTCTCTCGTATTGCTATTTATACATGATTTGAAGTTTAGTTCTGTCATCATATTCAAATAATCGTCTTTAATGCTGTTTGAGGAATCGTTATTTATGTTTATGTTAATGTCACCCAGCACAATTGTAGGCCCACGTCTGGTATCGCTTGTATGCAGTAACACTTTTCGTAAATCGTCCACAAACGTTGCCGGATTTGATTTATGTGTTCTGTAAATGGCGTAGAGGTGGTATTCAACTTTGTGATTTAGAGTTATCTGCGCATAGAGGCAATCAGCGTAATTTATATCAGCAATTTGATTCACTCTGACGCTTGAAAACCGTTCGTGTATGTATAAAGCAATTCCACTATTTCTGTTTATTTTATTGGATGTGCCATAGCAAGTGTAACATGGTATATTATATATTAGATCATTATTGTAGGTTTCTGTCAGCACTATACAACCAGGTAAGATCTTCATACAACCAAGCTGAACAACAAATTCATCAAAGTTTTTTTTTAGACTTCTGATGTTCATCAAGAGAACACTAAACTTATCTTTGCTTTCCCCCAAAGCAAGGTTGCATTGATCTATGTTTTCGCAGGTTAACTCGTTTACCTTGTATGCATCATCAACATCCGCAAAGAAATCGTCCATCACAACCTCAGCAACAATACTGTGTTGCATCTCTTGCAAACCTCTCATAAACAGCACGTATTGGACATGTAGCATTAAATGCTGAATGTTGTGTATTCTCTCTATTACTTTCTTTACACAAGGTGCAAGTATAATTGTTTATGTTATTTTTCTTAGAACATTCTCTGGAGTCGTGGTTCTCGTAGCAATAGGCACATCGTACTGTTGGATGTTCACAGTATTTAGATATATGACCGAAAGCCAGGCACTTGTAGCACTGAACTAATGGACTATGATCCATTACGCTAATCCTTTGGTAACCAATAAATACTTTTCCGCAGTTCGTTAAGGCTTTCCATGTTTGAGGAGTCACCTGACAAACAATGTTAGAGAGCAGATTATTTCTGTGTGTCTTTCTGAATTTGATTCTAAGTTCCTCTTCAAGAGGTATCTGCTTATTCTGACCACGCAGAGATGTGTTCAAATCCTCATCTGTGATACCCTTAATTACCCCTTTGAAGACTACTAGTGGATTTTTTTTGACAGGTTCTCTTGCACGAAGTTCTGCTGATTTTTCTATTTCCTTTTTCATCGCACACATATCTTCTTTTGAACTAGTCTTAATAACAACCTGGTTTCTCGACCCCTTTCGTAGACCAGTTATACCGATCCCCAGAGAACGCACATTGATGTTTCGCTTAATAATTCCCTCAATTTCACTGCTTGTTTTCAAATTATCCTTTCCAGATATAATAAGAGGATAATCAAAATTCTTTGTTGCATCAGTAACATCTTTTTTAGTGATATCAGCATAGGTAGAACTGTTAGTTTGGCTTTCAACAACGCTAAGTCGTTGATCAATGCCCTGCAGGACATCGCTCATCCTTGCCAGCATTTGAGAATCCCCCCTCTTTAGACACTGGTCCTCGAGTAATTTTGTTAAAGAATGAATTGATTTTATAACTGCCTCTTTCGTCTCTTTTTTCATATTTGTCACTCCATTTAATATTTTTATCGCCCCCAATGCTATGTTTTGACCGCGAAATATGGCCTCGTTAGCTTGGTCTGTAGAGTGTGGTTTGTCACCTACGCCAGGTGAAGAGGAAGAAGACAGTGTTCTTCTTTTCTCAATTTTAAGTATAGAATCCATTATTACAATATCGTACTAATAATACCATCAGCTGGGTACACACGTAACGATTTATCTTTAAGATTTGAACGATAATCGCTCATTTTTCAATTGTTTTCTTCGCGAAGATTTGAAAAATGAGCGATTATCGGTCAAATCTTAAAGATAAATCGTTACGTGTGTACCCAGCTATCAAAATTGAGAACTCTATGGAGAAGGAATAGGAGACTTCAACGCAGGTTTTTTTTTTCAAATGAAACCCAATATGTGGGTAGTTTTTGATGAAAAAATAGTATTCCAATGAATATCTTTTTATCAGATGGTCACACTATATGGTCGTCGCGAACTTTTTTGTAGCACTTAAGCTAAGCTATTTGATGGTGTAATTCACTCACCTCAACCTCCTTCTGTTGAAGCGGCGTTTCACTTATTAAGCTATTTCACAACTTCAAAATGTTCAAACACTTTGGTATGTATTTTATTCTGTTATTAGACTTTAGATCAGAAAACTGCACTTCACATCAACTAGAACACAAAATTCTCTATCATTTGATATGTAAATGTACTTGGTTCGTTAGGTTTTTCACTGGTAATATTTTATTTTTGTTGGAGCTAATTAACTCGACTCGCACATTCAAAATATCGCACTATCAATTATTTAATTTTCAATAATACACGGCTATAAGCCTTTTACATAATCATAATAATTCAAAACTCACAAAAACAATACACTTAAATAGAACAGTAAAAAACAATAAAAAGATAAGTAGATTTACATATTATTTAACTATATGAGCAAATAAAATCATTTGAAATAAATAATAGTAAAAAGAGAAACAACACAAAATATGATATAAACCAAAGTCGGCAAGTCAATGACTAACAAGATATAAACTAATATTGTTATCAAAAAGGTAAAATTTATAAAATATTTATCGAGTTAAATTAGATAAGGACGGGTCTAAATTGGATAACTTATCTTGCGGGGCTGCCCTATTTTGTCCAGATAAAAATATTGAAATCAAATTTAAATTGAATTCAATGAATGTTTTTTCAACAACGTTGTGATACTTCTCCATATTAAAGGTATTTTAATGAAAGATCTTTGCAAATATCACTTAATTTTTTATTTTTTATTGCCAAAATATTTTCTACCGCAATGCGGTCATCTTCAGTGGCTGTCTGAGTGAATACAGTATTCACTCAGACAGCCACTGAAGATGACCGCATTGCGGTAGAAAATATTTTGGCAATAAAAAATAAAAAATTAAGTGATATTTGCAAAGATCTTTCATTAAAATACCTTTAAATTTAAATTGCCCTCCACTTATTCTGTATTCACGGCTGAATGTGTCGCTTATAAAGAGAGTTTGTCCATGATATTGCAAGAAAACATTTCAAAAGCTCTTATATTAACGGATTCACTGAGTTTAGTAACAAATTTAAACTCTAATAATAGATCTTGGTCCAAAAATAGATTATTATGTTCTATCATGAATTTATTATACACAGCATTTTCAAAAAATATTGAAATCGTGACAGCTTGGATCCCTTCGCATATCGGGATTGGAGGTAATGAGCACGTGGACGAGTTGGCTAAGTCCGCCTGCAGCTCGGGCTTACCTACGGTTCTTGATGCCACTCCCGTGGGAGACGTTGATTGTGCGCTGAGAACTCGTTGCAGGAGTAGGTGGGAGCAATTATGGACCATTGATCCAAAAGCCTCACACTACAAATATATACAGCCATCGTTGCCAAGCGTCCCCTGGTTTTTGAACAATGAAGGAGTCTCCAGATTTGTGATCTCAACCATATGCCGCATCAGAATAGGTCACACCTGTTTAAATTCTCATTTACACCGGATTGGAGTGTTGAATTCCCCGTTGTGCTCATGTACAATGGAGGAGGAAACTCTTGATCATGTTCTGTTTAATTGTCCTCTTTTTGATAACACATTTTTAGTAAACGGTCTCCATAGTTTAAAAATTCTATTTCCGGTAAATACAAAGTTCTTATTGGCCCAACAATCTTTCAAAATTAATATACTTATCGCTAAGACTCTCCAATTGAATAATAGAAAAATTTGATTAGGTACCTCAAAGCTTCTTAAAATTTACTCGATATTCTTAACACATAGCTGAATCACTCGAAAACGAGTGCAGAGCTAATAAAAAAAAAAAAAAAAAAAAATTAGATAAAACAGGCAAGTTATAAATGATCAAGGACAATAAAATAAATACTAATGATTTCTAAAATGTAAATCAGTCATAAGATCTTAATGGTAATATAACAATCAATCATCAAGCAAAATCCAAATCCAATAGAAAGATAAGTGATCTTATAATATTTAACAAGAAAATTAAATCAGTTGAGACAACAATTACATCGGAGATACATAACATAAATGCCAAAAGAAAAAAAAACAACTTCAGTAAGACAATGATAAAAAAAGTTGTACTCCATAAATAAGAAGGGTGGATAAAATTTAATAGCCATGGTAGAATACAAATAATCAAGGAAAATAATAAATACAAGCTATTTAAAATACAAAATTTGGCAATGAGATAAATTTAGCAAATATACTCAAAAAAAATCCAACCAAAACAAGCAAACGGTTACGTTACGTATTTTATTTTATAAATCAAACTGGCATTTTAAAATATCACCGATTTAATTTCTCATGCATTATTATATTATAGTCTCAAATATTGAAATAATATGATTTTTGTTAAATAATAAATGAGAACAATTCGTTTAAATGTTTTGAATAAGACAACAACAACTACTTCATCACCATGAAGAACGTATATTAATATTCTAGAACAAAACAATAAGACTTTACAATGAAAAACAAATTCAAATTTAGAACAATAAAAATAATAATTAAAAACAATGGCATTTATCCAATTGAGTAGGCACCCACCTACCTACGAATTAAACAATTATTTCCTCCCTTTTCTAAAAGAAAATAAGCTCAGTAATAATCAATGGACACACCTGAATGAATTCAGTGCAGTGGTGTATTTTTTCAAAACAAAGATGACATGGAAGTAAATAATATGTAATGGAAAATTCTATATTATGGTATAAGAATAAAACAACCTTGTAGCCATTGCTTCCGAGTTTCATGACACCTACTTATAAACCTTCGGTTTGTTTATGGTTCAAGATATTGACATCCTGTCACACTGAAAGATAATCAAACGGGGATATCTTGACAATAAAACGGACATGAATTCCGGTAACCAAACGTCTTTCATTTTCTCGGTAGAACGTTTTCTTGCTATTTCATATAAGTTATGTGATCACTGTAACCTGTCTTCTGTTGATATAATAAAATGCCAAGTCTTCATAATATGGTGTATACTTTCTGCTTGCTTCCAATATTGACATATGGTTTCGAAACTGCAAGTTTTACGAAATGATCCATACAAAAATTAAAATCAGCCAGTTACATCCGAAAAATACCTCAACAATTTGATTCAGATGAGATGTGACCAATTTTAATAAAGGAGTTTATAATGGAGAAATTGTAACAAAAAATCGACCAAAATACCTGAGGTGGTATTCGAAATAACCAAATCAATTAATTATTGAAGGAAAGGAAGGAAAATTTCAACCATATTCAAAACAGGGTTGGTCACAAAGACCACCGAGTCAGTTGTTATCTGTATTGAAAGTAGGGTTAGTTCGAACACTTATAACTCGAGATCGGCTGAACATATTTTTATCATTTTTTTTGTTTATTGGATTTTTCTCCGCTCCGGATAACAAAACAACTAATAAAACATCGAAAAATGCAGAGAAAAATTATACAAAATAAAAATATTAAAGATAGCATGGAAATTTCGATACAACGCCATCTGTGAAAAATTCTATAGAAACACAATTTTTATTTACCATTGACATTATTTTTTCAGATTTTTGATGGAATCTGTTTCAAACTTTTTTCTTATTTATTAACATTAAAGCACATTTTTTTTATAAATTTAAACGCGAATCAATCTAATTTTGAAATCAAATTGTCGTTTGACACAAACTCTCAGTTGTAGATAGTTGGTGCGATTGTTAGAATTTGGATGGAAAATATGTGGTTTAAAACAGTTGCATGAGTCGGAATGACATTGGTTGAAAGTCATTTTTATGATATTTCTTTTTAATTCGAATGCAGTATTCATAGTTGGATGACAGAACAACGTCTGTTGGGAAAGCTAGTTTCAGATAAGTTATTACTGAAAGGCAAGAGAAAAATACGTTAATTTTAACCGTGAAATACGCGAGTAATATGAGAATATATAGTTAAACAAATAACCCGGCAGAAGGCGCTTTTTACGTCGTCTACGTTTTTGTTTGAACACATGCGTTCTCGTGTTTCTCTCGTTCTATGCTGACACGCTTACGTTAAGACACCGTGTGCGACGGTCCTTAGGCGTAGTTCATTTAAGACATCTTTAGCACGTTTTTTTCGTATTCGATTTAAAACATACAAAGCCGGGTAGATTTTCTTTCATTTACGTTTAGCAACCGTTTTCACACAGCTTTCATAGAAATATAGTGATTAGACGATACACAATATAATATACAAGAAACGAATCAGTGTTTTAAGTTTGAAAAGTCATACGATAAAGTAGAAACAAAGCTGCGGTCTCTAACAACTTAACCACAAATTAAATCTTTCATAGGTATTTTTGGTCATAAAATGTTGGACAAATACACGAATATTCAAACAGTTTATAATCCAATTGAACAACACGAGTTCACCTTGATCCGTGTATTGAGTTTAAGGGCATTCTGTAACGTGGCACTAAAACCAGATCAGAAGCCAATAATAAAAGGCATTAGGAAGGCAATAACACTCTTCGTGGACCAGAGTGCTCCATCCAGATATTAAACCGAGATAAGACAACATGTTTGATTGATGTTGCGCATCATCGACTAATCTATTTGCGATTACTGAAGGTTAAAACAACAAGAGATATCAACGCGAAAGAGCTACTGAAATATCACGAGCATTTTAATAACAACTGAAGTCCGGATGATATTTATTTGCATATTCGAATATGAATTGCACATTCATACTATATTTTCCGGATATTGCATATTAACATAATATAAGTTTGTATAGTTTTTGTATTTTTTCAGTTTATTGCATAATTCAACCATCATCTTCCCACTGTACATATTGGCAAACATTATCTTAAATTTGGTATCGATTATCTTTATCTGTAGATGTCGATTAAACGTGAGTTGATTATCTACATGAAGCGGAAATTACAATCGGGGTAACGCAGAGTTAGCTTAAATTAAGCTTCGTGCTCTTCTTCTTCGCCCTCACCTTTGTCCTATTATTTATGGGGTCGACTCTCCGCTCTCCTATTGCGCCGAGACTGTCTATCGAACGGCATCTCTGGCTCCACTTCTCATTCCTTGAGGTCCCCTTGATGCTCGACAACCATGTATCAGGTTATCTGCCTGGTCTCTTGGATGGAATTTCAATGTCCATGGCTCACTGGATCATGTTGTCCTGTGATCGTCTCATAAATTGCCCATATTAAGCTTCGTGCTATATACCAATATTTTATGGTGCATTTTTTTGCGATTGTGTTCGAATTTTGAAAATGTTATGCATATTTCAAGCATGATAAGTCGAATACTTTCCGGTCTCATCAATAATATAGTATAATAGGTATGTCAGGTTATTGATTTATATGAATATGGAGTTCAAACAATTTAATTGGCATCATGTTTGTGAAAATCAGTACAAAAAATAAATATTTTCTCTGGCATATTCTGGCGATAGTGTTTATTTTGCATATATCAGTTAAAGTTGCATATTATCGGATCTTCCAAAAAGTATATGGCAGGTCAATGGTTAATATAATTGAAATGGAGTTCAAGCGACATACATAATTGGCACCTTTGTTTGTATTAACCAATACAAAACAACTTAACCTATATTCTGTGTACACGAAATAAAAGGGCTGAGTGCCCTGTCATTTTGTGGGAAGTTCCGATCGATGAATCATTTTTCCTGTATGATGTTATCATACTCGTACCAACGATGCAAAGAAAATTATGAAGAGGTAACTGAAGTATCTCATGAGAAGGTTTAACATGATGCCTTGGTCTTGTTACAAAATATGAACTAATTTTAATGATAAAGTATAAATTAAATTTTATATTTCGTTTATATTTTCAAATTCTATTTGTTTTTATTTCTTCCTACAACGAATTCGTATTGTTTGGTGCGGAGGTTATGGGTTCGATACGAGGTGCTGACCATATTCCTCTTTCACGACACAAGCGGAGATGGACAAACCCACTTATCTTCAATGATGGAATGAAGAGGAAGTGGACTTGGCTGGGACATGTGTTAAGGATGCCGAATAACAGTTGACCGCGCGAGGAGAGCGCTGTTCGATGAAAACCCTCTCACACAGAGTTAAATTTCATCAAAATAGAGCTGAGGGATTTAGAAATTATGTGGAAGGAGGTCATTTAAGTCGCGCTAGATCGGGCGCGGTGGAGAGCTCTTGCTGCCTGCCTATGCCCCTAAATAGGGTCAAAAAGGAAGAATTGGATTGGATACTTGATCAACTCAATATTATTCATTTTTTTTCAAATTAAAATTCTACTACGAATAAAACCTTAGCAGCTATAAATGTGATTTCAAAAAAGTACAAACTACCAACTAGATACAAAAAATAAATTTTGCATCTTACAAAGATTATGCTTTACAAAATTTGAAAAAAAAAGTAGAATCATAATTATTTTTTTCCGTCCGACATTTTAATTACACATTTTAATGAGTGCTCTCACCTCCGACGCTTTCGTTTACAAAACAAGTCGGTAGCTGGGAGGCGGCATAAATCATTCTCAGAGGGATTAGTGGGGAGGTTCCATACAAAACCATCATTAATTACAATTAATAACAAGGCCATTTAGCCAGAAGTATTGTTTTGTTAAGAAGCCTCCCAGCGTATGCCCAAATTACACTGAGGAGCATACAACACTAAAAGATTATGACTGTTTTTGTTGTGACATTCATTATTACTTTACTCGCATTACCGAGCTTAAATTAAAATAATTTGAATATGAAAAGTTTTAAACAATTTTCCACAATCTGTTTTTTTTTTCTAACATGTTTTTAGGTACACGCTGTACATAAGCACACAATATTATTAAGATTGATACATATGAAATATAGAATTCGGCGAATTTAAAAAAAAATTGGAGGAAACATAAATGGGTGCATTAAAACGTACCGCAAATAGGTAGAGATAGAGCTGAAAAATGGAATATATTTTCTTGATCGTTGATATGGTCACCAAGGAAATACCAACGAGAAAGAACCTTCATTGCCACCAATTATTAGTTGTTGCTTGTTATTGTTTCCATGGTGTCCAATATCAACCACAATAGAAAATATGCCCTGTTTCTATATTCATTAGGCTGTAGATTCTTGAGATAGTTATTGAACACCTGTATTATCAGAAAGGTGCGCGAGATGGTTGGGGCATGTAATGAGACACGAGAATTTACTGGGTAAAATATTGGAGAGAATGGTCGAAGGTTCGATTGGTAGAGGACGACCTCACCAGGAGTAAGAGATATGCCAGGATATGGAGTGCAGTTCATACATCGAAATAAGAACAGCGGAGAACTGAGAGGAGGGGAGAAAGAGGTGTTCGTGCTTGCTGCAAACCACTTCACAGAATTGAAACCGCAGAAGAAAATAACAGTGTAAACTTGAAAATTATTCTAACATTGATACACATGGTCTGCCACAAAGATTTATTCTAGAGCCTTACTTTCATACATTTCACAAAAGGTGTTGAGAGATATCAGGGTTGAGGAACATCAGAGGGCGGACGGGACTGAGAGCTGTCGTAGACCTTTTCAGAGGTACACAGAAACCATTGACTGGAATAGACGAAACTTATTAGAAATTGCAAGAAGATCAACACGAACGGTAAAACGGTTTTATAAAAGTTTTGATACCTTATTTCGGGCTATGATTTATTTATCATTTCGTATTTTTTTGTCTTGGGTCCATGAAAAACATATAATATGTACATCTTTTTACGTAGAAGTTGTTGCAAGTAAACTCGAGATACCTAGGCATTTACAAATTTCCAACCTAGGCAGTCTTTAAATTTGGTTGCTCTCTTGTTCTCAAAATTTCCTACTTTTATCTCTATATTTAATTAATTATTATTAAATATCTATTTGTTGCATACATGAGATTTTTCGACATGTTGAGCATGTCGAGAATTCTCATGATTAGGAGTTTCGGAGTCTCAAACATTACCACCTAATGGCGAACGTTGTTAACGTAAACTGATTACACTAAGCCAGCCTTCGAAACAACAGTAGAAGACGGTTGTAAGCCCGCGGTGGTTTGTTCCATTCAAAAATCGAACATCAGTAATGAATTTTTAGAGTCATTAGTTGTTAGATAATTATTTACAAATTTGTATAAAAGATCACAAAGACCAACCAGCAACCATGATTGCCCATAAGTTCTAATATAACTGCCAAATAATTTAAAGTGTTTTTTTTTCTTTATCTTTTTATAATATAGTCTGCTCATTTCAAAGGTATTCTAGTTACAGTTGTTTTACACCGATGAACCACAACTCTACGAGAGTATCGAACTTCGTTCGAACTTCGAACTAAACTTACACTTAAACTTTTCCGTGAATCGGGCTTCTGGTAATAAAACTAGAAAATGCCATTAAATATGATGGGTTTTAAAATGATCGACAAACAGCACTACGTTTTATAGTTTGATTGGCTCCTTTTAAAGATTACTTGAGAAGGTTGATAGATCCAAGGTAATAAACTATCTGTGTATTATTTTGAATGTTAAATTGCAGACATTTATTTTTGTCTTTACACTTCAAGTCCAGAACAAGAAAGACAACCCTCCGTTTCTCTCATTTTTTATTACATTCCTTTCACCATTAACTTACAGACTTATTATATATGTTTGGAAAATATAAAAAATATTTCGCGTGGGACTAGAATGTTTATTAAACGAAAAAATCGAGTCACGACAAACAAACTGATTATTAAAGAGGATTTATTAATAACTAGCTGACCCGTCAGGCATTGTCCTGTCTTCCTGAATATATATTGAATTCGAATGTGTACGGTGATGAATTAAATATCATTTGAACAGTGTGATTCCGAACGATGCGTCTGTTTTAAACCATGTATATTCCATCAGCATTCTTTCAATCGCACCAATTGACAATTTCTGTCTAAATTTCAAAATTGGAATAAAAATTATGAGGTAAAAATTACTAATAAGGTTGTCTACGTAGGGTTTTTTTTAATTTTCCATGCATTTTTCTTAATTTATTTCTTCTAAGAGGACATTCTCCTGATAAAAGCCTACACGACAAAAAAGAATTATCGAAATAGGTCCAGCCGTTTAGGCGTGATGCGATGACATCGGGAAATAGCTCTCCATTTTTATATATAAGACTAGATAACCCGTCAAACTTCATTCAACGATAATAAATAATTCATTTTTCGTACGATAATTCTTTCCAAATATCTGCTTACTTTCTGAAACATCGTGGGAAACAAAAAATGACTAATCAAACAATCAAAAAATCCGATGACAAACGGCATAATCTGATAACAATTAATCAAACTTAACTCACTTCTTTTTATTCACTTATCATGTTCCAGCTTTTAATCTAACTAAAATCGTCTCTATTTATTGACATTCTGCGTTTTAGAAAAAAAATATTCGCTTAAAATATGTTTGAATGTAAAAAAAAATATTTCCAAAAGCTTGAAAAAAATTCTATCAAATACTTCGTAGCAGTGCCGGTGTTTTGTAACTCAATGGTTTTCGTAAATAAAAATTGTGTTGTTATAAAATTTTCAAAGATGGCGTTGTTGTTACGAAGTCCGTTCCATACTAACTTTAATATTGTATTTTATATTATTTGTTATCCATTTTTTTATTATTAGTTTTTTTTTTTTTAATAAAAATGAATCTGCGCTCACTTAAAGTGAACACAAATAATACACTCCTTGACTCTTTCACAGTAAGCTACTGAAAGCTTGTGTCGTGAAAGAGGAAGATGGTCGGCACCTGGGATCGAACCACGACGTCCGCAGTACGAAAGCCGGCGTTGTAACCGCTGGGTCACCAACCACCAACTTTTTACTTTTTATTATTAGTTGTTCTGTTATCCGGAGCGAAGAAGAATCCAATAAACCAAGCATCATAAAAATCTGTTCAGCCGACCTCGAGTTATACCTAAGTGTTCTCACTAACCCGACTTTCTTTTATATTAGAGATTATCATATCGAATAATATTATAATACAGTATGTATATTATGTTGATATTATGTTGGAATATTATTTCAAATATAATTTCTTTACACCAATTTACTAGGTAGATATGTTAAATAAAGAGTTTTAAGTTTTGTCTAAACACACAGTTTATTATAGATCCACCATTTTAACAAATGTAATTGACCATAGATCTAAGTATATCATATATTATATATTGTAAGTACAGTGTTGCAAGTTAAAATTAAAAACATTATTCTTATATTGCTACCAACACCCCCTCTCAATATTAGAATCCTACAAGTTATACAAAACAAAATATATTATTATATATTATCAAAAAATAAATGTAACTTAAAATATTATGTGATTTCACTTCAATCCTAATTTTTCACCAACATACTTCAGTCTGTCTCCACCTAGAGGCTTCGTCAACAAGTCTGCCAGTTGCTCCTTCGTTGGACAATACTCAATGTCAATATTCTTCTTATCTACATGATCTCGTACGAAATGGTATCTAATATCTATATGCTTGAGTCTTTTATGAAATTCTGGATTTTCAGTTACTCTTATTGCTGATTGATTATCTTCCATTATTTTAATTGGAGGCCAGGATTTCCAAACCGCCAAATCAATTAAAAATTTTTTGATCCAAATTGCTTCACTTATACAATGACTAAGAGCGACATACTCTGCCTCAGTAGAAGATAACGCTACACAATCTTGTTTCTTCGAAGACCAATTGATCAAACCATTAAATAATTTAAACACATAACCCGACATGCTTTTTCTTCCAGATATATCTCTTCCCCAATCTGCATCGCAATATCCAATTAATTTTTGTTTATTTTCATGATCTTCAAAAAATAATTTTACATCTAATGTTCCTTTTAAATATCGAAGTACTCTTTTCATTGCAATATATAATACTGAAGATGGCTTATTCTGATATCTGCTCAATATGGAAACTGTAGTGGTAATATCAGGTCTTGTACCTTGGGAGATATATAGTAAATGTCCTATAAGTTGTCTACATTTTGTTTCCAAGTTTCCATCTATCTCTGCATTTTCAAATAATTGTATATCAATATTTTGATCCATTGGAGTTTTAGTTGGTCGACAATTTTCCATTCCATATTTCCTTATTATTTCCGTTATATAAGATTTTTGATCCAGTGTAATTGTTTTATTCTGTATATTCTGAGTAATGTGTATACCAAGATATGTTGAAATCCTTCCAATATCTTTCATCTTAAAAACATTATTTAAGTGTTTCTTCATTTGTGCAATTTCAGCTGTATCATTACACATAAGCAGTATATCATCCACATATATAAGAATGTAAAATTTTAAATCACCATTCGTTTTTGTGTATAAACAGTAGTCATTTTTAGATCTAATAAAACCTTGCTGTATCAATACATTGTTGAGCATTTCATTCCAGTTTTTTGCAGATGTCTTCAGTCCGTAAATAGATTTTTTTAATTTAAGAAATTTTCCATCTATGTTCATTCCTTTTGGCGTCTTCAAATATATATCCTCTTTAATATGACTGCTTAAAAATGCATTGCATACATCCATTTGATGAATTTCCATATTAAAATGGTTAGCAACAGATAACAATATTCTGAATGTAGGAAGTTTAGCGACCGGTGCATAAATATCTTTCAAATTAATGTCTGATTTTTGTTGAAATCCACGTGCAACTAATCTGGCTTTATACTGAATTGGGATTCCATTTTCATGCTTTTTAATTTTAAATATCCATTTTGTATCAATAATTTCACTATCTTTTGGTGGAATTTTTTCTTCAAATGTATCATTATCTATTAAAGCTTTTAATTCTGAGTACATGGCATTTATCCATTTTTCTGAATCTTCTCTTTTTACGGCTTCTTCATAAGTTATTGGTTCTCTCAGAATATTTTCTATATTTAAATAAGATTCATAATCTTCGAATCTTTTAGGTTTCACAATATTATTTCTGTTTCTCAAAAAATACAAGTTATTTTCTTCAACAGTATTTTCCGAATTTTCATAATCATTTTCGATACTTTCATCAGTGTTTTCCAAATTTTCATTATTTACACTCTTTGGGCTAGTACTCTGTTCATCAAAATTAAGGCTGTCACCAAGACTGTTATCTTCATTATTTTGAATTTCATTGTGTTGATCAGATAATTGTTTTTCTTCTTCATTTGTAGGACTTCTATGATTTTCAATACATTGTTCGCTAGTAATTTCATCAATTATCACATCTCGATAAAATGATTGTTTTTCTTCTTTATCATTGAATCTTATTCCAGAATCTTGATTATATTGTTCATTAATTATCACATCTCGTCCAATAATAATTTTTCTTTTGATAGGATCCCACAGACGATATCCCACTGGTGCATATCCAACTAGTATAAATTTTTTGCATCTCTCATCTAATTTTTTTAAGGGTTGTAAAGTTTTTAAGTAAGTGTCACTTCCAAACTGCTTGATATTGCTTAGGTTTGGTTTTCTCTTGTACCATAATTCGGCAGGTGTACAATCCATTTTTTCTGTAGGTGATCTATTTATAAGGTATGTTGCAGTTAACATTGCTTCGCCCCACATTTCTTTTTTCATTTTAGAATCAAATATCAATGCTCTGGCCTTCTCCATTAAAGTTCTGTTTAATCGTTCTGCTTTGCCATTTAATTGTGGAGAATGTGAAACAGTATAATCTATAATGATGCCTTTTTCTTTACACCAATTCTGAAAATTGTAACTTTTATATTCTCCTCCGTTATCACATCTTATCTTTGATATTTTTAAATTATGCATGTTTTCAACTTCATTAACAAAATATTTTATATTATTGAATGCTTCACTTTTATACTTCATTAAATATATTTTGGTAAAATGTGTGTAATCATCAAGAAGTGTCAAAACATAGCTATATCCGTCCCATGTCTTTGGAGAAATTGGTCCCATGATATCAGTATGGATAATTTGTAGTGGTCTACTTGCTCTTTCTCTTTCTGCTTTAAAGGGTAGTCTGGTTTGTTTTGCTTTCGCACATATTTCACAAAAATATTCCTTTTCATCTTTTTTAATATAAATTCCTGTAGCCATTTTCTCAAGTTTTCTTAAGTTATTAAAACCAATATGTCCCATTTTTCTATGCCAATCAACTAAATAAGCTTCATTTTTATTTTGGTTGACATTAATTGTATATAAACCTCTATCATTTCTATTTCCTTTTATTATTTCTCTATTGTCCTTTTGAATAATAACATTATGTTTATCAAATATTACTTTACCATTATTATCAGCTATGGCACGAACTGACAGTAAGTTTTTAGATAAATTTGGAACTAACAATACGTTGTTTAATGTATAATTTTCTTGAATTATCTTTCCTTCTCCGATTGCATTCATAGATTCATTTTCTTTAGCTACATAAATTGTACAATTTTTGTTCTTGATATCTGTTAATAACATTTTGTTGTTTACCATGTGACTTGTGCACCCACTATCCACTATCATCTCAAAGTCATTCCGATTAGCATAATGATAACTCATAAATGATGCATGATCTTTCTTGGTACTATTGTATTTTATATTGGAGCTATTTTTAAAAAAACATTTTTCTTCCGGATGGTTATATTTCTTACAATATCTGCATTGCTTGTGATTTTGTCTGCAATTTTTTGCTATATGTCCAGGTTTCTTACATATGTAACATTTTCTATTTTTACTGACCGTTTTGAAAGCTATTTCCTTTGATTCATTATTCATCTTCATCTCTTCTATTAGTAGCCTAGATATGAGGTTCTCGATTTTCCTTTCACTTAAGGATGTAAGTTCCCACGCAGTAATGAATGTTCTAAATTCATTTGGTAAGCTCGTCAATATTTTTACAATGAGCATTCCTTCGTCAATTGTTGATTTTAGTGAGTTCAGTTTATTTACTATTACCTTCAACGTGCTTATATTTTCCATGATATCTTTAGATTTGTTGAACTTAAAGTTATAAAATTCTTGTAGTAACACATGCTTGTTATGATCTGTATCTCGTTCAAATATTTTAATAAACTTCTCGTACATTTCTTTTGCGGTTCCAGTATCCATCACATGTATAAGCAAGCTTTTGTCAATATTTGTTATAATTATTTTTTGTGCTTTTGCATCCATGAGCTTCCATTCATTCATTTTGTTTTCTTTTTCAGCATCTTCCGATTCAAATGTCCCATCTATTAGTTTTTGATATCCAGCAGCCTTCAAAAATACATTTAATTGAAACTTCCATATTGGAAATGTTTGACTATCACTTAATTTTATTATTGACTCATATTCATTTATGGTGGACATGTTTTTTTTTATGTTTTATTTTTAATCTCAAAATCCTATAACAATCACTTTTTCTTTTTAAGATTTTTTTTATATTTTCTTGAAGAGATGCACACAGCATTTAATCTTTTAATATTATTTTTTACTTATTAATGGACACGTTTTTACTTTTAATCTTTTAATATTTTTTCAATCACTAAGTCTTTCAAATAAATTTTTACTTTTTTTATTTCACACAGCATCAACTTTTATTACTATTTTTATATTTTTTAACCACGGAGCTCTGCTATCATGTTAAATAAAGAGTTTTAAGTTTTGTCTAAACACACAGTTTATTATAGATCCACCATTTTAACAAATGTAATTGACCATAGATCTAAGTATATCATATATTATATATTGTAAGTACAGTGTTGCAAGTTAAAATTAAAAACATTATTCTTATATTGCTACCAACAAGATACTTATTTACATTCACAGGTTATCTTAGCAAGATTAAAAAGTCATAATGTCACTATATAAATTGTTTACGTTAACGGATATGAATATATCGCATTCAAAATGGAGTGATACACACATTTTTTAAAATTTAGTAACTAAAATATTAATTATTCCTGATAAATTCGGCCTTCTCAAATTGTTTCATTGGTGAATTGTAAAAAAATATATACGTATGATTAGAATTGTTTGGTTACCTTACGAGTATTGTAGTTGGAAGATGCTTCTAATCATCAATCACGACACAAGCCCATAATTTCCTTCATTTTTGGTGATAAAAGACAGCGTTTAATTCTTCCCATCAGATTCCAGAGACAGACCTTTACACCCATGTTCCATCCTTCGAAGCAGAGCTGAGGTATTTGGACATAGTGTGGGATGAGGTCATCGTCAGATCTCTCATTGCCTCCCTATGCTTCTTAGTGGGGTCTCAAATTAATAGATTAATTAAAAAATATTGATTTTGGAGACAGTGGTCAGTAAAAAATAGCATTAAAGCTCTGAAAAACCTGTTAGAAGCGCCTCAAATATATATCACTAGCTTTCCCGACAGACGTTGTCCTGTAGTTCTAGCCCGAAGTGGCCCGTTAATATGTACATGATGTGCACTCCGCCCCCGTTAAACAATTATTCGATTAGATAAGCTAAAACATTAAACTATTTCTGAAACATCCCTATTTTATTCGTATTCAAAGCTCTGGCGGGAATAACTTGAGAAAAATGCGCTCGCGCACACACCCTACCTCGTCTATTACCAACACGAGTATGCCCGATAATATTGTTGACTTGGTATGAAAAATTTCTAAAACTATCGAAACGGTGCGGTGGAGTAAGTGTAAGAGCGTATTCGAGAATGGGAGGGAACTACCCGCGATGTCGTAGGCGCGTCCCAGGATACCTTTCCATACAAACTTAAATATTGTATTTTACATCATTTCTTATCCATTTTTTTTACTTTTTATTATTAGTTGTTCTGTTATCCGGAGCGAAGAAGAATCCAATAAATCAAACATCAGAAGAATCTGTTGAACCAATCTCAAGTTATAAGTTTAGTGTTCGCACTAACCCGACTTTAATTTATATAGTAGATGTAACCAACAATGAAAGCTTGATATCAATTATATTTATTCTAAATTTGGTAAAGTTGAGAGAATTCGATAACGTCATACATCTCTAAATTTTATACGAATTATTACAATAATTTTGATAACTAACGTTTATAGAGAAAACGATAAAACTATAACATCTTTGTATGATTCTCTACTCCAATAGAAAATGTTATTACCGTGACGCGACGTTCTGTCTGGCTGGAACCATGCTAAGGAGTAAGGTTCACTCAAACTATCAACCTACGTAACTACCATTATTTTATTCATATGAGAAATAAGGCTCTCCCGTCACCATAAGACGGAAATAAAAAACGAATTTTAAAAATATGTCATACCATATCGAAGGCCTTTACGGAGTCCATACACATCGTGTCTGTATATTTTTTATTGTTATTCCGTAATGCTTGGATGTTATCATTTTAGTATGTTCTAATGTATGTATGTAGGTAGGTATGCCCATTGGGGCTATTACGTGTTTATTATTATTATTATTGTTTATGGCATCCCATCCCTTGAGGGAAATGACAGCTCATTTCACGCTAATAAGCGCTGCAATATGAAAAGCTTTAACGTTCAACGATCGAACCATTCAATCGTTTAGGTCAATTAAGAATAGATGGAGAATCCTTTCAATTATCGTTTCGATATTCGATCATCGAAAACTTATACAAGGTGTACAGGTGCCTTACTCAGCTTTAACATCGCGATGCTGATCCAATTTCACGATTAGTGTCAACATCGTGACAATGTTACAAAACCAAACTGTAAATTCAAGTTTCGTCATGTTTCTATAATAGTTTTATCAACTTTTTTAAAGATACTGTTATAAATGAAAGTATTATTCAGTCCTTAATGTTTCAACGACATTTTTCGTTTTTCATGACATTTTTCGGGAAATGAGTACCATGTGATTTTGTTAAAATAGTAATAATTGTTGATATAGGAATTTTAATAGTTTGGCATTTCTGTGTTAATGAGCATAATATGAGATCGAACCATCCAATGTCATTTGATATTTTTGTTATGTAAACTAAAATATGAACAACTGTAAACTCAATTATTATATTTCAAGTGTAGCCCCCTCCAGGTATAAGATCAGAGTGAATGAAAGATTCTGTGAACAATTATGTCCGAAGTTGATGATAAATGAGTGTTGTAAGTTCCACAGACAATCGGAGTGTCATCTCGTAATAAATCTTCTGTTTTGTTTATACTTGAATGTTTTCAATTGCTTTATAAATCGGTCAATTAATTATTTGTAAATAAATTGTTTAAAATCTTTTGTTTTCCCTTTGTATTTCAAAGCTGATTTTCTTGCTCCTTGTTTTATTTATATTAGAATAACCCAGAACACTGACTGAAAGACTGATAAACTAACGGCGCCTATTCGAAAGGTTCGTAGCGATCCGCACATACACACCTATTAAGAGGTGCGCGAGTTTTTTTGTTTGGAAATACCCCCAAACAGATACCGCGTCAGTTAGTCCCTAGATCAAAAATGGTGTGTATCCAAGTTGAAAAAAAGTAACTTGGTGCGTTTTTTTAGTTACCCAGAATTTAGATCGAATTTCAAAGAATGTCTTTAAGAATTTCAACAATTTCAAATGTCAAGGTTCACAATCACGATAGCGCAGTATCTGAATCCTGCATATAAATAAAAATGGAGCCCCTTTTTTAGGTCACCGCATTGCGGAACAATGTCGCTAATTCATTTTTTGTTGTGTTTGCTATCGTCAGGAGAAAGTTCTTCTGAAGAAAGAAATTAAGATTGATGCGCGGAACATTAGAAAATTTAAGAACTTTGTTTACGTAAAGTGGTCACACTAAGCCAGCCTTCGAAATAACAGTAGAAGACGGTCGTAAGCCCGTAGTGGTTTGTTCCATTTTAAAATAGAACATCAGTAATGAATTGTTAGAGTAATTAGTTGTTACATATTCGTTAATTTAAGAACTCTTTTTTTTAATACTGGCAATCCAACCCTTCTGGGCTGATTTATGCCTTATGATTAATCGGTTAAATCTTCGAAAGAAGGTAAACTTCTTAGTGCTCTTTTACAATATAACTTTTTCTAATTTCTTAATTAAATTTGCATTTGACAAAAACTGTCAGTTGTTTGATAGTTTGTATAATTAACAGAACGCGTAAGGAAAATATATGGTTTAAAACAGATGCAGCGTTCGTAATTATATTGGTGAAACAGTTTAATTATTTATCATTAATTAATATACAAATAAGAAAACAATATTAATAGTTTTAGGACCACAGGATGGTCTGTTGGGAAAGCTAGTAAGAAATAAATGAGTCGATGTTAAAAGATTAAGAAATATAAAATATATTTTTCCAAATAATAATCAAACTCAAGGACAATAATTCCGATCTGTATTATTAACAACAGAATAAAACTATACACTATGGTTTTATTTTCTCAGCGTACATTTTATATGGCGATTATAAAATATTCCGTTTACGATCTCCCGTATGGCTGCTCATCAATACCGATGTACATTTTATTTATTCAGAGCCCCAAAACGGCGCGTTATACAATTTCAAGAAAATGAACACTATTTATACAGCTTCATTTTATAAATAAATAAAACTATAGAGTTGGAGTGATATATTGAAATAATCCAGCTTTTTTGTGCATAGACTTATTAAAGGTGGGTTTATACTAAACGAGCGAATGCTCATTCTATCCGATAGATCATTCTTTCGTTGCTCTTCATATTATGTTCGTCAAGGTTTTATAAAATTTTTGCTAGTTTTAGCTCGGGAGCATAACTTTTAATAACATTTTCAGTCTTAAATTAGGTGTTTTCAATTACCGACCAGAGA